>JAWIMA010000035.1:0-390933 GCA_036898165.1 Silybum marianum | reverse complement strand
TTTGTATTAAAGTCATGATTTTTGAATATTATATGAAAAAAAACAACTTAAAAAGCTCACCGATTTACATAAATTTCATTAAAATTAACATATTTTGTGCCACTCTAAGAAAACAAATACTTGAAAAAAAATACAAGTTTTTAACATGTTTTCGGAAAAAACTTGTTAAAAAATACAAAATTTTACACCATTTTATGGACCATCTATAAAACAATTTCACATTTTTTACCACCGTTTTTAACATGATAAATTTCTTTAAAATTATCACATTTTTTACCACTCTAATAAAACAAAAACTAGAAAAAAATGCGAGTTTTTAACATGTTTTCCGGAAAAAGCTTAAAAAATACCAAATTTTACACCATTTTATGTAACATCTATAAAAGAAGGTCATATTTTTACGATGCTATAAATAACAACGATGTATAAAGGTGACAAATTTAGACATTTCAATGACTTCCGTGTCATCTTTTTTCACGGTTTTACAAAACAAGCTGTATAAGGGTCATTATATTTCAATATTAAATGGAAAAAAACAACTTAAAAAGCTCACCGCTTTACATAAGTTTCTTTAAAACTAATATATTTTGTACCACTCTAAGAAAACAAAAACATGAAAAAACACAAGTTTTTAACATTTTTTCCGAAAAAACTGTTAAAAATACAAGATTTTACACCGTTTCTATCGACCATCTATAAAAAAGTTCAAAATGTTATCTCGCTATAAATAACAACGATGTATAAAGGTGATAGCTTTAGACGTTTCAATGACTTCCGGGTCATCTTTTTTCACGGTTCTACAAAACTAGTTGTATTAAAGTCATGATTTTTCAATATTATATGAAAAAAAACAACATAAAAATCTCACCGATTTACATAAATTTCATTAAAATTAACATATTTTGTGCCACTCTAAGAAAACAAATACTTGAAAAAAAATACAAGTTTTTAACATGTTTTAAAAATACAAAATTTTACACCATTTTATGGACCATCTATAAAACAATTTCACATTTTTTACCACCGTTTTTAACATGATAAATTTCTTAAAAATTATCACATTTTTTACCACTCTAATAAAACAAAAACTAGGAAAAAATTCGAGTTTTTAACATTTTTCCGGAAAAACTGTTAAAAAATACAAAATTTTAGACCGTTTTATGTAACGTCTATAAAAAAAGGCCATATTTTTACGATGCTATAAATAACAACGATGTATAAAGGTGACAAATTTAGACGTTTCAATGACTTCCGTGTCATCTTTTTTCACGGTTTTACAAAACAAGCTGTATAAGGGTCATGATTTTTCAATATTAAATGGAAAAAAACAACTTAAAAAGCTCACCGCTTTACATAAGTTTCTTTAAAATTAATATATTTTGTACCACTCTAAGAAAACAAAAACATGAAAAAACACAAGTTTTTAACATTTTTTCCGAAAAAACTGTTAAAAATACAAGATTTTATACCGTTTCTATCGACCATCTATAAAAAAGTTCAAAATGTTATGCTGCTATAAATAACAACGATGTATAAAGGTGACAGCTTTAGACGTTTCAATGACTTCCGGGTCATCTTTTTTCACGGTTCTACAAAACTAGCTGTATTAAAGTCATGATTTTTCAATATTATATGAAAAAAAACAACATAAAAAGCTCACCGATTTACATAAATTTCATTAAAATTAACATATTTTGTGCCACTCTAAAAAAACAAATACTTGAAAAAAAATACAAGTTTTTAACATGTTTTCGGAAAAAACTGTTAAAAATACAAAATTTTACACCATTTTATGGACCATCTATAAAACAATTTCACATTTTTTACCACCGTTTTTAACATGATAAATTTCTTAAAAATTATCACATTTTTTACCACTCTAATAAAACAAAAACTAGAAAAAAATTCGAGTTTTTAACAAGTTTTCTGAAAAAACCTATAAAAAATACAAGATTTTACACGGTTTTATGGAACGTCTGTAAAAATGTTCATATTTTTACGATGCTATAAATAACAACGATGTATAAAGGTGACAAATTTAGACGTTTCAATGACTTCCGTGTCATCTTTTTTCACGGTTTTACAAAACAAGCTGTATAAGGGTCATGATTTTTCAATATTAAATGGAAAAAAACAACTTAAAAAGCTCACCGCTTTACATAAGTTTCTTTAAAAGTAATATATTTTGTACCACTCTAAAAAAACAAAAACATGAAAAAACACAAGTTTTTAACATTTTTTCCGAAAAAACTGTTAAAAATACAAGATTTTATACCGTTTCTATCGACCATCTATAAAAAAGTTCAAAATGTTATGCTGCTATAAATAACAACGATGTATAAAAGTGACAGCTTTAGACGTTTCAATGACTTCCGGGTCATCTTTTTTCACGGTTCTACAAAACTAGCTGTATTAAAGTCATGATTTTTCAATATTATATGAAAAAAACAACATAAAAAGCTCACCGATTTACATAAATTTCATTAAAATTAACATATTTTGTGCCACTCTAAGAAAACAAATACTTGAAAAAAAATACAAGTTTTTAACATGTTTTCGGAAAAAACTGTTAAAAAATACAAAATTTTACACCATTTTATGGACCATCTATAAAACAATTTCGCATTTTTTACCACCGTTTTTAACATGATAAATTTCTTAAAAATTATCACATTTTTTACCACTCTAATAAAACAAAAACTAGAAAAAAATGCGAGTTTTTAACATGTTTTCCGGAAAAACTGTTAAAAAATACAAAATTTTACACCGTTTTATGTAACGTCTATAAAAAAGGCCATATTTTTACGATGCTATAAATAACAACGATGTATAAAGGTGACAAATTTAGACGTTTCAATTACTTCCGTGTCATCTTTTTTCACGGTTTTACAAAACAAGCTGTTGTATAAGGGTCATGATTTTTCAATATTGAATGGAAAAAAACAACTTAAAAAGCTCACCGCTTTACATAAGTATCTTTAAAATTAATATATTTTGTACCACTCTAAGAAAACAAAAACATGAAAAAACACAAGTTTTTAACATTTTTTCCGAAAAAACTGTTAAAATACAAGATTTTACACCGTTTCTATCGACCATCTATAAAAAAGTTCAAAATGTTATGCTGCTATAAATAACAACGATGTATAAAGGTGACACCTTTAGACGTTTCAATGACATCCGGGTAATCTTTTTTCACGGTTCTACAAAACTAGTTGTATTAAAGTCATGATTTTTCAATATTATATGAAAAAAAACAACATAAAAATCTCACCGATTTACATAAATTTCATTAAAATTAACATATTTTGTGCCACTCTAAGAAAACAAATACTTGAAAAAAAATACAAGTTTTTAACATGTTTTCGGAAAAAACTGTTAAAAAATACAAAATTTTACACCATTTTATGGACCATCTATAAAACAATTTCACATTTTTTACCACCGTTTTTAACATGATAAATTTCTTAAAAATTATCACATTTTTTACCACTCTAATAAAACAAAAACTAGAAAAAAATGCAAGTTTTTAACATGTTCTCCGGAAAAACTGTTAAAAAATACCAAATTTTACACCATTTTATGTAACATCTATAAAAGAAGGTCATATTTTTACGATGCTATAAATAACAACGATGTATAAAGGTGACAAATTTAGACATTTCAATGACTTCCGTGTCATCTTTTTTCACGGTTTTACAAAACAAGCTGTTGTATAAGGGTCATGATTTTTCAATATTGAATGGAAAAAAACAACTTAAAAAGCTCACCGCTTTACATAAATTTCTTTAAAATTAATATATTTTGTACCACTCTAAGAAAACAAAAACATGAAAAAACACAAGTTTTTAACATTTTTTCCGAAAAAACTGTTAAAATACAAGATTTTACACCGTTTCTATCGACCATCTATAAAAAAGTTCAAAATGTTATGCTGCTATAAATAACAACGATGTATAAAGGTGACACCTTTAGACGTTTCAATGACTTCCGGGTCATCTTTTTTCACGGTTCTACAAAACTAGCTGTATTAAAGTCATGATTTTTGAATATTATATGAAAAAAAATAACATAAAAAGCTCACCGATTTACATAAATTTCATTAAAATTAACATATTTTGTGCCACTCTAAGAAAACAAATACTTGAAAAAAAATACAAGTTTTTAACATGTTTTCGGAAAAAACTGTTAAAAAATACAAAATTTTACACCATTTTATGGACCATCTATAAAACAATTTCACATTTTTTACCACCGTTTTTAACATGATAAATTTCTTAAAAATTATCACATTTTTTACCACTCTAATAAAACAAAAACTAGAAAAAAAAATGCGAGTTTTTAACATGTTTTTCGGAAAAAATGTTAAAAAATACAAAATTTTACACCGTTTTATATAACATCTATTAAAAAAGGCCATATTTTTACGATGCTATAAATAACAACAATGTATAAAGGTGACAAATTTAGACGTTTCAATGACTTCCGTGTCTTCTTTTTTCACGGTTTTACAAAACAAGCTGTATAAGGGTCATGATTTTTCAATATTAAATGGAAAAAAACAACTTAAAAAGCTCACCGCTTTACATAAGTTTCTTTAAAATTAATATATTTTGTACCACTCTAAGAAAACAAAAACATGAAAAAACACAAGTTTTTAACATTTTTTCCGAAAAAACTGTTAAAAATACAAGATTTTACACCGTTTCTATCGACCATCTATAAAAAAGTTCAAAATGTTATGCTGCTATAAATAACAACGATGTATAAAGGTGACACCTTTAGACGTTTCAATGACTTCCGGGTCATCTTTTTTCACGGTTCTACAAAACTAGCTGTATTAAAGTCATGATTTTTCAATATTATATGAAAAAAAACAACATAAAAAGCTCACCGATTTACAAAAATTTCATTAAAATTAACATATTTTGTGCCACTCTAAGAAAACAAATACTTGAAAAAAAATACAAGTTTTTAACATGTTTTCGGAAAAAACTGTTAAAAAATACAAAATTTTACACCATTTTATGGACCATCTATAAAACAATTTCACATTTTTTACCACCGTTTTTAACATGATAAATTTCTTAAAAATTATCACATTTTTTACCACTCTAATAAAACAAAAACTAGAAAAAAAATGCGAGTTTTTAACATGTTTTCCGGAAAAACTGTTAAAAAATACCAAATTTTACACCATTTTATGTAACATCTATAAAAGAAGGTCATATTTTTACGATGCTATAAATAACAACGATGTATAAAGGTGACAAATTTAGACATTTCAATGACTTCCGTGTCATCTTTTTTCACGGTTTTACAAAACAAGTTGTATAACGGTCATGATTTTTCAATATTAAATGGAAAAAAACAACTTAAAAAGCTCACCGCTTTACATAAGTTTCTTTAAAATTAATATATTTTGTACCACTCTAAGAAAACAAAAACATGAAAAAACACAAGTTTTTAACATTTTTTCCCAAAAAACTGTTAAAATAACAAGATTTTACACCGTTTCTGTTGACCATCTATAAAAAAGTTCAAAATGTTATGCTGCTATAAATAACAACGATGTATAAAGGTGACAGCTTTAGACGTTTCAATCACTTCCGGGTCATCTTTTTTCACGGTTCTACAAAACTAGCTGTATTAAAGTCATTATTTTTCAATATTATATGAAAAAAAATAACATAAAAAGCTCACCGATTTACATAAATTTCATTAAAATTAACATATTTTTTGCCACTCTAAGAAAACAAATACTTGAAAAAAAAAATACAAGTTTTTAACATGTTTTCGGAAAAAACTGTTAAAAAATACAAAATTTTACACCATTTTATGGACCATCTATAAAACAATTTCACATTTTTTACCATCGTTTTTAACATGATAAATTTCTTAAAAATTATCACATTTTTTACCACTCTAATAACATTAAAACTAGAAAAAAAAATGCAAATTTTTAACAAGTTTTCCGAAAAAACCTATAAAAAATACAAGATTTTACACGGTTTTATGGAACGTCTGTAAAAATGTTCATATTTTTACGATGCTATAAATAACAACGATGTATAAAGGTGACAACTTTAGACGTTTTAATGATTTCCGTGTCATCTTTTTTCACGGTTTTACAAAACAAGCTGTATAAGGGTCATGATTTTTCAATATTAAATGGAAAAAAACAACTTAAAAAGCTCACCGCTTTACATAAGTTTCTTTAAAATTAATATATTTTGTACCACTCTAAGAAAACAAAAACATGAAAAAACACAAGTTTTTAACATTTTTTTCGAAAAAACTGTTAAAAATACAAGATTTTATACCGTTTCTATCGACCATCTATAAAAAAGTTCAAAATGTTATGCTGCTATAAATAACAACGATGTATAAAGGTGACAGCTTTAGACGTTTCAATGACTTCCGGGTCATCTTTTTTCACGGTTCTACAAAACTAGCTGTATTAAAGTCATGATTTTTGAATATTATATGAAAAAAAACAACTTAAAAAGCTCACCGATTTACATAAATTTCATTAAAATTAACATATTTTGTGCCACTCTAAGAAAACAAATACTTGAAAAAAAATACAAGTTTTTAACATGTTTTCGGAAAAAACTGTTAAAAAATACAAAATTTTACACCATTTTATGGACCATCTATAAAACAATTTCGCATTTTTTACCACCGTTTTTAACATGATAAATTTCTTAAAAATTATCACATTTTTTACCACTCTAATAAAACAAAAAGTAGAAAAAAAAATGCGAGTTTTTAACATGTTTTCCGGAAAAACTGTTAAAAAATACAAAACTTTACACCGTTTTATGTAACGTCTATAAAAAAGGCCATATTTTTACGATGCTATAAATAACAACGATGTATAAAGGTGACAAATTTAGACGTTTCAATGACTTCCGTGTCATCTTTTTTCACGGTTTTACAAAACAAGCTGTATAAGGGTCATGATTTTTCAATATTAAATGGAAAAAAACAACTTAAAAAGCTCACCGCTTTACATAAGTTTCTTTAAAATTAATATATTTTGTACCACTCTAAGAAAACAAAAACATGAAAAAACACAAGTTTTTAACATTTTTTCCGAAAAAACTGTTAAAAATACAAGATTTTATACCGTTTCTATCGACCATCTATAAAAAAGTTCAAAATGTTATGCTGCTATAAATAACAACGATGTATAAAGGTGACAGCTTTAGACGTTTCAATGACTTCCGGGTCATCTTTTTTCACGGTTCTACAAAACTAGCTGTATTAAAGTCATGATTTTTCAATATTATATGAAAAAAAACAACATAAAAAGCTCACCGATTTACAAAAATTTCATTAAACTTAACATATTTTGTGCCACTCTAAAAAAACAAATACTTGAAAAAAAATACAAGTTTTTAACATGTTTTCGGAAAAACTCGTTAAAAAATACAAAATTTTACACCATTTTATGGACCATCTATAAAACAATTTCACATTTTTTACCACCGTTTTTAACATGATAAATTTCTTAAAAATTATCACATTTTTTACCACTCTAATAAAACAAAAACTAGAAAAAAATGCAAGTTTTTAACATGTTTTCTGAAAAAACCTATAAAAAATACAAGATTTTACACGGTTTTATGGAACGTCTATAAAAATGTTCATATTTTTACGATGCTATAAATAACAACGATGTATAAAGGTGACAACTTTAGACGTTTTAATGATTTCCGTGTCATCTTTTTTCACGGTTTTACAAAACAAGCTGTATAAGGGTCATGATTTTTCAATATTAAATGGAAAAAAACAACTTAAAAAGCTCACCGCTTTACATAAGTTTCTTTAAAAGTAATATATTTTGTACCACTCTAAGAAAACAAAAACATGAAAAAACACAAGTTTTTAACATTTTTTCCGAAAAAACTGTTAAAAATACAAGATTTTACACCGTTTCTATCGACCATCTATAAAAAAGTTCAAAATGTTATGCTGCTATAAATAACAACGATGTATAAAGGTGACAGCTTTAGACGTTTCAATGACTTCCGGGTCATCTTTTTTCACGGTTCTACAAAACTAGCTGTATTAAAGTCATGATTTTTCAATATTATATGAAAAAAAACAACATAAAAAGCTCACCGATTTACATAAATTTCATTAAAATTAACATATTTTGTGCCACTCTAAGAAAACAAAAACTTGAAAAAAAATACAAGGTTTTAACATGTTTTCAGAAAAAAACTGTTAAAAATTACAACATTTTACACCATTTTATGGACCATCTATAAAACAATTTCACATTTTTTACCACCGTTTTTAACATGATAAATTTCTTAAAAATTATCACATTTTTTACCACTCTAATAAAACAAAAACTAGAAAAAAAATGCGAGTTTTTAACATGTTTTCCGGAAAAACTGTTAAAAAATACCAAATTTTACACCATTTTATGTAACATCTATAAAAGAAGGTCACATTTTTACGATGCTATAAATAACAACGATGTATAAAGGTGACAAATTTAGACATTTCAATGACTTCCGTGTCATCTTTTTTCACGGTTTTACAAAACAAGTTGTATAACGGTCATGATTTTTCAATATTGAATGGAAAAAAACAACTTAAAAAGCTCACCGCTTTACATAAGTATCTTTAAAATTAATATATTTTGTACCACTCTAAGAAAACAAAAACATGAAAAAACACAAGTTTTTAACATTTTTTCCGAAAAAACTGTTAAAATACAAGATTTTACACCGTTTCTATCGACCATCTATAAAAAAGTTCAAAATGTTATGCTGCTATAAATAACAACGATGTATAAAGGTGACAGCTTTAGACGTTTCAATGACTTCCGGGTCATCTTTTTTCACGGTTCTACAAAACTAGCTGTATTAAAGTCATGATTTTTCAATATTATATGAAAAAAACAACATAAAAAGCTCACCGATTTACATAAATTTCATTAAAATTAACATATTTTGTGCCACTCTAAGAAAACAAATACTTGAAAAAAAATACAAGTTTTTAACATGTTTTCGGAAAAAACTGTTAAAAAATACAAAATTTTACACCGTTTTATGGAACATCTGTAAAAAAGTTCACATTTTTACGATGCTATAAATAACAACGATGTATAAAGGTGACAAATTTAGACGTTTCAATGACTTCCAGGTCATCTTTTTTCACGGTTTTACAAAACAAGCTGTATAAGGGTCATGATTTTTCAATATTAAATGGAAAAAAACAACTTAAAAACCTCACCGCTTTACATAAGTTTCTTTAAAATTAATATATTTTGTACCACTCTAAGAAAACAAAAACATGAAAAAACACAAGTTTTTAACATTTTTTCCGAAAAAACTGTTAAAAATACAAGATTTTACACCGTTTCTATCGACCATCTATAAAAAAGTTCAAAATGTTATGCTGCTATAAATAACAACGATGTATAAAGGTGACAGCTTTAGACGTTTCAATGACTTCCGGGTCATCTTTTTTCACGGTTCTACAAAACTAGCTGTATTAAAGTCATGATTTTTCAATATTATATGAAAAAAACAACATAAAAATCTCACCGATTTACATAAATTTCATTAAAATTAACATATTTTGTGCCACTCTAAGAAAACAAATACTTGAAAAAAAATACAAGTTTTTAACATGTTTTCGGAAAAAACTGTTAAAAAATACAAAATTTTACACCATTTTATGGACCATCTATAAAACAATTTCACATTTTTTACCACCGTTTTTAACATGATAAATTTCTTAAAAATTATCACATTTTTTACCACTCTAATAAAACAAAAACTAGGAAAAAATTCGAGTTTTTAACATTTTTCCGGAAAAACTGTTAAAAAATACAAAATTTTAGACCGTTTTATGGAACATCTGTAAAAAAGTTCACATTTTTACGATGCTATAAATAACAACGATGTATAAAGGTGACAAATTTAGACGTTTCGATGACTTCCAGGTCATCTTTTTTCACGGTTTACAAAACAAGCTGTATAAGGGTCATGATTTTTCAATATTAAATGGAAAAAAACAACTTAAAAAGCTCACCGCTTTACATAAGTTTCTTTAAAATTAATATATTTTGTACCACTCTAAGAAAACAAAAACATGAAAAAACACAAGTTTTTAACATTTTTTCCGAAAAAACTGTTAAAAATACAAGATTTTACACCGTTTCTATCGACCATCTATAAAAAAGTTCAAAATGTTATGCTGCTATAAATAACAACGATGTATAAAGGTGACACCTTTAGACGTTTCAATGACTTCCGGGTCATCTTTTTTCACGGTTCTACAAAACTAGCTGTATTAAAGTCATGATTTTTCAATATTATATGAAAAAAAATAACATAAAAAGCTCACCGATTTACATAAATTTCATTAAAATTAACATATTTTGTGCCACTCTAAGAAAACAAATACTTGAAAAAAATACAAGTTTTTAACATGTTTTCGGAAAAAACTGTTAAAAAATACAAAATTTTACACCATTTTATGGACCATCTATAAAACAATTTCACATTTTTTACCACCGTTTTTAACATGATAAATTTCTTAAAAATTATCACATTTTTTACCACTCTAATAAAACAAAAACTAGAAAAAAAAATGCGAGTTTTTAACATGTTTTCCGGAAAAACTGTTAAAAAATACAAAATTTTACACCGTTTTATATAACATCTATTAAAAAAGGCCATATTTTTACGATGCTATAAATAACAACGATGTATAAAGGTGACAAATTTAGACGTTTCAATGACTTCCGTGTCATCTTTTTTCACGGTTTTACAAAACAAGCTGTATAAGGGTCATGATTTTTCAATATTAAATGGAAAAAAACAACTTAAAAAGCTCACCGCTTTACATAAGTTTCTTTAAAATTAATATATTTTGTACCACTCTAAGAAAACAAAAACATGAAAAAACACAAGTTTTTAACATTTTTTCCGAAAAAACTGTTAAAAATACAAGATTTTATACCGTTTCTATCGACCATCTATAAAAAAGTTCAAAATGTTATGCTGCTATAAATAACAACGATGTATAAAAGTGACAGCTTTAGACGTTTCAATGACTTCCGGGTCATCTTTTTTCACGGTTCTACAAAACTAGCTGTATTAAAGTCATGATTTTTCAATATTATATGAAAAAAAACAACATAAAAAGCTCACCGATTTACAAAAATTTCATTAAAATTAACATATTTTGTGCCACTCTAAGAAAACAAATACTTGAAAAAAAATACAAGTTTTTAACATGTTTTCGGAAAAAACTGTTAAAAAATACAAAATTTTACACCATTTTATGGACCATCTATAAAACAATTTCACATTTTTTACCACCGTTTTTAACATGATAAATTTCTTAAAAATTATCACATTTTTTACCACTCTAATAAAACAAAAACTAGAAAAAAATTCGAGTTTTTAACATTTTTCCGGAAAAACTGTTAAAAAATACAAAATTTTACACCGTTTTATGTAACATCTATAAAAAAAAGGCCATATTTTTACGATGCTATAAATAACAACGATCTATAAAGGTGACAAATTTAGACGTTTCAATGACTTCCGTGTCATCTTTTTTCACGGTTTTACAAAACAAGCTGTATAAGGGTCATGATTTTTCAATATTAAATGGAAAAAAACAACTTAAAAAGCTCACCGCTTTACATAAGTTTCTTTAAAATTAATATATTTTGTACCACTCTAAGAAAACAAAAACATGAAAAAACACAAGTTTTTAACATTTTTTCCGAAAAAACTGTTAAAAATACAAGATTTTACACCGTTTCTATCGACCATCTATAAAAAAGTTCAAAATGTTATGCTGCTATAAATAACAACGATGTATAAAGGTGACACCTTTAGACGTTTCAATGACTTCCGGGTCATCTTTTTTCACGGTTCTACAAAACTAGCTGTATTAAAGTCATGATTTTTGAATATTATATGAAAAAAATAACATAAAAAGCTCACCGATTTACATAAATTTCATTAAAATTAACATATTTTGTGCCACTCTAAGAAAACAAATACTTGAAAAAAAATACAAGTTTTTAACATGTTTTCGGAAAAAACTGTTAAAAAATACAAAATTTTACACCATTTTATGGACCATCTATAAAACAATTTCACATTTTTTACCACCGTTTTTAACATGATAAATTTCTTAAAAATTATCACATTTTTTACCACTCTAATAACATTAAAACTAGAAAAAAAAATGCAAATTTTTAACAAGTTTTCTGAAAAAAACCTATAAAAAATACAAGATTTTACACGGTTTTATGTAACATCTATAAAAATGTTCATATTTTTACGATGCTATAAATAACAACGATGTATAAAGGTGACAAATTTAGACGTTTCAATGACTTCCGTGTCATCTTTTTTCACGGTTTTACAAAACAAGCTGTATAAGGGTCATGATTTTTCAATATTAAATGGAAAAAAACAACTTAAAAAGCTCACCGCTTTACATAAGTTTCTTTAAAATTAATATATTTTGTACCACTCTAAGAAAACAAAAACATGAAAAAACACAAGTTTTTAACATTTTTTTCCGAAAAAAACGATTAAAAATACAAGATTTTACACCGTTTCTATCGACCATCTATAAAAAAGTTCAAAATGTTATGCTGCTATAAATAACAACGATGTATAAAGGTGACAGCTTTAGACGTTTCAATGACTTCCGGGTCATCTTTTTTCACGGTTCTACAAAACTAGCTGTATTAAAGTCATGATTTTTCAATATTATATGAAAAAAAACAACATAAAAAGCTCACCGATTTACATAAATTTCATTAAAATTAACATATTTTGTGCCACTCTAAGAAAACAAATACTTGAAAAAAAATACAAGTTTTTAACATGTTTTCGGAAAAAACTGTTAAAAAATACAAAATTTTACACCATTTTATGGACCATCTATAAAACAATTTCACATTTTTTACCACCGTTTTTAACATGATAAATTTCTTAAAAATTATCACATTTTTTACCACTCTAATAAAACAAAAACTAGAAAAAAATTCGAGTTTTTAACATTTTTCCGGAAAAACTGTTAAAAAATACAAAATTTTACACCGTTTTATGGAACATCTGTAAAAAAGTTCACATTTTTACGATGCTATAAATAACAACGATGTATAAAGGTGACAAATTTAGACGTTTCAATGACTTCCGTGTCATCTTTTTTCACGGTTTTACAAAACAAGCTGTATAAGGGTCATGATTTTTCAATATTAAATGGAAAAAAACAACTTAAAAAGCTCACCGCTTTACATAAGTTTCTTTAAAATTAATATATTTTGTACCACTCTAAGAAAACAAAAACATGAAAAAACACAAGTTTTTAACATTTTTTCCGAAAAAACTGTTAAAAATACAAGATTTTATACCGTTTCTATCGACCATCTATAAAAAAGTTCAAAATGTTATGCTGCTATAAATAACAACGATGTATAAAGGTGACAGCTTTAGACGTTTCAATGACTTCCGGGTCATCTTTTTTCACGGTTCTACAAAACTAGCTGTATTAAAGTCATGATTTTTCAATATTATATGAAAAAAAACAACATAAAAAGCTCACCGATTTACATAAATTTCATTAAAATTAACATATTTTGTGCCACTCTAAGAAAACAAATACTTGAAAAAAAATACAAGTTTTTAACATGTTTTCGGAAAAAACTGTTAAAAAATACAAAATTTTACACCATTTTATGGACCATCTATAAAACAATTTCACATTTTTTACCACCGTTTTTAACATGATAAATTTCTTAAAAATTATCACATTTTTTACCACTCTAATAAAACAAAAACTAGAAAAAAAAATGCGAGTTTTTAACATGTTTTCCGGAAAAACTGTTAAAAAATACAAAATTTTACACCGTTTTATGTAACATCTATAAAAAAAAGCCATATTTTTACGATGCTATAAATAACAACGATGTATAAAGGTGACAAATTTAGACGTTTCAATGACTTCCGTGTCATCTTTTTTCACGGTTTTACAAAACAAGCTGTATAAGGGTCATGATTTTTCAATATTAAATGGAAAAAAACAACTTAAAAAGCTCACCGCTTTACATAAGTTTCTTTAAAATTAATATATTTTGTACCACTCTAAGAAAACAAAAACATGAAAAAACACAAGTTTTTAACATTTTTTCCGAAAAAACTGTTAAAAATACAAGATTTTACACCGTTTCTATCGACCATCTATAAAAAAGTTCAAAATGTTATGCTGCTATAAATAACAACGATGTATAAAGGTGACAGCTTTAGACGTTTCAATGACTTCCGGGTCATCTTTTTTCACGGTTCTACAAAACTAGCTGTATTAAAGTCATGATTTTTCAATATTATATGAAAAAAACAATAAAAAAGGCTCACCGATTTACATAAATTTCATTAAAATTAACATATTTTGTGCCACTCTAAGAAAACAAATACTTGAAAAAAAATACAAGTTTTTAACATGTTTTCGGAAAAAACTGTTAAAAAATACAAAATTTTACACCATTTTATGGACCATCTATAAAACAATTTCACATTTTTTACCACCGTTTTTAACATGATAAATTTCTTAAAAATTATCACATTTTTTACCACTCTAATAAAACAAAAACTAGAAAAAAATTCGAGTTTTTAACATTTTTCCGGAAAAACTGTTAAAAAATACAAAATTTTACACCGTTTTATGGAACATCTGTAAAAAAGTTCACATTTTTACGATGCTATAAATAACAACGATGTATAAAAGTGACAACTTTAGACGTTTTAATGATTTCCGTGTCATCTTTTTTCACGGTTTTACAAAACAAACTGTATAAGGGTCATGATTTTTCAATATTAAATGGAAAAAAACAACTTAAAAAGCTCACCGCTTTACATAAGTTTCTTTAAAATTAATATATTTTGTACCACTCTAAGAAAACAAAAACATGAAAAAACACAAGTTTTTAACATTTTTTCCGAAAAAACTGTTAAAAATACAAGATTTTACACCGTTTCTATCGACCATCTATAAAAAAGTTCAAAATGTAATGCTGCTATAAATAACAACGATGTATAAAGGTGATAGCTTTAGACGTTTCAATGACTTCCGGGTCATCTTTTTTCACGGTTCTACAAAACTAGCTGTATTAAAGTCATGATTTTTCAATATTATATGAAAAAAAAACAACATAAAAAGCTCACCGATTTACATAAATTTCATTAAAATTAACATATTTTGTGCCACTCTAAGAAAACAAATACTTGAAAAAAAATACAAGTTTTTAACATGTTTTCGGAAAAAACTGTTAAAAAATACAAAATTTTACACCATTTTATGGACCATCTATAAAACAATTTCACATTTTTTACCACCGTTTTTAACATGATAAATTTCTTAAAAATTATCACATTTTTTACCACTCTAATAACATTAAAACTAGAAAAAAAATGCAAGTTTTTAACAAGTTTTCCGAAAAAACCTATAAAAAATACAAAATTTTACACCGTTTTATGTAACATCTATAAAAAAAAGGCCATATTTTTACGATGCTATAAATAACAACGATGTATAAAGGTGACAACTTTAGACGTTTTAATGATTTCCGTGTCATCTTTTTTCACGGTTTTACAAAACAAGCTGTATAAGGGTCATGATTTTTCAATATTAAATGGAAAAAAACAACTTAAAAAGCTCACCGCTTTACATAAGTTTCTTTAAAATTAATATATTTTGTACCACTCTAAGAAAACAAAAACATGAAAAAACACAAGTTTTTAACATTTTTTCCGAAAAAACTGTTAAAAATACAAGATTTTACACCGTTTCTATCGACCATCTATAAAAAAGTTCAAAATGTTATGCTGCTATAAATAACAACGATGTATAAAGGTGACAGCTTTAGACGTTTCAATGACTTCCGGGTCATCTTTTTTCACGGTTCTACAAAACTAGCTGTATTAAAGTCATGATTTTTCAATATTATATGAAAAAAAACAACATAAAAAGCTCACCGATTTACATAAATTTCATTAAAATTAACATATTTTGTGCCACTCTAAGAAAACAAATACTTGAAAAAAAATACAAGTTTTTAACATGTTTTCGGAAAAAACTGTTAAAAAATACAAAATTTTACACCATTTTATGGACCATCTATAAAACAATTTCACATTTTTTACCACCGTTTTTAACATGATAAATTTCTTAAAAATTATCACATTTTTTACCACTCTAATAAAACAAAAACTAGAAAAAAATTCGAGTTTTTAACATTTTTCCGGAAAAACTGTTAAAAAATACAAAATTTTACACCGTTTTATGGAACATCTGTAAAAAAGTTCACATTTTTACGATGCTATAAATAACAACGATGTATAAAGGTGACAAATTTAGACGTTTCAATGACTTCCGTGTCATCTTTTTTCACGGTTTTACAAAACAAGCTGTATAAGGGTCATGATTTTTCAATATTAAATGGAAAAAAACAACTTAAAAAGCTCACCGCTTTACATAAGTTTCTTTAAAATTAATATATTTTGTACCACTCTAAGAAAACAAAAACATGAAAAAACACAAGTTTTTAACATTTTTTCCGAAAAAACTGTTAAAAATACAAGATTTTATACCGTTTCTATCGACCATCTATAAAAAAGTTCAAAATGTTATGCTGCTATAAATAACAACGATGTATAAAGGTGACAGCTTTAGACGTTTCAATGACTTCCGGGTCATCTTTTTTCACGGTTCTACAAAACTAGTTGTATTAAAGTCATGATTTTTCAATATTATATGAAAAAAAACAACATAAAAAGCTCACTGATTTACAAAAATTTCATTAAAATTAACATATTTTGTGCCACTCTAAAAAAACAAATACTTGAAAAAAATACAAGTTTTTAACATGTTTTCGGAAAAAACTGTTAAAAAATACAAAATTTTACACCATTTTATGGACCATCTATAAAACAATTTCACATTTTTTACCACCGTTTTTAACATGATAAATTTCTTAAAAATTATCACATTTTTTACCACTCTAATAACATTAAAACTAGAAAAAAAAAATGCAAGTTTTTAACAAGTTTTCCGAAAAAACCTATAAAAAATACAAGATTTTACACGGTTTTATGGAACGTCTATAAAAATGTTCATATTTTTACGATGCTATAAATAACAACGATGTATAAAGGTGACAAATTTAGACGTTTCAATGACTTCCGTGTCATCTTTTTTCACGGTTTTACAAAACAAGCTGTATAAGGGTCATTATATTTCAATATTAAATGGAAAAAAACAACTTAAAAAGCTCACCGCTTTACATAAGTTTCTTTAAAACTAATATATTTTGTACCACTCTAAGAAAACAAAAACATGAAAAAACACAAGTTTTTAACATTTTTTCCGAAAAAGCTCGTTAAAAATACAAGATTTTACACCGTTTCTATCGACCATCTATAAAAAAGTTCAAAATGTAATGCTGCTATAAATAACAACGATGTATAAAGGTGATAGCTTTAGACGTTTCAATGACTTCCGGGTCATCTTTTTTCACGGTTCTACAAAACTAGTTGTATTAAAGTCATGATTTTTCAATATTATATGAAAAAAACAACATAAAAAGCTCACCGATTTACATAAATTTCATTAAAATTAACATATTTTGTGCCACTCTAAGAAAACAAATACTTGAAAAAAAATACAAGTTTTTAACATGTTTTCGGAAAAAACTGTTAAAAAATACAAAATTTTACACCATTTTATGGACCATCTATAAAACAATTTCACATTTTTTACCACCGTTTTTAACATGATAAATTTCTTAAAAATTATCACATTTTTTACCACTCTAATAAAACAAAAACTAGAAAAAAATTGCCAGTTTTTAACATTTTTCCGGAAAAACTGTTAAAAAATACAAAATTTTACACCGTTTTATGGAACATCTGTAAAAAAGTTCACATTTTTACGATTCTATAAATAACAACGATGTATAAAGGTGACAAATTTAGACGTTTCAATGACTTCAAGGTCATTTTTTTTCACGGTTTTACAAAACAAGCTGTATAAGGGTCATGATTTTTCAATATTAAATGGAAAAAAACAACTTAAAAAGCTCACCGCTTTACATAAGTTTCTTTAAAAATAATATATTTTGTACCACTCTAAGAAAACAAAAACATGAAAAAACACAAGGTTTTAACATTTTTTCTGAAAAAACTGTTAAAAATACAAGATTTTACACCGTTTCTATCGACCATCTATAAAAAAGTTCAAAATGTTATGCTGCTATAAATAACAACGATGTATAAAGGTGACAGCTTTACACGTTTCAATGACTTCCGGGTCATATTTTTTCACGGTTCTACAAAACTAGCTGTATTAAAGTCATGATTTTTCAATATAATATGAAAAAAACAACATAAAAAGCTCACCGATTTACATAAATTTCATTAAAATTAACATATTTTGTGCCACTCTAAGAAAACAAATACTTGAAAAAAAATACAAGTTTTTAACATGTTTTCGGAAAAAACTGTTAAAAAATACAAAATTTTACACCGTTTTATGGAACATCTGTAAAAAAGTTCACATTTTTACGATTCTATAAATAACAACGATGTATAAAGGTGACAAATTTAGACGTTTCAATGACTTCAAGGTCATTTTTTTTCACTGTTTTACAAAACAAGCTGTATAAGGGTCATGATTTTTCAATATTAAATGGAAAAAAACAACTTAAAAAGCTCACCGCTTTACATATGTTTCTTTAAAATTAATATATTTCGTACCACTCTAAGAAAACAAAAACATGAAAAAACACAAGTTTTTAACATTTTTTTCCGAAAAAACTGTTAAAAATACAAGATTTTACACCGTTTCTATCGACCATCTATAAAAAAGTTCAAAATGTTATGCTGCTATAAATAACAACGATGTATAAAGGTGACAGCTTTAAACGTTTCAATGACTTCCGGGTCATCTTTTTTCACGGTTCTACAAAACTAGCTGTATTAAAGTCATGATTTTTCAATATAATATGAAAAAAACAACATAAAAATCTCACCGATTTACATAAATTCATTAAAATTAACATATTTTGTGCCACTCTAAGAAAACAAATACTTGAAAAAAAATACAAGTTTTTAACATGTTTTCGGAAAAAACTGTTAAAAAATACAAAATTTTACACCATTTTATGGACCATCTATAAAACAATTTCACATTTTTTACCACCGTTTTTAACATGATAAATATCTTAAAAATTATCACATTTTTTACCACTCTAATAAAACAAAAACTAGAAAAAATTTGCCAGTTTTTAACATTTTTCCGGAAAAACTATTAAAAAATACAAAATTTTACACCGTTTTATGGAACATCTGTAAAAAAGGCCATATTTTTACGATTCTATAAATAACAACGATGTATAAAGGTGACAAATTTAGACGTTTCAATGACTTCCAGGTCATTTTTTCACGGTTTTACAAAACAAGCTGTATAAGGGTCATGATTTTTCAATATTAAATGGAAAAAAACAACTTAAAAAGCTCACCGCTTTACATAAGTTTCTTTAAAATTAATATATTTTGTACCACTCTAAGAAAACAAAAACATGAAAAAACACAAGTTTTTAACATTTTTTCCGAAAAAACTGTTAAAAATACAAGATTTTACACCGTTTCTATCGACCATCTATAAAAAAGTTCAAAATGTTATGCTGCTATAAATAACAACGATGTATAAAGGTGACAGCTTTAGACGTTTCAATGACTTCCGGGTCATCTTTTTTCACGGTTCTACAAAACTAGCTGTATTAAAGTCATGATTTTTCAATATTATATGAAAAAAAACAACATAAAAAGCTCACCGATTTACATAAATTTCATTAAAATTAACATATTTTGTGCCACTCTAAGAAAACAAATACTTGAAAAAAAATACAAGTTTTTAACATGTTTTCGGAAAAAACTGTTAAAAAATACAAAATTTTACACCATTTTATGGACCATCTATAAAACAATTTCACATTTTTTACCACCGTTTTTAACATGATAAATTTCTTAAAAATTATCACATTTTTTACCACTCTAATAACATTAAAACTAGAAAAAAAAATGCAAGTTTTTAACAAGTTTTCCGAAAAAACCTATAAAAAATACAAGATTTTACACGGTTTTATGGAACGTCTATAAAAATGTTCATATTTTTACGATGCTATAAATAACAACGATGTATAAAGGTGACAACTTTAGACGTTTTAATGATTTCCGTGTCATCTTTTTTCACGGTTTTACAAAACAAGCTGTATAAGGGTCATGATTTTTCAATATTAAATGGAAAAAAAAACTTAAAAAGCTCACCGCTTTACATAAGTTTCTTTAAAAGTAATATATTTTGTACCACTCTAAAAAAACAAAAACATGAAAAAACACAAGTTTTTAACATTTTTTCCGAAAAAACTGTTAAAAATACAAGATTTTATACCGTTTCTATCGACCATCTATAAAAAAGTTCAAAATGTTATGCTGCTATAAATAACAACGATGTATGAAGGTGACAGCTTTAGACGTTTCAATGACTTCCGGGTCATCTTTTTTCACGGTTCTACAAAACTAGTTGTATTAAAGTCATGATTTTTCAATATTATATGAAAAAAACAACATAAAAAGCTCACCGATTTACATAAATTTCATTAAAATTAACATATTTTGTGCCACTCTAAGAAAACAAATACTTGAAAAAAAATACAAGTTTTTAACATGTTTTCGGAAAAAACTGTTAAAAAATACAAAATTTTACACCATTTTATGGACCATCTATAAAACAATTTCACATTTTTTACCACCGTTTTTAACATGATAAATTTCTTAAAAATTATCACATTTTTTACCACTCTAATAAAACAAAAACTAGAAAAAAAATGCGAGTTTTTAACATTTTTCCGGAAAAACTGTTAAAAAATACAAAATTTTACACCGTTTTATGGAACATCTGTAAAAAAGTTCACATTTTTACGATGCTATAAATAACAACGATGTATAAAGGTGACAAATTTAGACGTTTCAATGACTTCCGTGTCATCTTTTTTCACGGTTTTACAAAACAAGCTGTATAAGGGTCATGATTTTTCAATATTAAATGGAAAAAAACAACTTAAAAAGCTCACCGCTTTACATAAGTTTCTTTAAAATTAATATATTTTGTACCACTCTAAGAAAACAAAAACATGAAAAAACACAAGTTTTTAACATTTTTTTCCGAAAAAACTGTTAAAAATACAAGATTTTACACCGTTTCTATCGACCATCTATAAAAAAGTTCAAAATGTTATGCTGCTATAAATAACAACGATGTATAAAGGTGACAAATTTAGACGTTTCAATGACTTCCGGGTCATCTTTTTTCACGGTTCTACAAAACTAGCTGTATTAAAGTCATGATTTTTCAATATTATATGAAAAAAAACAACATAAAAAGCTCACCGATTTACATAAATTTCATTAAAATTAACATATTTTGTGCCACTCTAAGAAAACAAATACTTGAAAAAAAATACAAGTTTTTAACATGTTTTCGGAAAAAACTGTTAAAAAATACAAAATTTTACACCGTTTTATGGAACATCTGTAAAAAAGTTCACATTTTTACGATTCTATAAATAACAACGATGTATAAAGGTGACAAATTTAGACGTTTCAATGACTTCAAGGTCATTTTTTTTCACTGTTTTACAAAACAAGCTGTATAAGGGTCATGATTTTTCAATATTAAATGGAAAAAAACAACTTAAAAAGCTCACCGCTTTACATATGTTTCTTTAAAATTAATATATTTCGTACCACTCTAAGAAAACAAAAACATGAAAAAACACAAGTTTTTAACATTTTTTTCCGAAAAAACTGTTAAAATAACAAGATTTTACACCGTTTCTGTTGACCATCTATAAAAAAGTTCAAAATGTTATGCTGCTATAAATAACAACGATGTATAAAGGTGACAGCTTTAGACGTTTCAATCACTTCCGGGTCATCTTTTTTCACGGTTCTACAAAACTAGCTGTATTAAAGTCATGATTTTTCAATATAATATGAAAAAAACAACATAAAAATCTCACCGATTTACATAAATTCATTAAAATTAACATATTTTGTGCCACTCTAAGAAAACAAAAACTTGAAAAAAATAAAAGTTTTTAACATGTTTTCGGAAAAAACTGTTAAAAAATACAACATTTTACACCTTTTTATGGACCATCTATAAAAAAATTTCACATTTTTTACCACCGTTTTTAACATGATAGATTTCTTCAAAATTATCACATTTTTTACCACTCTAATAAAACAAAAACTAGAAAAAATTTGCCAGTTTTTAACATTTTTCCGGAAAAACTGTTAAAAAATACAAAATTTTACACCGTTTTATGGAACATCTATAAAAAAGTTCATATTTTTACGATGCTATAAATAACAACGATGTATAAAGGTGACAAATTTAGACATTTCAATGACTTCCGTGTCATCTTTTTTCACGGTTTTACAAAACAAGTTGTATAACGGTCATGATTTTTCAATATTAAATGGAAAAAAACAACTTAAAAAGCTCACCGCTTTACATAAATTCCTTAAAAATTAACATATTTTGTACCACTCTAAGAAAACAAAAACATGAAAAAAAAACACAAGTTTTTAACATTTTTTCCCAAAAAACTGTTAAAATAACAAGATTTTACACCGTTTCTGTTGACCATCTATAAAAAAGTTCAAAATGTTATGCTGCTATAAATAACAACGATGTATAAAGGTGACAGCTTTAGACGTTTCAATGACTTCCGGGTCATCTTTTTTCACGGTTCTACAAAACAAACTGTATCATGGTCATGATTTTTCAATATTAAATGGAAAAAGAACAACTAAAAAAGCTCACTGATTTACATAAGTTTCGTTAAAATTAAAAATAATTTGTACCATCTAAGAAAACAAAAACTTGAAAAAAATATAAGCTTTTAACATTTGTTCCGAAAAAACTGTCAATAATACAAGATTTTACACCGTTTTATGGATCATGTATAAAAAAGTTCAATTTTTATGCAGCTATAAATAACAACGATGTATTAAGGTGACAAATTTAGACGTTTCAATGACTTCAGGGTCATCTTTTTTCACGGTTCTACAAAACAAACTGTATTAAAGTCACGATTTTTCAATATTAAATGGAAAAAAACAACTTAAAAAACTCACCGTTTTACATAAATTTCTTTAAAATTACCATATTTTGTAACAATCTAAGAAAACAAAAACTTGAAAAAAATAAAAGTTTTTAACATGTTTTCCGAAAAAACTGTTAAAAAATATACAAATTTCAACACCATTCTACGGACCATCTATAAAAAATTATCACATTTTTACCACCGTTTTTAACATGATAAATTTCTTAAAGATTAACACATTTTTTACCACTCTAATAACATAAAAACTAGAAAAAAAATGCATGTTTTTAACAAGTTTTCCGAAAAAACTTATAACAAAATACAAGATTTTACACCGTTTTATGGAACGTTTGTAAAAATGTTCATATTTTTACGATGCTATAAATAACAACGATGTATAAAGGTGACAAATTTAGACATTTCAATGACTTCCGTGTCATCTTTTTTCACGGTTTTACAAAACAAGTTGTATAACGGTCATGATTTTTCAATATTAAATGGAAAAAAACAACTTAAAAAGCTCACCGCTTTACATAAATTCCTTAAAAATTAACATATTTTGTACCACTCTAAGAAAACAAAAACATGAAAAAAAAACACAAGTTTTTAACATTTTTTCCCAAAAAACTGTTAAAATAACAAGATTTTACACCGTTTCTGTTGACCATCTATAAAAAAGTTCAAAATGTTATGCTGCTATAAATAACAACGATGTATAAAGGTGACAAATTTAGACGTTTCAATGACTTCAGGGTCATCTTTTTTCACGGTTCTACAAAACAAACTGTATTAAAGTCACGATTTTTCAATATTAAATGGAAAAAAACAACTTAAAAAACTCACCGTTTTACATAAATATCTTTTAAAATTAACATATTTGTACCAGTCTAAGAAAAAAAAATAACAAGTTTTTAAAATGTTTTACGAAAAAATTAACATATTTTTTACCACTCTAAAATAATAAAAACATGAAAAAAATACAAGTTTTTAACATGTTTTCGGAAAAAACTGTTAAAAAATACAACATTTTACACCCTTTTATGGACCATCTATAAAAAGTTATCACATTTTTTACCACCGTTTTTAACATGATAGATTTCTTAAAAATTATCACATTTTTTACCACTCTAATAAAACAAAAACTAGAAAAAAAAATGCAAGTTTTTAACAAATTTTCCGAAGAAACCTATAAAAAATACAAGATTTTACATCGTTTTATGGAACGTCTGTCAAATTTTTCATATTTTTACGATGCAATAAATAACAACGATGTATAAAGATGACAACTTTAGACGTTTCAATGACTTCCGGGTCATCTTTTTTCACAGTTCTACAAAACAACCTGTATCAGTCATGATTTTTCAATATTAAATGGAAAAAAACAACTTAAAAAGCTCACCGCTTTACATAAATTCCTTAAAAATTAACATATTTTGTACCACTCTAATAAAACAAAAACATGAAAAAAAACACAAGTTTTTAACATTTTTTCCGAAAAAACTGTTAAAAATACAAGATTTTACACCGTTTCTGTTGACCATCTATAAAAAAGTTCAAATTTTTATGCTGCTATAAATAATAACAATGTATAAAGGTGACAACTTTAAACGTTTTAATGACTTCCGGGTCATCTTTTTTCACGGTTTTACAAAACAAATTTTATTAGGGTTATGATTTTTCAATATTATATGAAAAAAACAACCTAAAAAGTTCACCGCTTTACATAAATTTCTTTTAAAAATAACATATTTGTACCACTGTAAGAAAAAAATAACAAGTTTTTAACATGTTTTACGAAAAAACTGTTAATACAACATTTTACACCGTGTTTTGGAACATCTATAAAAAAGTTCATATTTTTACGATGCTATAAATAACAACGATGTATAAAGGTGACAAATTTAGATGTTTAGATGACTTCCGGGTCATCTTTTTTCACGGTTCTACAAAACAAACTGTATTAAGATCATGATTTTTCAATATTAAATGAAAAAAACAAAATAAAAACTCACCGCTTTACATAAATTTCATTAAAATTAACATATTTTGTACCACTCCAATAAAACAAAAACTTGAAAAAAAATACAAGTTTTTAACATTTTTCCGGAAAAAATGTTAAAAATACAAGATTTTACACCATTTTATGGACCATCTATAAAATTATTATCACATTTTTTACCACCGTTTTTAACATGATAAATATCTTAAAAATTATCACATTTTTTACCACTCTAATAAAACCAAAACTAGAAAAAAAAATGCAAGTTTTTAACACGTTTTCCGAAAAAACAGTTAAAAAAATACAAGATTTTACACCGTTTTATGGAACATTTGTAAAAAAGTTCACATTTTTTACGATGCTATAAATAACAACGATGTATAAAGGTGACAAATTTAGACGTTTCAATGACTTCCGGATCATCTTTTTCACGGTTTTACAAAATAAATTGTATCAGGGTCATGATTTTTCAATATTAAATGGAAAAAAACAACTTAAAAAGATCACCGCTTTACATAAATTTCTTTAAAATTAAAATAATTTGTACCATCTAAGAAAACAAAAACATGAAAAAATACAAGTTTTTAACATGTTTTCCGAAAAAACTGTTAAAAAATGCAACATTTTACACCATTTTATGGTCATGATTTTCAATATTATATGAAAAAAACAACCTAAAAAGTTCACCGCTTTACATAATTTTCTTTTAAAACTATATATTTGTACCATTCTAAAAAAATAAAACTACAAAAAAATAACAAGTTTTTAACATGTTTTACAAAAAAATAACAAGTTTTACACCATTTTATGGACCATCTATAAAACAATTTTTTTTTACCACCGTTTTTAACATGATAAATTTCTTAAAAATTTATCGGGGTTATGATTTTTACCACTCTAATAAAACAAAAACCTAAGAAAAAAAAATGCAAGTTTATAACATGTTTTCGGAAAAACTGTCAAAAAATACCAAATTTTACACCATTTTATGTAACATCTATAAAAGAAGGTCACATTTTTACGATGCTATAAATAACAACGATGTATAAAGGTGACAAATTTAGACATTTCAATGACTTCCGTGTCATCTTTTTCACGGTTTTACAAAACAAACTGTATCAGAGTCATGATTTTTCAATATTAAATGGAAAAAAACAACTTAAAAAGCTCACCGCTTTACATAAATTCCTTAAAAATTAACATATTTTGTACCACTCTAAGAAAACAAAAACATGAAAAAAAAACACAAGTTTTTAACATTTTTTCCCAAAAAACTGTTAAAATAACAAGATTTTACACCGTTTCTGTTGACCATCTATAAAAAAGTTCACATTTTTACGCCGCTGTAAATAACAACGATGTATAAAGGTGACAAATTTAGACGTTTCAATGACTTCAGGGTCATCTTTTTTCACGGTTCTACAAAACAAACTGTATTAAAGTCACGATTTTTCAATATTAAATGGAAAAAAACAACTTAAAAAACTCACCGTTTTACATAAATTTCTTTAAAATTACCATATTTTGTAACAATCTAAGAAAACAAAAACTTGAAAAAAATAAAAGTTTTTAACATGTTTTCGGAAAAAACTGTTAAAAAATACAACATTTTACACCCTTTTATGGACCATCTATAAAAAGTTATCACATTTTTTACCACCGTTTTTAACATGATAGATTTCTTAAAAATTATCACATTTTTTACCACTCTAATAAAACAAAAACTAGAAAAAAATGCAAGTTTTTAACAAGTTTTCCGAAAAAACCTATAAAAAATACAAGAATTTACACCGTTCTATGGAACGTCTGTAAAAATCTTCATATTTTTACGATGCTATAAATAACAACGACGTATAAAGGTGACAACTTTAGACGTTTCAATGAATTCCGGGTCATCTTTTTTCACAGTTCTACAAAACAACCTGTATCAAGGACATGATTTTTCAATATTATATAAAAAAAACAACTTAAAAAGCTTACCGCTTTACATAAATTCCGTTAAAATTAACATATTTTGTACCACTCTAAGAAAACAAAAACTTGAAAAAAATACAAGTTTTTAACATGTTTTCCGAAAAAAACTGTTGACAACGATGTATAAAGGTGACAATTTTAAACGTTTTAATGACTTCCGGGTCATCTTTTTTTCACGGTTCTACAAAACAAACTTTATCAGGGTTATGATTTTTCAATATTATATGAAAAAAAACAACCTAAAAAGTTCACCCCATTACATAAATTTTCTTTTAAAATTAACATATTTGTACCACTCTAAGAAAAAAAAATAACAAGTTTTTAACATGTTTTACGAAAAAACAGTTAAAAAATACAAACGTTTTACACCGTGTTTTGGAACATCTATAAAAAAGTTCACATTTTTACGCCGCTGTAAATAACAACGATGTATAAAGATGACAAATTTAGACGTTTCAATGACTTCCCGGTCATCTTTTTTGACGGTTCTACAAAACAAACTGTATTAAAATCATGATTTTTCAATATTATATGAAAAAAACAACATAAAAAGCTCACCGTTTTACATAAATTCCATTAAAATTAACATATTTGTACCACTTCTAAAAAAACAAAAACTTGAAAAAAATACAAGTTTTTAACATGTTTTCCGAAAAAATTTATAAAAAATACAACATTTTACACCCTTTTATGGACCATCTATAAAAAGTTATCACATTTTTTACCACCGTTTTTAACATGATAGATTTCTTAAAAATTATCACATTTTTTACCACTCTAATAAAACAAAAACTAGAAAAAAAAATGCAAGTTTTTAACATGTTTTCCGAAAAAACTATTAAAAAATACAAGATTTTACATCGTTTTATGGAACATCTATAAAAAAGTTCATATTTTTACGATGCTATAAATAACAACGATGTATAAAGGTGACAAATTTAGACGTTTCAATGACTTCCGGGTCATCTTTTTTCACGGTTTTACAAAACAAGCTGTATCAGGGTCATGATTTTTCAATATTAAATGGAAAAAAACAACTTAAAAAGCTCACCGCTTTACATAAATTCCTTTAAAATTAACATATTTTATAACACTCTAAGAAAACAAAAACTTGAAAAAAATACAAGTTTTTAACATTTTTTCCCAAAAAACTGTTAAAATAACAAGATTTTACACCGTTTCTGTTGACCATCTATAAAAAAGTTCAAAATGTTATGCTGCTATAAATAACAACGATGTATAAAGGTGACAGCTTTAGACGTTTCAATGACTTCCGGGTCATCTTTTTTCACGGTTCTACAAAACAAACTGTATTAGGGTCAAGATTTTTCAATATTAAAAGGAAAAAAACAACTTAAAAAACTCACCGTTTTACATAAATTCCTTTAAAATTACCATATTTTGTAACAATCTAAGAAAACAAAAACTTGAAAAAAATAAAAGTTTTTAACATGTTTTCGGAAAAAACTGTTAAAAAATACAACATTTTACACCCTTTTATGGACCATCTATAAAAAGTTATCACATTTTTTACCACCGTTTTTAACATGATAGATTTCTTAAAAATTATCACATTTTTTACCACTCTAATAAAACAAAAACTAGAAAAGAAATGCAAGTTTTTAACATGTTTTCCGAAAAAAACTATTAAAAAATACAAGATTTTACATCGTTTTATGGAACATCTATAAAAAAGTTCATATTTTTACGATGCTATAAATAACAACGATGTATAAAGGTGACAAATTTAGACATTTCAATGACTTCCGTGTCATCTTTTTTCACGGTTTTACAAAACAAGTTGTATAACGGTCATGATTTTTCAATATTAAATGGAAAAAAACAACTTAAAAAGCTCACCGCTTTACATAAATTCCTTAAAAATTAACATATTTTGTACCACTCTAAGAAAACAAAAACATGAAAAAAAACACAAGTTTTTAACATTTTTTCCGAAAAACTTGTTAATAATACAAGAATTTACACCGTTTCTATCGACCATCTATAAAAAAGTTCAAAATGTTATGCTGCTATAAATAACAACGATGTATGAAGGTGACAGCTTTAGACGTTTCAATGACTTCCGGGTCATCTTTTTTCACGGTTCTACAAAACTAGCTGTATTAAAGTCATGATTTTTCAATATTATATGAGAAAAAAACAACTTAAAAAGCTCACCGCTTTACATAAATTTCTTTAAAATTAATATATTTTGTACCACTCTAAGAAAACAAATACTTGAAAAAAATAAAAGTTTTTAACATGTTTTCAGAAAAAAACTGTTAAAAATTACAACATTTTACACCATTTTATGGACCATCTATAAAACAATTTCACATTTTTTACCACCGTTTTTAACATGATAAATTTTTTAAAAATTATCACATTTTTTACCACTCTAATAAAACAAAAACTAGAAAAAAAATGCAAGTTTTTAACATGTTTTCCGAAAAAACTGTTAAAAAATACAAGATTTTACACCGTTTTATGGAACATCTATAAAAAAGTTCATATTTTTACGATGCTATAAATAACAACGATGTATAAAGGTGACAAATTTAGACGTTTGAATGACTTCCGGATCATCTTTTTTCACGGTTCTACAACTAGCTGTATCACGGTCATCATTTTTCAATATTATGTAGAAAAAAAAAACTTAAAAAGCTCACCGCTTTACATAAATTTCTTTTAAAACTATATATTTGTACCATTCTATAAAAATAAAACTACAAAAAAATAACAAGTTTTTAACATGTTTTACGAAAAAATTATTAAAAAATACAAACATTTTACACCGTGTTTTGGAACATCTATAAAAAAGTTCACATTTTTACGCCGCTGTAAATAACAACGATGTATAAAGGTGACAAATTTAGACGTTTCAATGACTTCCGTGTCATCTTTTTTCACGGTTCTACAAAACAAACTGTATTAAAGTCATGATTTTTCAATATTATATTAAAAAAACAACATAAAAAGCTCACCGGTTTACATAAGTTCCATTATAATTAACATATTTTGTACCACTCTAAAAAAACAAAAACTTGAAAAAATACAAGTTTTTAACATGTTTTCCGAAAAAACTATTAAAAAATAAAAGATTTTACACCATTTTATGGAAGATCTGTAAAAAAGTTCACATTTTTACGATGCTATAAATAACAACGATGTATAAAGGTGACAAATTTAGACGTTTCAATGACTTCCGGGTCATCTTTTTCACGGTTTTACAAAACAAACTGTATCAGGGTCATGATTTTTCAATATTAAACAGAAAAAAAACAACTTAAAAAACTCACCGCTTTACATAAATTTCCTTTAAAATTAAAATAATTTGTACCATCTAAGAAAACAAAAACTTGAAAAAAGTACAAGCTTTTAACATTTGGTCCGAAAAAACTGTCAATAATACAATAATTTACACCGTTTTATGGATCATCTATAAAAAAGTTCAAATTTTAATGCTGCTATAAATAACAACGATGTAAAAAGGTGACAACTTTAGACCATTCAATGACTTCCAGGTCATCTTTTTTCATGGTTCTACAAAACAAGTTGTATCAGTGTCATCATTTTTCTATATTATATGATAAAAAAAACTTAAAAAGCTCACCGCTTTACATAAATTCCGTTAAAATTAACATATTTTGTACCACTTTAAGAAAACAAAAACTTGAAAAAAATAAAAGTTTTTAACATGTTTTCCGAAAAAACTGTTAAAAAATACAAAATTTAACACCATTTTATAGACCATCTATAAAAAATTATCACATTTTTACCACTGTTTTTAACATGATAAATTTCTTAAAAATTATCACATTTTTTACCACTCTAATAACATAAAAACTAGAAAAAAATGCAAGTTTTTAACAAGTTTTCCGAAAAAACCTATAAAAAATACAAGAATTTACATCGTTCTATGGAACATCTGTAAAAATCTTCATATTTTTACGATGCTATAAATAACAACGATGTATAAAGGTGACAACTTTAGACTAATGACTTTCGGGTCATCTTTTTTCACGGTTCTACAAAACAAACTTTATCAGGGTTATGAATTTTCAATATTATATGAAAAAAAACAACTTAAAAAGCTTACCGCTTTACATAAATTCTGTTAAAATTGACATATTTTGTACCACTCTAAGAAAACAAAAATTTGAAAAAAATACAAGTTTTTAACATGTTTTCTGAAAAAACTGTTAAAAAATACAAGATTTTACACCGTTTTATGGGACATCTGTAAAAAAGTTCACATTTTTACGATGCTATAAATAACAACGATGTATAAAGGTGACAAATTTAGACGATTTAATGAATTCCGGGTCATCTTTTTTCACGATTTTACAAAACAAACTGTATCAGGGTCATGATTTTTCAATATTAAATGGAAAAAACAACATAAAAAGCTCACCGCTTTACATAAATTCCTTTAAAATTAAAATAATTTGTACCATCTAAGAAAACAAAAACTTGAAAAAAATACAAGCTTTAAACATTTGTTCCGAAAAAACTGTCAATAATACAATAATTTACACCGTTTTATGGATCATCTATAAAAAAGGTCAAATTTTTCTGCTGCTATAAATAACAACGATGTAAAAAGTTGACAACTTTAAACCATTCAATGACTTCCGGGTCATCTTTTTTCATGGTTCTACAAAACAAGCTGTATCAGTGTCATCATTTTTCAATATTATATGATAAAAAAAACTTAAAAAGCTCACCGCTTTACATAAATTACGTTAAAATTAACATATTTTGTACCACTCTAAGAAAACAAAAACTTGAAAAAAATACAAGTTATTAACATTTTTTCCGAAAAAATTGTTAAAAAATACAAGATTTTACACCATTTTAAGGACCATCTATAAAAAATTATCACATTTTTACCACCGTTTTTAACATGATAGATTTCTTAAAAATTATCACATTTTTTACCACTCTAATAAAACAAAAACTAGAAAAAAATGCAAGTTTTTAACATTTTTTCCGAAAAAACGGTTAAAAAGACAAGATTTTACACCGTTTTAGGGCATCTATAAAAAGTTCAAATTTTTATGCTGCTATAAATAACAACGATGTATAAAGCTGACAACTTTAAACGTTTTAATGACTTCCGGTTCATCTTTTTTCTAGGGGTTCTACAAAACAAGTTTTATCAGGGTCATAATTTTTCAATATTAAATGGAAAAAAACAACTTAAAAAATTCACCGCTTTACATAAATTCTTTTAAAATTACCATATTTTATAACACTCTAAGAAAACAAAACTACATGAAAAAATAACAAGTTTTTAACATTTTTACGAAAAAACTATTAAAATATACAAACATTTTACACCGTGTTTTGGAACATCTATAAAAAAGTTCACATTTTTACGCCGCTATAAATAACAACGATGTATAAAGGTGACAAATTTAGACGTTTCAATGACTTTCGGGTCATCTTTTTTCACGGTTATACAAAACAAACTATATTAGGGTCATGATTTTTCAATATTATATGAAAAAAAACAACATAAAAAGCTCACCGGTTTACATAAATTCCATTAAAATTAACATATTTTGTACCACTCTAAAAAAACAAAAACTTGAAAAAAATACAAGTTATTAACATTTTTTCCGAAAAAACTGTTAAAATATACAAGATTTTACAGCATTTTATGGACCATCTATAAAAAAATTATCACATTTTTTACCACCATTTTTAACATGATAAATTTCTTAAAAATTATCATATTTTTTACCACTCTAATAAAAACCAAAACTAGAAAAAAAATTGCAAGTTTGTAACATGTTTTTCGACAAAACTGTTAAAAAATACAAGATTTTACACCGTTTTATGGAACATCTGTAAAAGATTTCACATTTTTACGATGCTATTAATAACAACGATGTATAAAGGTGACAAATTTAGACGTTTCAATGCATTCCGGGTCATCTTTTTCACGGTTTTACAAACAAACTGTATCAGGGTCATGATTTTTCAATATTAAATGGAAAAAAAACAACTTAAAAAGCTCACCGCTTTATATAAATTTCTTTAAAATTAAAATAATTTGTACCATTTAAGAAAACAAAAACTTGAAAAAAATACAAGTTATTAACATTTTTTCCGAAAAAATTGTTAATAATACAAGAATTGCACCGTTTTATGAATCATCTATAAAAAAGTTCAAATTTTTATGCTGCTATAAATAACAACGATGTAAAAAGGTGACAACTTTAGACCATTCAATGAATTCCGGGTTATCTTTTTTCACGTTTATTCAAAACAACATGTATCAGTGTCATCATTTTTCAACATTATATGAAAAAAAAAACTTAAAAAGCTCACCGTTTTACATAAATTCCGTTAAAATGAACATATTTTGTACCACTCTAAGAAAACAAAAACTTGAAAAAAATAAAAATTTTAACATGTTTTCCGAAAAAACTGTTAAAAAATACAAGATTTAACACCATTTTATGGACCATCTATAAATAAATTATCACATTTTTTACCACCGTTTTTAACATGATAAATTTCTTAAAAATTATCATATTTTTTACCACTCTAATAAAACCAAAACTAGAAAAAAAATGCAAGTTTTTAACATGTTTTCCGAAAAAACTGTTAAATAATACAAGATTTAACACCATTTTATGAACCATCTATAACAAATTAACACATTTTTACCACCGTTTTTAACATGATAAATTTCTTAAAAATTACCACATTTTTTACCACTCTAATAAAATAAAAACTAGAAAAAAAAAATGCAAGTTTTTAACATTTTTTCCGAAAAAACGGTTAAAAAGACAAGATTTTACACCGTTTTAGGGTCATCTATAAAAAGTTCAAATTTTTATGCTGCTATAAATAACTACGATGTATAAAGTTGACAACTTTAAACGTTTTAATGACTTCCGGTTCATCTTTTTTCTACGGTTCTACAAAACAAGTTTTATTAGAATCATGATTTTTCAATATTATATGAAAAAAACAACCTAAAAAGTTCACCGCTTTACAAAAATTTCTTTTAAAATTAACATATTTGTACCATTCTAATAAAACAAAACTACAAAAAACTAACAAGTTTTTAACATGTTTTACGAAAAAACTATTAAAATATACAAACATTTTACACCGTGTTTTGGAACATTTATAAAAAAGTTCACATATTTACGCCGCTGTAAATAACAACGATTTATAAAGGTGACAAATTTATACGTTTCAATGACTTCCGGGTCATCTTTTTTCACGGTTCTACAAAACAAACTGTATTCAGATCATGAATTTTCAAAATTATATTAAAAAAACAACATAAAAAGCTCACCGCTTTAAATAAATTCCATTAAAATTAACATATTTTGTACCACTCTAAAAAAACAAAAACTTGAAAAAAATACAAGTTTTTAACATGATTTCCGAAAAAACTGTTACAAAATAAAAAAATTTACACCGTTTTATGGAACATCTGTAAAAAAGTTCACATTTTTACGATGCTATTAATAACAACGATGTATAAAGGTGACAAATTTAGACGTTTCAATGCATTCCGGGTCATCTTTTTTCACGGTTTTACAAAACAAACTGTATCAGGGTCATGATTTTTCAATATTAAATGGAAAAAAACAACTTAAAAAGCTCACCGCTTAACATAAATTCCTTTAAAATTAACATATTTTGTACCACTCTAAGAAAACAAAAACTTGAAAAAAATACAAGTTTTTAACATGTTTTCCGAAAAACTTGTTAATAATACAAGAATTTACACCGTTTCTATGAATCATCTATAAAAAAGTTCATATTTTTACGATGCTATAAATAACAACGATGTATAAAGGTGACAACTTTAGACGTTTCAATAACTTTCGGGTCATCTTTTTTCACAGTTCTACAAAACAACCTGTATCAGTGTCATCATTTTTCAATCTTATATAAAAAAACAACTTAAAAAGCTTACCGCTTTACATAAATTCCGTTAAAATTAACATATTTTGTACCACTCTAAGAAAACAAAAACTTGAAAAAAATAAAAATTTTAACATGTTTTCCGAAAACACTGTTAAAAAATACAAAATTTAACACCATTTTATGGACCATCTATAAATAAATTATCACATTTTATTACCACCGTTTTTAACATGATAAATTTCTTAAAAATTATCATATTTTTTACCACTCAAATAAAACCAAAACTAGAAAAAAAATGCAAGTTTTTAACATGTTTTCCGAAAAAACCGTTAAAAAATACAAGATTTTACATCGTTTTATGGAACATCTATAAAAAAATTATCACATTTTTTACCACCGTTTTTAACATGATAAATTTCTTAAAAATTATCATATTTTTTACCACTCTAATAAAACCAAAACTAGAAAAAAATGCAAGTTTTTAACATGTTTTCCGAAAAAACTGTTAAAAAATACAAGATTTTACACCGTTTTATGGAACATCTGTAAAAAAGTTCACATTTTTACGATGCTATTAATAACAACGATGTATAAAGGTGACAAATTTAGACGTTTCAATGCATTCCGGGTCATCTTTTTTCACGGTTTTACAAACAAACTGTATCAGGGTCATGATTTTTCAATATTAAATGAAAAAAAACAACTTAAAAAGCTCACCGCTTTATATAAATTCCTTTAAAATTAAAATAATTTGTACCATTTAAGAAAACAAAAACTTGAAAAAAATACAAGCTTTTAACATTTGTTCCGAAAAACTTGTTAATAATACAAGAATTGCACCGTTTTATGAATCATCTATAAAAATGTTCAAATTTTTATGCTGCTATAAATAACAACGATGTATAAAGGTGACAACTTTAGACGTTTCAATGACTTCCGGGTCATCCTTTTTCATTGTTCTACAAAACAAGCTGTATCAGAGTCATCATTTTTCAATATTATACGGAAAAAAAAAACTTAAAAAGCTCACCGCTTTACATAAATTCCGTTAAAATTATCATACTTTGTACCACTCTAAGAAAACAAAAACTTGAAAAAAAATACAAGTTTTTAACATGTTTTCCGAAAAAACTGTTAAAAAATACAAGATTTAACACCATTTTATGGACCATCTATAAATAAATTATCACATTTTTTACCACCGTTTTTAACATGATAAATTTCTTAAAAATTATCATATTTTTTACCACTCTAATAAAACCAAAACTAGAAAAAAAAATGCAAGTTTTTAACATGTTTTCCGAAAAAACCGTTAAAAAATACAAGATTTTACATCGTTTTATGGAACATCTATAAAAAAATTATCACATTTTTTACCACCGTTTTTAACATGATAAATTTCTTAAAAATTATCATATTTTTTACCACTCTAATAAAACCAAAACTAGAAAAAAAATGCAAGTTTTTAACATGTTTTCCGAAAAAACTGTTAAAAAATACAAGATTTTACACCGTTTTATGGAACATCTATAAAAAAGTTCACATTTTTACGATGCTATTAATAACAATGATGTATAAAGGTGACAAATTTAGACGTTTCAATGCATTCCGGGTCATCTTTTTTCACGGTTTTACAAAACAAGCTGTATCAGGGTCATGATTTTTCAATATTAAATGGAAAAAACAACTTAAAAAGCTCACCGCTTACATAAATTCCTTTAAAATTAACATATTTTATAACACTCTACGAAAACAAAAACTTGAAAAAAATACAAGTTTTTAACATTTTCTCCGAAAAACTTGTTAATAATACAAGAATTGCACCGTTTTATGAATCATCTATAAAAAAGTTCAAATTTTTATGCAGCTATAAATAACAACGATGTATTAAGGTGGCAACTTTAGACGTTTCAATGACTTCCGGGTCATCATTTTTCACGGTTCTACAAAACAAGCTGTATCAGGGTCATCATTTTTCAATATTATACGAAAAAAAAAACTTAAAAAGCTCACCGCTTTACATAAATTCCGTTAAAATGAACATACTTTGTACCACTCTAAGAAAACAAAAACTTGAAAAAAATAAAAATTTTAACATGTTTTCCGAAAAAACTGTTAAAAAATACAAGATTTAACACCATTTTATGGACCATCTATAAATAAATTATCACATTTTTTACCACCGTTTTTAACATGATAAATTTCTTAAAAATTATCACATTTTTTACCACTCTAATAAAACAAAAACTAGAAAAAAAATGCAAGTTTTTAACATGTTTTCCGAAAAAACTATTAAAAAATACAAGATTTTACATCGTTTTATGGAACATCTATAAAAAAATTATCACATTTTTTACCACCGTTTTTAACATGATAAATTTCTTAAAAATTATCATATTTTTTACCACTCTAATAAAACCAAAACTAGAAAAAAAATGCAAGTTTTTAACATGTTTTCCAAAAAAACCGTTAAAAAATACAAGATTTTACATCGTTTTATGGAACATCTATAAAAAAATTATCACATTTTTTACCACCGTTTTTAACATGATAAATTTCTTAAAAATTATCATATTTTTTACCACTCTAATAAAACCAAAACTAGAAAAAAAAATGAAAGTTTTTAACATGTTTTCCGAAAAAAGCATAAAAAATACAAGATTTTTCACCGTTTTATTGAACATCTATAAAAAAGTTCACATTTTTACGATGCTGTAAATAACAACGATGTATAAAGGTGAAAAATTTAGACGTTTCAATGACTTCCGTGTCATCTTTTTTCACGGTTTTACAAAACAAGTTGTATAACGGTCATGATTTTTCAATATTAAATGGAAAAAAACAACTTAAAAAGCTCACCGCTTTACATAAATTCCTTAAAAATTAACATATTTTGTACCACTCTAAGAAAACAAAAACTTGAAAAAAATAGAAGCTTTTTACATTTGTTCCGAAAAACTTGTTAATAATACAAGATTTGCACCGTTTCTATGAATCATCTATAAAAAAGTTCAAATTTTTATCTGCTATAAATAACAACGATGTAAAAAGGTGACAACTTTAGACGTTTCAATGAATTCCGGGTTATCTTTTTTCACGGTTCTTCAAAACAACTCCGTATTAAAGTCATCATTTTTCAATATTATATGAAAAAAAAACTTAAAAATCTCACCGCTTTACATAAATTCCGTTAAAATGAACATATTTTGTACCACTCTAAGAAAACAAAAACTTGAAAAAAATAAAAATTTTTAACATGTTTTCCGAAAAATCGTTAAAAAATACAAGATTTAACACCATTTTATGGACCATCTATAAAAAAATTAACACATTTTTACCACCGTTTTTAACATGATAAATTTCTTAAAAATTACCCCCTTTTTTACCACTCTAATAAAATAAAAACTAGAAAAAAAAATGCAAGTTTTTAACATTTTTTCCGAAAAAACTGTTAAAAAGACAAGATTTTACACCGTTTTAGGGTCATCTATAAAAAGTTCAAATTTTTATGCTGCTATAAATAACAACGATGTATAAAGCTGACAACTTTAAACGTTTTAATGACTTCCGGATCATCTTTTTTCTACGGTTCTACAAAACAAGTTTTATCAGGGTCATGATTTTTCAATATTATATGAAAAAAACAACCTAAAAAGTTCACCGCTTTACATAAATTTCTTTTAAAATAAACACATTTTGTACCAATCTAATAAAACAAAAACTACCAAAAAATAACAAGTTTTTAACATGTTTTACGAAAAAACTGTTAATACAACATTTTACACCGTGTTTTGGAACATCTATAAAAAAGTTCACATTTTTACGCCGCTGTAAATAACAACGATTTATAAAGGTGACAAATTTATACGTTTCAATGACTTCCGGGTCATCTTTTTTCACGGTTCTACAAAACAAACTGTATTAAGATCATGAATTTTCAAAATTATATTAAAAAAACAACATAAAAAGCTCACCGCTTTACATAAATTCCATTAAAATTAACATATTTTGTACCACTCTAAAAAAACAAAAACTTGAAAAAAATACAAGTTTTTAACATGTTTTCCGAAAAAACTGTTAAAAAATACAAGATTTTACACCATTTTATGGACCATCTATAAAAAAATTATCACATTTTTTACCACCGTTTTTAACATGATAAATTTCTTAAAAATTATCATATTTTTTACCACTCTAATAAAACCAAAACTAGAAAAAAAAATGCAAGTTTTTAACATGTTTTCCGAAAAAAACTGTTAAAAAATACAAAATTTTACACCGTTTTATGGAACATCTGTAAAAAATTTACACGATGCTATTAATAACAACGATGTATAAAGGTGACAAATTTAGACGTTTCAATGCATTCCGGGTCATCTTTTTTCACGGTTTTACAAAACAAACTGTATCAGGGTCATGATTTTTCAATATTAAATGGAAAAAAACAACTTAAAAAGCTCACCGATTTACATAAATTCCTTTAAAATTAAAATAATTTGTACCATTTAAGAAAACAAAAACTTGAAAAAAATACAAGCTTTTAACATTTGTTCCGAAAAACTTGTTAATAATACAAGAATTGCACCGTTTTATGAATCATCTATAAAAAAGTTCAAAATTTTATGGTGCTATATATAACAACGATGTAAAAAGGTGACAACTTTAGACGTTTCAATGACTTCCGGATCGTCTTTTTTCACGGTTCTACAACTAGCTGTATCACGGTCATCATTTTTCAATATTATATAGAAAAAAAAACCTAAAAAGCTCACCGCTTTAAATAAATTCAATTAAAATAAACATATTTTGTAACAATCTAAGAAAACAAAAACTTGAAAAAAATAAAAGTTTTTAACATGTTTTCCAAAAAAACTGTTAAAAAATACAAGATTTTACACCCTTTTATGGACCATCTATAAAAAGTTATCACATTTTTTACCACCGTTTTTAACATGATAAATTTCTTAAAAATTATCATATTTTTTACCACTCTAATAAAACCAAAACTAGAAAAAAAAATGAAAGTTTTTAACATGTTTTCCGAAAAAACTGTTAAAAAATACAAGATTTTACATCGTTTTATTGAACATCTGTAAAAAAGTTCACATTTTTACGATGCTATTAATAACAACGATGTATAAAGGTGACAAATGTATACGTTTCAATGACTTCCGGGTCATCTTTTTTCATGGTTTTACAAAGCAAACTGTATCAGGGTCATGATTTTTCAATATTAAATGGAAAAAAACAACTTAAAAAGCTCACCGCTTTACATAAATTTTTTTAAAATTAAAATAATTTGTACCATTTAAGAAAACAAAAACTTGAAAAAAATAGAAGCTTTTTACATTTGTTCCGAAAAACTTGTTAATAATACAAGAATTGCACCGTTTTATGAATCATCTATAAAAAAGTTCAAATTTTTATGCTGCTATAAATAACAACGATGTAAAAAGGTGACAACTTTAGACCATTCAATGAATTCCGGGTTATCTTTTTTCACGGTTCTTCAAAACAACCTGTATCAGTGTCATCATTTTTCAATATTATATGAAAAAAAAAACTTAAAAATCTCACCGCTTTACATAAATTCCGTTAAAATGAACATATTTTGTACCACTCTAAGAAAACAAAAACTTGAAAAAAATAAAAAATTTTAACATGTTTTCCGAAAAAACTGTTAAAAAATACAAAATTTAACACCATTTTATGGACCATCTATAAAAAATTAACACATTTTTACCACCGTTTTTAACATGATAAATTTCTTAAAAATTACCATCTTTTTTACCACTCTAATAAAATAAAAACTAGAAAAAAAAATGCAAGTTTTTAACATTTTTTTCGAAAAAACTGTTAAAAAGACAAGATTTTACACCGTTTTAGGGGTCATCTATAAAAAGTTCAAATTTTTATGCTGCTATAAATAACAACGATGTATAAAGCTGACAACTTTAAACGTTTTAATGACTTCCGGATCATCTTTTTTCTACGGTTCTACAAAACAAGTTTTATCAGGGTCATCATTTTTCATTATTATATGGAAAAAAACAACTTAAAAAGTTTACCGCTTTACATAAATTTCCTTAAAATTAACACATTTTGTACCACTTTAAAAAAAACAAAATCTACAAAAAAATAACAAGTTTTTAACATGTTTTACGAAAAAACTGTTAATACAACATTTTACACCGTGTTTTGGAACATCTATAAAAAATTCATATTTTTACGCCGCTGTAAATAACAACGATTTATAAAGGTGACAAATTTATACGTTTCAAAGACTTCCGGGTCATCTTTTTTCACGGTTCTACAAAACAAACTGTATTAAGATCATGAATTTTCAAAATTATATTAAAAAAACAACATAAAAAGCTCACCGCTTTACATAAATTCCATTAAAATTAACATATTTTGTACCACTCTAAAAAAACAAAAACTTGAAAAAAATACAAGTTTTTAACATGTTTTCCGAAAAAACTGTTAAAAAATACAAGATTTTACACCATTTTATGGACCATCTATAAAAAAATTATCACATTTTTTACCACCGTTTTTAACATGATAAATTTCTTAAAAATTATCATATTTTTTACCACTCTAATAAAACCAAAACTAGAAAAAAAATGCAAGTTTTTAACATGTTTTCCGAAAAAACTGTTAAAAAATACAAGATTTTACACCGTTTTATGGAACATCTGTAAAAAAGTTCACATTTTTACGATGCTATTAATAACAACGATGTATAAATGTGACAAATTTAGACGTTTCAATGCATTCCGGGTCATCTTTTTTCACGGTTTTACAAAACAAACTGTATCAGGGTCATGATTTTTCAATATTAAATGGAAAAAAACAACTTAAAAAGCTCACCGATTTACATAAATTCCTTTAAAATTAAAATAATTTGTACCATTTAAGAAAACAAAAACTTGAAAAAAATACAAGCTTTTAACATTTGTTCCGAAAAACTTGTTAATAATACAAGAATTGCACCGTTTTATGAATCATCTATAAAAAAGTTCAAAATTTTATGGTGCTATATATAACAACGATGTAAAAAGGTGACAACTTTAGACCATTCAATGAATTCCGGGTTATCTTTTTTCACGGTTCTTCAAAACAACCTGTATCAGTGTCATCATTTTTCAAAATTATATGGAAAAAAAAACCTAAAAAGCTCACCGCTTTACATAAATTCCGTTAAAATGAACATATTTTGTACCACTCTAAGAAAACAAAAACTTGAAAAAAATAAAAATTTTAACATGTTTTCCGAAAAAACTGTTAAAAAATACAAGATTTAACACCATTTTATGGACCATCTATAAAAAAATTATCACATTTTTTACCACCGTTTTTAACATGATAAATTTCTTAAAAATTATCATATTTTTTACCACTCTAATAAAACCAAAACTAGAAAAAAAATGCAAGTTTTTAACATGTTTTCCGAAAAAACTGTTAAAAAATACAAGATTTTACACCGTTTTATGGAACATCTGTAAAAAAGTTCACATTTTTACGATGCTATTAATAACAACGATGTATAAAGGTGACAAATTTAGACGTTTCAATGCATTCCGGGTCATCTTTTTTCACGGTTTTACAAAACAAACTGTATCAGGGTCATGATTTTTCAATATTAAATGGAAAAAAACAACTTAAAAAGCTCACCGCTTTACATAAATTCCTTTAAAATTAAAATAATTTGTACCATTTAAGAAAACAAAAACTTGAAAAAAATACAAGCTTTTATCATTTGTTCCGAAAAACTTGTTAATAATACAAGAATTGCACCGTTTCTATGAATCATCTATAAAAAAGTTCAAATTTTTATTGCTATAAATAACAACGATGTAAAAAGGTGACAACTTTAGACCATTCAATGAATTCCGGGTTTTTTTTTTTCACGGTTCTTCAAAACAACCTGTATCAGTGTCATCATTTTTCAATATTATATGAAAAAAAAAAACTTAAAAAGCTCACCTCTTAACATACATTCCGTTAAAATTAACATATTTTGTACCACTCTAAGAAAACAAAAACTTGAAAAAAATAAAAATTTTTAACATGTTTTCCGAAAAAAGCGTTAAAAAATACAAGATTTAACACAATTTTATGGACCATCTATAAAACAATTAACACATTTTTTACCACCGTTTTTAACATGATAAATTTCTTAAAAATTACCACCTTTTTTACCACTCTAATAAAATAAAAACTAGAAAAAAAAATGCAAGTTTTTAACATGTTTTCCGAAAAAACTGTTAAAAATACAAGATTTTACACCGTTTTAGGGGTCATCTATAAAAAGTTCAAAATTTTATGCTGCTATAAATAATAACGATGTATAAAGCTGACAACTTTAAACGTTTTAATGACTTCTGGGTCATCTTTTTTCATGGTTCTACAAAACAAGTTTTATCGGTCATGATTTTTCAATATTATATGAAAAAACAACCTAAAAAGTTCATTGCTTTACATAAATTTCTTTTAAAGTTAACATATTTGTACCATTCTAAAAAAACAAAACTACAAAAAATAACAAGTTTTTAACATGTTTTACGAAAAAACTATTAAAATATACAAACATTTTACACCGTGTTTTGGAACATTTATAAAAAAGTTCACATTTTTACGCCGCTGTAAATAACAACGATTTATAAAGGTGACAAATTTATACGTTTCAATGACTTCCGGGTCATCTTTTTTCACGGTTCTACAAAACAAACTGTATTAAGATCATTAATTTTCAAAATTATATTAAAAAAACAACATAAAAAGCTCACCGCTTTACATAAATTCCATTAAAATTAACATATTTTGTACCACTCTAAAAAAACAAAAACTTGAAAAAAATACAAGTTTTTAACATGTTTTCCGAAAATCGTTAAAAAATACAAGATTTTACACCATTTTATGGACCATCTATAAAAAAATTATCACATTTTTTACCACCGTTTTTAACATGATAAATTTCTTTAAAATTATCATATTTTTTACCACTCTAATAAAACCAAAACTAGAAAAAAGTGCAAGTTTTTAACATGTTTTCCGAAAAAACTGTTAAAAAATATAAGATTTTACACCGTTTTATGGAACATCTGTAAAAAAGTTCACATTTTTACGATGCTATTAATAACAACGATGTATAAATGTGACAAATTTAGACGTTTCAATGCATTCCGGGTCATCTTTTTTCACGGTTTTACAAAACAAACTGTATCAGGGTCATGATTTTTCAATATTAAATGGAAAAAAACAACTTAAAAAGCTCACCGATTTACATAAATTCCTTTAAGATTAAAATAATTTGTACCATTTAAGAAAACAAAAACTTGAAAAAAATACAAGCTTTTAACATTTGTTCCGAAAAACTTGTTAATAATACAAGAATTGCACCGTTTTATGAATCATCTATAAAAAAGTTCAAATTTTTATGCTGCTATAAATAACAACGATGTAAAAAGGTGACAACTTTAGACCATTCAATAACTTCCAGGTCATCTTTTTTCATGGTTCTACAAAACAAACTGTATCAGTATCATCATTTTTCAATATTAAATGATAAAAAAAACTTAAAAAGCTCACCTCTTAACATACATTCCGTTAAAATGAACATATTTTGTACCACTCTAAGAAAACAAAAACTTGAAAAAAAATAAAAATTTTAACATGTTTTCCGAAAAAACTGTTAAAAAATACAAGATTTTACACCATTTTAAAGACCATCTATAAAAAATTATCACATTTTTTACCACCGTTTTTAACATGATAGATTTCTTAAAAATTATCACATTTTTTACCGCTCTAATAAAACAAAACCTAGAAAAAAAATGCAAGTTTTTAACATGTTTTCCGAAAAAAACTATTAAAAAATACAAGATTTTACATCGTTTTATTGACCATGTATAAAAAGTTCAAATTTTTATGATGCTATAAATAACAACGATGTATAAAGGTGACAACTTTAAACGTTTCAATGACTTCCGGGTCATCTTTTTTCATGGTTCTACAAAACAAGTTGGATCAGTGTCATCATTTTTCATTATTATATGGACAAAAAACAACTTAAAAAGCTCACCGCTTTACATAAATTCAATTAAAATTAACACATTTTGTACCACTCTAATAAAACAAAAACTACCAAAAAATAACAAGTTTTTAACATGTTTTACGAAAAAACTGTTAATACAACATTTTACACCGTGTTTTGGAACATCTATAAAAAAGTTCATATTTTTACGATGCTATAAATAACAACGATGTATAAAGGTGACAAATTTAGACGTTTCAATGACTTCCGTGTCATCTTTTTTCACGGTTTTACAAAACAAACTGTATTAAAGTCATGATTTTTCAAAATTATATTAAAAAAACAACATAAAAAGCTCACCGCTTTACATAAATTCCTTTAAAATTAACACATTTTGTACCACTCTAAAAAAACAAAAACTTGAAAAAAATACAAGTTATTAACATTTTTTCCGAAAAAACTGTTAAAAAATACAAGATTTTACACCATTTTAAGGACCATCTATAAAAAATTATCACATTTTTTACCACCGTTTTTAACATGATAAATTTCTTAAAAATTATCACATTTTTTACCACTCTAATAAAACCAAAACTAGAAAAAAAATGCAAGTTTTTAACATGTTTTCCCAAAAAACTGTTAAAAAATACAAGATTTTACACCGTTTTATGGAACATCTGTAAAAAAGTTCACATTTTTACGATGCTATTAATAACAACGATGTATAAATGTGACAAATTTAGACGTTTCAATGCATTCCGGGTCATCTTTTTTCACGGTTTTACAAAACAAACTGTATCAGGGTCATGATTTTTCAATATTAAATGAAAAAAACAACTTAAAAAGCTCACCGCTTTACATAAATTCCTTTAAGATTAAAATAATTTGTACCATTTAAGAAAACAAAAACTTGAAAAAAATACAAGCTTTTATCATTTGTTCCGAAAAACTTGTTAATAATACAAGAATTGCACCGTCTTATGAATCATCTATAAAAAAGTTCAAATTTTTATGCTGCTATAAATAACAACGATGTAAAAAGGTGACAACTTTAGACCATTCAATGAATTCCGGGTTTTTTTTTTTCACGGTTCTTCAAAACAACCTGTATCAGTGTCATCATTTTTCAATATTATATGAAAAAAAAAAAACTTAAAAAGCTCACCTCTTAACATACATTCCGTTAAAATGAACATATTTTGTACCACTCTAAGAAAACAAAAACTTGAAAAAAATAAAAATTTTAACATGTTTTCCGAAAAAACTGTTAAAAAATACAAGATTTAACACAATTTTATGGACCATCTATAAAAAATTAACACATTTTTACCACCGTTTTTAACATGATAAATTTCTTAAAAATTACCACCTTTTTTACCACTCTAATAAAATAAAAACTAGAAAAAAAAATGCAAGTTTTTAACATGTTTTCCGAAAAAACTGTTAAAAATACAAGATTTTACACCGTTTTAGGGGTCATCTATAAAAAGTTCAAAATTTTATGCTGCTATAAATAATAACGATGTATAAAGCTGACAACTTTAAACGTTTTAATGACTTCCGGTTCATCTTTTTTCTACGGTTCTACAAAACAAGTTTTATCAGGGTAATGATTTTTCAATATTATATGAAAAAACAACCTAAAAAGTTCATTGCTTTACATAAATTTCTTTTAAAGTTAACATATTTGTACCATTCTAAAAAAACAAAACTACAAAAAATAACAAGTTTTTAACATGTTTTACGAAAAAACTATTAAAATATACAAACATTTTACACCGTGTTTTGGAACATTTATAAAAAAGTTCACATTTTTACGCCGCTGTAAATAACAACGATTTATAAATGTGACAAATTTATACGTTTCAAAGACTTCCGGGTCATCTTTTTTCACGGTTCTACAAAACAAGTCGTATTAAGATCATTAATTTTCAAAATTATATTAAAAAAACAACATAAAAAGCTCACCGCTTTACATAAATTCCATTAAAATTAACATATTTTGTACCACTCTAAAAAAACAAAAACTTGAAAAAAATACAAGTTTTTAACATGTTTTCCGAAAAAACTGTTAAAAAATACAAGATTTTACACCATTTTATGGACCGTCTATAAAAAAATTATCACATTTTTTACCACCGTTTTTAACATGATAAATTTCTTAAAGATTATCATATTTTTTACCACTCTAATAAAACCAAAACTAGAAAAAAAATGCAAGTTTTTAACATGTTTTCCCAAAAAACTGTTAAAAAATACAAGATTTTACACCGTTTTATGGAACATCTGTAAAAAAGTTCACATTTTTACGATGCTATTAATAACAACGATGTATAAATGTGACAAATTTAGACGTTTCAATGCATTCCGGGTCATCTTTTTTCACGGTTTTACAAAACAAGCGTATCAGGGTCATGATTTTTCAATATTAAATGGAAAAAAACAACTTAAAAAGCTCACCGATTTACATAAATTCCTTTAAGATTAAAATAATTTGTACCATTTAAGAAAACAAAAACTTGAAAAAAATACAAGCTTTTAACATTTGTTCCGAAAAACTTGTTAATAATACAAGAATTGCACCGTTTTATGAATCATCTATAAAAAAGTTCAAAATTTTATGGTGCTATAAATAACAACGATGTAAAAAGGTGACAACTTTAGACCATTCAATGAATTCCGGGTTATCTTTTTTCACGGTTCTTCAAAACAACCTGTATCAGTGTCATCATTTTTCAAAATTATATGGAAAAAAAAACCTAAAAAGCTCACCGCTTTACATAAATTCCGTTAAAATGAACATATTTTGTACCACTCTAAGAAAACAAAAACTTGAAAAAAATAAAAATTTTAACATGTTTTCCGAAAAAACTGTTAAAAAATACAAGATTTAACACCATTTTATGGACCATCTATAAAAAAATTATCAGATTTTTTACCACCGTTTTTAACATGATAAATTTCTTAAAAATTATCATATTTTTTACCACTCTAATAAAACCAAAACTAGAAAAAAAATGCAAGTTTTTAACATGTTTTCCGAAAAAACTGTTAAAAAATACAAGATTTTACACCGTTTTATGGAACATCTGTAAAAAAGTTCTCATTTTTACGATGCTATTAATAACAACGATGTATAAATGTGACAAATTTAGACGTTTCAATGCATTCCGGGTCATCTTTTTTCACGGTTTTACAAAACAAACTGTATCAGGGTCATGATTTTTCAATATTAAATGGAAAAAAACAACTTAAAAAGCTCACCGCTTTACATAAATTCCTTTAAGATTAAAATAATTTGTACCATTTAAGAAAACAAAAACTTGAAAAAAATACAAAGCTTTTATCATTTGTTTCGAAAAACTTGTTAATAATACAAGATTTGCACCGTTTTATGAATCATCTATAAAAAAGTTCAAATTTTTATGCTGCTATAAATAACAACGATGTATAAAGGTGACAACTTTAGACGTTTCAATGAATTCCGGGTCATCTTTTTTCACGGTTCTACAAAACAACTCGTATCGTTGTCATCATTTTTCAATATTATATGGAAAAAAAAACCTAAAAAGCTCACCGCTTTACATAAATTCCTTTAAAATTAAAATATTTTGTACCACTCTAAGAAAACAAAAACTTGAAAAAAATAAAAATTTTAACATGTTTTCCGAAAAAACTGTTAAAAAATACAAGATTTAACACCATTTTATGGACCATCTATAAAAAAATTATCAGATTTTTTACCACCGTTTTTAACATGATAAATTTCTTAAAAATTATCATATTTTTTACCACTCTAATAAAACCAAAACTAGAAAAAAAATGCAAGTTTTTAACATGTTTTCCGAAAAAACTGTTAAAAAATACAAGATTTTACACCGTTTTATGGAACATCTGTAAAAAAGTTCACATTTTTACGATGCTATTAATAACAACGATGTATAAAGGTGACAAATTTAGACGTTTCAATGCATTCCGGGTCATCTTTTTTCACGGTTTTACAAACAAACTGTATCAGGGTCATGATTTTTCAATATTAAATGAAAAAAACAACTTAAAAAGCTCACCGCTTTACATAAATTCCTTTAAGATTAAAATAATTTGTACCATTTAAGAAAACAAAAACTTGAAAAAAATACAAGTTTTTAACATTTTTTCCGAAAAACTTGTTAATAATACAAGAATTGCACCGTTTTATGAATCATCTATAAAAAAGTTCAAATTTTTATGCTGCTATAAATAACAACGATGTAAAAAGGTGACAACTTTAGACCATTCAATGAATTCCGGGTTATCTTTTTTCACGGTTCTTCAAAACAACCTGTATCAGTGTCATCATTTTTCAATATTATATGAAAAAAAAACTTAAAAAGCTCACCGCTTTACATAAATTCCGTTAAAATTAACATATTTTGTACCACTCTAAGAAAACAAAAACTTGAAAAAAATACAAGTTTTTAACATGTTTTCCGGAAAAAAGCTCGTTAAAAAATACAAGATTTAACACCATTTTATGGACCATCTATAAAACAATTAACACATTTTTTACCACCGTTTTTAACATGATAAATTTCTTAAAAATTACCACCTTTTTTACCACTCTAATAAAATAAAAACTAGAAAAAAATGCAAGTTTTTAACATGTTTTCCGAAAAACTCGTTAAAAAATACAAGATTTTACACCGTTTTAGGGGTCATCTATAAAAAAGTTCATATTTTTACGATGCTATAAATAATAACGATGTATAAAGCTGACAACTTTAAACGTTTTAATGACTTCCGGTTCATCTTTTTTCTACGGTTCTACAAAACAAGTTTTATCAGGGTAATGATTTTTCAATATTATATGAAAAAACAACCTAAAAAGTTCATCGCTTTACATAAATTTCTTTTAAAGTTAACATATTTGTACCATTCTAAAAAAACAAAACTACAAAAAATAACAAGTTTTTAACATGTTTTACGAAAAAACTATTAAAATATACAAACATTTTACACCGTGTTTTGGAACATTTATAAAAAAGTTCACATTTTTACGCCGCTGTAAATAACAACGATTTATAAAGGTGACAAATTTATACGTTTCAATGACTTCCGGGTCATCTTTTTTCACGGTTCTACAAAACAAACTGTATTAAGATCATGAATTTTCAAAATTATATTAAAAAAACAACATAAAAAGCTCACCGCTTTACATAAATTCCATTAAAATTAACATATTTTGTACCACTCTAAAAAAACAAAAACTTGAAAAAAATACAAGTTTTTAACATGTTTTCCGAAAAAACTGTTAAAAAATACAAGATTTTACACCATTTTATGGACCATCTATAAAAAAATTATCACATTTTTTACCACCGTTTTTAACATGATAAATTTCTTAAAAATTATCATATTTTTTACCACTCTAATAAAACCAAAACTAGAAAAAAAAATGCAAGTTTTTAACATGTTTTCCGAAAAAACTGTTAAAAAATACAAGATTTTACACCGTTTTATGGAACATCTGTAAAAAAGTTCACATTTTTACGATGCTATTAATAACAACGATGTATAAAGGTGACAAATTTAGACGTTTCAATGCATTCCGGGTCATCTTTTTTCACGGTTTTACAAAACAAACTGTATCAGGGTCATGATTTTTCAATATTAAATGGAAAAAAACAACTTAAAAAGCTCACCGCTTTACATAAATTCCTTTAAAATTAAAATAATTTGTACCATTTAAGAAAACAAAAACTTGAAAAAAATACAAGCTTTTAACATTTGTTCCGAAAAACTTGTTAATAATACAAGAATTGCACCGTTTTATGAATCATCTATAAAAAAGTTCAAAATTTTATGGTGCTATAAATAACAACGATGTAAAAAGGTGACAACTTTAGACCATTCAATGAATTCCGGGTTATCTTTTTTCACGGTTCTTCAAAACAACCTGTATCAGTGTCATCATTTTTCAAAATTATATGGAAAAAAAAACCTAAAAAGCTCACCGCTTTACATAAATTCCGTTAAAATGAACATATTTTGTACCACTCTAAGAAAACAAAAACTTGAAAAAAATAAAAATTTTAACATGTTTTCCGAAAAAACTGTTAAAAAATACAAGATTTAACACCATTTTATGGACCATCTATAAAAAATTAACACATTTTTACCACCGTTTTTAACATGATAAATTTCTTAAAAATTACCATCTTTTTTACCACTCTAATAAAATAAAAACTAGAAAAAAAATGCAAGTTTTTAACATTTTTTCCGAAAAAACTGTTAAAAATACAAGATTTTACACCGTTTTAGGGGTCATCTATAAAAAGTTCAAAATTTTATGCTGCTATAAATAACAACGATGTATAAAGCTGACAACTTTAAACGTTTTAATGACTTCCGGTTCATCTTTTTTCTACGGTTCTAGAAAACAAGTTTTATCAGGGTAATAATTTTTCAATATTATATGAAAAAACAACCTAAAAAGTTCATCGCTTTACATAAATTTCTTTTAAAGTTAACATTTTTGTACCATTCTAAAAAAACAAAACTACAAAAAAATAACAAGTTTTTAACATGTTTTACGAAAAAACTATTAAAATATACAAACATTTTACACCGTGTTTTGGAACATTTATAAAAAAGTTCACATTTTTACGCCGCTGTAAATAACAACGATTTATAAAGGTGACAAATTTATACGTTTCAAAGACTTCCGGGTCATCTTTTTTCACGGTTCTACAAAACAAACTGTATTAAGATCATGAATTTTCAAAATTATATTAAAAAAACAACATAAAAAGCTCACCGCTTTACATAAATTCCATTAAAATTAACATATTTTGTACCACTCTAAAAAAACAAAAACTTGAAAAAAATACAAGTTTTTAACATGTTTTCCGAAAAAACTGTTAAAAAATACAAGATTTTACACCATTTTATGGACCATCTATAAAAAAATTATCACATTTTTTACCACCGTTTTTAACATGATAAATTTCTTAAAAATTATCATATTTTTTACCACTCTAATAAAACCAAAACTAGAAAAAAAAATGCAAGTTTTTAACATGTTTTCCGAAAAAACTGTTAAAAAATACAAAATTTTACACCGTTTTATGGAACATCTGTAAAAAATTTACACGATGCTATTAATAACAACGATGTATAAAGGTGACAAATTTAAAAGTTTCAATGCATTCCGGGTCATCTTTTTTCACGGTTTTACAAAACAAACTGTATCAGGGTCATGATTTTTCAATATTAAATGGAAAAAAACATCTTAAAAAGCTCACCGCTTTACATAAATTCCTTTAAAATTAAAATAATTTGTACCATTTAAGAAAACAAAAACTTGAAAAAAATACAAGCTTTTAACATTTGTTCCGAAAAACTTGTTAATAATACAAGAATTGCACCGTTTTATGAATCATCTATAAAAAAGTTCAAAATTTTATGCTGCTATAAATAACAACGATGTAAAAAGGTGACAACTTTAAACCATTCAATAAATTCCGGGTTATCTTTTTTCACGGTTCTTCAAAACAACCTGTATCAGTGTCATCATTTTTCAAAATTATATGGAAAAAAAAACCTAAAAAGCTCACCGCTTTACATAAATTCCGTTAAAATGAACATATTTTGTACCACTCTAAGAAAACAAAAACTTGAAAAAATAAAAATTTTAACATGTTTTCCGAAAAACTCGTTAAAAAATACAAGATTTAACACCATTTTATGGACCATCTATAAAACAATTAACACATTTTTTACCACCGTTTTTAACATGATAAATTTCTTAAAAATTACCATCTTTTTTACCACTCTAATAAAATAAAAACTAGAAAAAAAATGCAAGTTTTTAACATTTTTTCCGTAAAAATCGTTAAAAAATACAAGATTTTACACCGTTTTAGGGAACATCTATAAAAAGTTCAAATTTTTTATGCTGCTATAAATAACAACAAAGTTGACAACTTTAAACGTTTTAATGACTTCCGGTTCATCTTTTTTCTACGGTTCTACAAAACAAATTATATCACAGTCATGATTTTCAATATTATATGAAAAAAACAACCTAAAAAGTTCACCGCTTTACATAAATTTCTTTTAAAATTAACATATTTTGTACCATTCTAAAAAAACAAAACTACAAAAAAATAACAAGTTTTTAACATGTTTTACGAAAAAACTATTAAAATATACAAACATTTTACACCGTGTTTTGGAACATTTATAAAAAAGTTCACATTTTTACGCCGCTGTAAATAACAACGATTTATAAAGGTGACAAATTTATACGTTTCAATGACTTCCGGGTCATCTTTTTTCACGGTTCTACAAAACAACTGTATTAAGATCATGAATTTTCAAAATTATATTAAAAAAACAACATAAAAAGCTCACCGCTTTACATAAATTCCATTAAAATTAACATATTTTGTACCACTCTAAAAAAACAAAAACTTGAAAAAAATACAAGTTTTTAACATGTTTTCCGAAAAAATTTTAAAAAATACAAAATTTTACACCATTTTATGAACCATCTATAAAAAAATTATCACATTTTTTACCACCGTTTTTAACATGATAAATTTCTTAAAAATTATCATATTTTTTACCACTCTAATAAAACCAAAACTAGAAAAAAAAATGCAAGTTTTTAACATGTTTTCCGAAAAAACTGTTAAAAAATACAAGATTTTACACCGTTTTATGGAACATCTGTAAAAAAGTTCACATTTTTACGATGCTATTAATAACAACGATGTATAAAGGTGACAAATTTAGACGTTTCAATGCATTCCGGGTCATCTTTTTTCACGGTTTTACAAAACAAACTGTATCAGGGTCATGATTTTTCAATATTAAATGGAAAAAAACATCTTAAAAAGCTCACCGCTTTACATAAATTCCTTTAAAATTAAAATAATTTGTACCATTTAAGAAAACAAAAACTTGAAAAAAATAGAAGCTTTTAACATTTGTTCCGAAAAACTTGTTAATAATACAAGAATTGCACCGTTTTATGAATCATCTATTAATAAGTTCAAATTTTTATGCTGCTATAAATAACAACCGATGTAAAAAGGTGACAACTTTAGACCATTCAATGAATTCCGGGTTATCTTTTTTCACGGTTCTTCAAAACAACCTGTATCAATGTCATCATTTTACAATATTATATGAAAAAAAAAACTTAAAAAGCTCACCGCTTTACATAAATTCCGTTAAAATGAACATATTTTGTACCACTCTAAGAAAACAAAAACTTGAAAAAAATAAAAAATTTTAACATGTTTTCCGAAAAAACTGTTAAAAAATACAAGATTTAACACCATTTTATGGACCATCTATAAAAAATTAACACATTTTTACCACCGTTTTTAACATGATAAATTTCTTAAAAATTACCATCTTTTTTACCACTCTAATAAAATAAAAACTAGAAAAAAATGCAAGTTTTTAACATTTTTTTCGAAAAAACTGTTAAAAAGACAAGATTTTACACCGTTTTAGGGGTCATCTATAAAAAGTTCAAATTTTTATGCTGCTATAAATAACAACGATGTATAAAGCTGACAACTTTAAACGTTTTAATGACTTCCGGATCATCTTTTTTCTACGGTTCTACAAAACAAGTTTTATCAGGGTAATGATTTTTCAATATTATATGAAAAAAACAACCTAAAAAGTTCACCGCTTTACATAAATTTCTTTTAAAATTAACATATTTGTACCATTCTAAAAAAACAAAACTACAAAAAAATAACAAGTTTTTAACATGTTTTACGAAAAAACTATTAAAATATACAAACATTTTACACCGTGTTTTGGAACATTTATAAAAAAGTTCACATTTTTACGCCGCTGTAAATAACAACGATTTATAAAGGTGACAAATTTATACGTTTCAAAGACTTCCGGGTCATCTTTTTTCACGGTTCTACAAAACAAACTGTATTAAGATCATGAATTTTCAAAATTATATTAAAAAAACAACATAAAAAGCTCACCGCTTTACATAAATTCCATTAAAATTAACATATTTTGTACCACTCTAAAAAAACAAAAACTTGAAAAAAATACAAGTTTTTAACATGTTTTCCGAAAAAACTGTTAAAAAATACAAGATTTTACACCATTTTATGGACCATCTATAAAAAAATTATCACATTTTTTACCACCGTTTTTAACATGATAAATTTCTTAAAAATTATCATATTTTTTACCACTCTAATAAAACCAAAACTAGAAAAAAAATGCAAGTTTTTAACATGTTTTCCGAAAAAACTGGTAAAAAATACAAGATTTTACACCGTTTTATGGAACATCTATAAAAAAGTTCATATTTTTACGATGCTATAAATAACAACGATGTATAAAGATGACAAATTTAGACGTTTCAATGCATTCCGGGTCATCTTTTTTCACGGTTTTACAAAACAAGCTGGATCAGGGTCATGATTTTTCAATATTAAATGGAAAAAACAACTTAAAAAGCTCACCGCTTACATAAATTCCGTTAAAATTAACATATTTTGTACCATCTAAGAAAACAAAAACTTGAAAAAAATACAAGCTTTTAACATTTTTTCCGAAAAACTTGTTAATAATACAAGAATTTACACCGTTTTATGAATCATATATAAAAAAGTTCAAATTTTTATGCTGCTATAAATAATAACGATGTAAAAGGTGACAACTTTAGACCATTCAATGAATTCCGGGTCATCTTTTTTCACGGTTCTACAAAACAACTCGTATCGTTGTCATCATTTTTCAAAACTATATGGAAAAAAAAACCTAAAAAGCTCACCGCTTTACATAAATTCCGTTAAAATGAACATATTTTGTACCACTCTAAGAAAACAAAAACTTGAAAAAAATAAAAATTTTAACATGTTTTCCGAAAAAACTGTTAAAAAATACAAGATTTAACACCATTTTATGGACCATCTATAAAAAAATTATCAGATTTTTTACCACCGTTTTTAACATGATAAATTTCTTAAAAATTATCATATTTTTTACCACTCTAATAAAACCAAAACTAGAAAAAAAATGCAAGTTTTTAACATGTTTTCCGAAAAAACTGTTAAAAAATACAAGATTTTACACCGTTTTATGGAACATCTGTAAAAAAGTTCACATTTTTACGATGCTATTAATAACAACGATGTATAAAGGTGACAAATTTAGACGTTTCAATGCATTCCGCGTCATCTTTTTCACGGTTTTACAAAACAAACTGTATCAGGGTCATGATTTTTCAATATTAAATGAAAAAAACAACTTAAAAAGCTCACCGCTTTACATAAATTCCTTTAAGATTAAAATAATTTGTACCATTTAAGAAATCAAAAACTTGAAAAAAATACAAGCTTTTATCATTTGTTCCGAAAAACTTGTTAATAATACAAGAATTGCACCGTCTTATGAATCATCTATAAAAAAGTTCAAATTTTTATGCTGCTATAAATAACAACGATGTAAAAAGGTGACAACTTTAGACCATTCAATGAATTCCGGGTTTTTTTTTTTCACGGTTCTTCAAAACAACCTGTATCAGTGTCATCATTTTTCAATATTATATGAAAAAAAAAAACTTAAAAAGCTCACCTCTTAACATACATTCCGTTAAAATGAACATATTTTGTACCACTCTAAGAAAACAAAAACTTGAAAAAAATAAAAATTTTAACATGTTTTCCGAAAAAACTGTTAAAAAATACAAGATTTAACACAATTTTATGGACCATCTATAAAAAATTAACACATTTTTACCACCGTTTTTAACATGATAAATTTCTTAAAAATTACCACCTTTTTTACCACTCTAATAAAATAAAAACTAGAAAAAAAAATGCAAGTTTTTAACATGTTTTCCGAAAAAACTGTTAAAAATACAAGATTTTACACCGTTTTAGGGGTCATCTATAAAAAGTTCAAAATTTTATGCTGCTATAAATAATAACGATGTATAAAGCTGACAACTTTAAACGTTTTAATGACTTCCGGTTCATCTTTTTTCTACGGTTCTACAAAACAAGTTTTATCAGGGTAATGATTTTTCAATATTATATGAAAAAACAACCTAAAAAGTTCATTGCTTTACATAAATTTCTTTTAAAGTTAACATATTTGTACCATTCTAAAAAAACAAAACTACAAAAAATAACAAGTTTTTAACATGTTTTACGAAAAAACTATTGAAATATACAAACATTTTACACCGTGTTTTGGAACATTTATAAAAAAGTTCACATTTTTACGCCGCTGTAAATAACAACGATTTATAAATGTGACAAATTTATACGTTTCAAAGACTTCCGGGTCATCTTTTTTCACGGTTCTACAAAACAAACTGTATTAAGATCATTAATTTTCAAAATTATATTAAAAAAACAACATAAAAAGCTCACCGCTTTACATAAATTCCATTAAAATTAACATATTTTGTACCACTCTAAAAAAACAAAAACTTGAAAAAAATACAAGTTTTTAACATGTTTTCCGAAAAAACTGTTAAAAAATACAAGATTTTACACCATTTTATGGACCATCTATAAAAAAATTATCACATTTTTTACCACCGTTTTTAACATGATAAATTTCTTAAAAATTATCATATTTTTTACCACTCTAATAAAACCAAAACTAGAAAAAAAATGCAAGTTTTTAACATGTTTTCCGAAAAAACTGTTAAAAAATACAAGATTTTACACCGTTTTATGGAACATCTGTAAAAAAGTTCACATTTTTACGATGCTATTAATAACAATGATGTATAAAGGTGACAAATTTAGACGTTTCAATGCATTCCGGGTCATCTTTTTCACGGTTTTACAAAACAAACTGTATCAGGGTCATGATTTTTCAATATTAAATGGAAAAAAAAAACTTAAAAAGCTCACCGCTTTACATAAATTCCTTTAAAATTAAAATAATTTGTACCATTTAAGAAAACAAAAACTTGAAAAAAATAGAAGCTTTTAACATTTGTTCCGAAAAACTTGTTAATAATACAAGAATTGCACCGTTTTATGAATCATCTATTAATAAGTTCAAATTTTTATGCTGCTATAAATAACAACCGATGTAAAAAGGTGACAACTTTAGACCATTCAATGAATTCCGGGTTATCTTTTTTCACGGTTCTTCAAAACAACCTGTATCAATGTCATCATTTTACAATATTATATGAAAAAAAAACTTAAAAAGCTCACCGCTTTACATAAATTCCGTTAAAATGAACATATTTTGTACCACTCTAAGAAAACAAAAACTTGAAAAAAATAAAAATTTTAACATGTTTTCCGAAAAAACTGTTAAAAAATACAAGATTTAACACCATTTTATGGACCATCTATAAAAAACTATCACATTTTTACCACCGTTTTTAACATGATAAATTTCTTAAAAATTATCATATTTTTTACCACTCTAATAAAACCAAAACTAGAAAAAAAATGCAAGTTTTTAACATGTTTTCCGAAAAAACTGTTAAAAAATACAAGATTTTACACCGTTTTATGGAACATCTGTAAAAAAGTTCTCATTTTTACGATGCTATTAATAACAACGATGTATAAAGGTGACACGTTTCAATGCATTCCGGGTCATCTTTTTTCACGGTTTTACAAAACAAACTGTATCAGGGTCATGATTTTTCAATATTAAATGGAAAAAAAAAACTTAAAAAGCTCACCGCTTTACATAAATTCCTTTAAAATTAAAATAATTTGTACCATTTAAGAAAACAAAAACTTGAAAAAAATAAAAAATTTAACATGTTTTCTGAAAAAACTGTTAAAAAATACAAGATTTTACACCGTTTTATGAATCATGTATAAAAAAGTTCAAATTTTTATGATCCTATAAATAACAACGATGTATAAAGGTGGCAACTTTATACGTTTCAATGACTTCCGGGTCATCCTTTTTCACGGTTCTACAAAACAACTCGTATTAGTGTCATCATTTTTCAAAATTATATGGAAAAAAAACATAAAAAGCTCACCGCTTTACATAAATTACATTAAAATTAACATATTTTGTACCACTCTAAGAAAACAAAAACTTGAAAAAAATACAAGTTATTAACATTTTTTCCGAAAAAATTGTTAAAAAATACAAGATTTTACACCATTTTATGGACCATCTATAAAAAAATTATCACATTTTTTACCACCGTTTTTAACATGATAAATTTCTTAAAAATTATCATATTTTTTACCACTCTAATAAAACCAAAACTAGAAAAAAAATGCAAGTTTTTAACATGTTTTCCGAAAAAACTGTTAAAAAATACAAGATTTTACACCGTTTTATGGAACATCTGTAAAAAAGTTCACATTTTTACGATGCTATTAATAACAACGATGTATAAAGGTGACAAATTTAGACGTTTCAATGCATTCCGGGTCATCTTTTTTCACGGTTTTACAAAACAAACTGTATCAGGGTCATGATTTTTCAATATTAAATGGAAAAAAACAACTTAAAAAGCTCACCGCTTTACATAAATTCCTTTAAAATTAAAATAATTTGTACCATTTAAGAAAACAAAAACTTGAAAAAAATACAAGCTTTTAACATTTGTTCCGAAAAACTTGTTAATAATACAAGAATTGCACCGTTTTATGAATCATCTATAAAAAAGTTCAAATTTTTATGCTGCTATAAATAACAACGATGTAAAAAGGTGACAACTTTAGACCATTCAATGAATTCCGGGTTATCTTTTTTCACGGTTCTTCAAAACAACCTGTATCAGTGTCATCATTTTTCAATATTATATGAAAAAAAAACTTAAAAAGCTCACCGCTTAACATACATTCCGTTAAAATGAACATATTTTGTACCACTCTAAGAAAACAAAAACTTGAAAAAAATAAAAAATTTAACATGTTTTCCGGAAAAAACTGTTAAAAAATACAAGATTTAACACCATTTTATGGACCATCTATAAAAAATTAACACATTTTTACCACCGTTTTTAACATGATAAATTTCTTAAAAATTACCACCTTTTTTACCACTCTAATAAAATAAAAACTAGAAAAAAAAATGCAAGTTTTTAACATGTTTTCCGAAAAAACTGTTAAAAATACAAGATTTTACACCGTTTTAGGGGTCATCTATAAAAAGTTCAAAATTTTATGCTGCTATAAATAATAACGATGTATAAAGCTGACAACTTTAAACGTTTTAATGACTTCCGGTTCATCTTTTTTCTACGGTTCTACAAAACAAGTTTTATCAGGGTAATGATTTTTCAATATTATATGAAAAAACAACCTAAAAAGTTCACCGCTTTACATAAATTTCTTTTAAAATTAACATATTTGTACCATTCTAAAAAAACAAAACTACAAAAAAATAACAAGTTTTTAACATGTTTTACGAAAAACTATTAAAATATACAAACATTTTACACCGTGTTTTGGAACATTTATAAAAAAGTTCACATTTTTACGCCGCTGTAAATAACAACGATTTATAAAGGTGACAAATTTATACGTTTCAATGACTTCCGGGTCATCTTTTTTCACGGTTCTACAAAACAAACTGTATTAAGATCATGAATTTTCAAAATTATATTAAAAAAACAACATAAAAAGCTCACCGCTTTACATAAATTCCATTAAAATTAACATATTTTGTACCACTCTAAAAAAACAAAAACTTGAAAAAAATACAAGTTTTTAACATGTTTTCCGAAAAAACTGTTAAAAAATACAAGATTTTACACCATTTTATGGACCATCTATAAAAAAATTATCACATTTTTTACCACCGTTTTTAACATGATAAATTTCTTTAAAATTATCATATTTTTTACCACTCTAATAAAACCAAAACTAGAAAAAAAATGCAAGTTTTTAACATGTTTTCCGAAAAAACTGTTAAAAAATACAAGATTTTACACCGTTTTATGGAACATCTGTAAAAAAGTTCACATTTTTACGATGCTATTAATAACAACGATGTATAAATATGACAAATTTAGACGTTTCAATGCATTCCGGGTCATCTTTTTTCACGGTTTTACAAAACAAACTGTATTAGGGTCATGATTTTTCAATATTAAATGGAAAAAAACAACTTAAAAAGCTCACCGATTTACATAAATTCCTTTAAGATTAAAATAATTTGTACCATTTAAGAAAACAAAAACTTGAAAAAAATACAAGCTTTTAACATTTGTTCCGAAAAACTTGTTAATAATACAAGAATTGCACCGTTTTATGAATCATCTATAAAAAAGTTCAAATTTTTATGCTGCTATAAATAACAACGATGTAAAAAGGTGACAACTTTAGACCATTCAATGAATTCCGGGTTATCTTTTTTCACGGTTCTTCAAAACAACCTGTATTAGTGTCATCATTTTTCAAAATTATATGGAAAAAAAAACCTAAAAAGCTCACCGCTTAACATACATTCCGTTAAAATGAACATATTTTGTACCACTCTAAGAAAATAAAAACTTGAAAAAAATAAAAATTTTAACATGTTTTCCGAAAAAACTGTTAAAAAATACAAGATTTAACACCATTTTATGGACCATCTATAAAAAATTAACACATTTTTACCACCGTTTTTAACATGATAAATTTCTTAAAAATTACCATCTTTTTTACCACTCTAATAAAATAAAAACTAGAAAAAAAATGCAAGTTTTTAACATTTTTTCCGAAAAAACTGTTAAAAATACAAGATTTTACACCGTTTTAGGGGTCATCTATAAAAAGTTCAAAATTTTATGCTGCTATAAATAACAACGATGTATAAAGCTGACAACTTTAAACGTTTTAATGACTTCCGGTTCATCTTTTTTCTACGGTTCTACAAAACAAGTTTTATCAGGGTAATGATTTTTCAATATTATATGAAAAAACAACCTAAAAAGTTCATCGCTTTACATAAATTTCTTTTAAAGTTAACATTTTTGTACCATTCTAAAAAAACAAAACTACAAAAAAATAACAAGTTTTTAACATGTTTTACGAAAAAACTATTAAAATATACAAACATTTTACACCGTGTTTTGGAACATTTATAAAAAAGTTCACATTTTTACGCCGCTGTAAATAACAACGATTTATAAAGGTGACAAATTTATACGTTTCAATGACTTCCGGGTCATCTTTTTTCACGGTTCTACAAAACAAACTGTATTAAGATCATGAATTTTCAAAATTATATTAAAAAAACAACATAAAAAGCTCACCGCTTTACATAAATTCCATTAAAATTAACATATTTTGTACCACTCTAAAAAAACAAAAACTTGAAAAAAATACAAGTTTTTAACATGTTTTCCGAAAATCGTTAAAAAATACAAGATTTTACACCATTTTATGAACCATCTATAAAAAAATTATCACATTTTTTACCACCGTTTTTAACATGATAAATTTCTTAAAAATTATCATATTTTTTACCACTCTAATAAAACCAAAACTAGAAAAAAAAATGCAAGTTTTTAACATGTTTTCCGAAAAAAACTGTTAAAAAATACAAAATTTTACACCGTTTTATGGAACATCTGTAAAAAATTTACACGATGCTATTAATAACAACGATGTATAAAGGTGACAAATTTAAAAGTTTCAATGCATTCCGGGTCATCTTTTTTCACGGTTTTACAAAACAAACTGTATCAGGGTCATGATTTTTCAATATTAAATGGAAAAAAACATCTTAAAAAGCTCACCGCTTTACATAAATTCCTTTAAAATTAAAATAATTTGTACCATTTAAGAAAACAAAAACTTGAAAAAAATACAAGCTTTTAACATTTGTTCCGAAAAACTTGTTAATAATACAAGAATTGCACCGTTTTATGAATCATCTATAAAAAAGTTCAAAATTTTATGCTGCTATAAATAACAACGATGTAAAAAGGTGACAACTTTAGACCATTCAATGAATTCCGGGTTATCTTTTTTCACGGTTCTTCAAAACAACCTGTATCAGTGTCATCATTTTTCAAAATTATATGGAAAAAAAAACCTAAAAAGCTCACCGCTTTACATAAATTCCGTTAAAATGAACATATTTTGTACCACTCTAAGAAAACAAAAACTTGAAAAAAATAAAAATTTTAACATGTTTTCCGAAAAAACTGTTAAAAAATACAAGAAGATTTAACACAATTTTATGGACCATCTATAAAAAATTAACACATTTTTACCACCGTTTTTAACATGATAAATTTCTTAAAAATTACCATCTTTTTTACCACTCTAATAAAATAAAAACTAGAAAAAAAATGCAAGTTTTTAACATTTTTTCCGTAAAAACTGTTAAGAATACAAGATTTTACACCGTTTTAGGGGTCATCTATAAAAAGTTCAAATTTTTATGCTGCTATAAATAACAACGATGTATAAAGCTGACAACTTTAAACGTTTTAATGACTTCCGGTTCATCTTTTTTCTACGGTTCTACAAAACAAGTTTTATCAGGGTCATGATTTTTCAATATTATATGAAAAAAACAACCTAAAAAGTTCACCTCTTTACATAAATTTCTTTTAAAATTAACATATTTGTACCATTCTAAAAAAACTAAACTACAAAAAAATAACAAGTTTTTAACATGTTTTACGAAAAAACTATTAAAATATACAAACATTTTACACCGTGTTTTGGAACATTTATAAAAAAGTTCACATTTTTACGCCGCTGTAAATAACAACGATTTATAAAGGTGACAAATTTATACGTTTCAATGACTTCCGGGTCATCTTTTTTCACGGTTCTACAAAACAAACTGTATTAAGATCATGAATTTTCAAAATTATATTAAAAAAACAACATAAAAAGCTCACCGCTTTACATAAATTCCATTAAAATTAACATATTTTGTACCACTCTAAAAAAACAAAAACTTGAAAAAAATACAAGTTTTTAACATGTTTTCCGAAAAAACTGTTAAAAAATACAAGATTTTACACCATTTTATGAACCATCTATAAAAAAATTATCACATTTTTTACCACCGTTTTTAACATGATAAATTTCTTAAAAATTATCATATTTTTTACCACTCTAATAAAACCAAAACTAGAAAAAAATGCAAGTTTTTAACATGTTTTCCGAAAAAACTGTTAAAAAATACAAAATTTTACACCGTTTTATGGAACATCTGTAAAAAATTTACACGATGCTATTAATAACAACGATGTATAAAGGTGACAAATTTAAACGTTTCAATGCATTCCGGGTCATCTTTTTTCACGGGTTTACAAAACAAACTGTATCAGGGTCATGATTTTTCAATATTAAATGGAAAAAAACATCTTAAAAAGCTCACCGCTTTACATAAATTCCTTTAAAATTAAAATAATTTGTACCATTTAAGAAAACAAAAACTTGAAAAAAATACAAGCTTTTAACATTTGTTCCGAAAAACTTGTTAATAATACAAGAATTGCACCGTTTTATGAATCATCTATAAAAAAGTTCAAAATTTTATGCTGCTATAAATAACAACGATGTAAAAAGGTGACAACTTTAAACCATTCAATGAATTCCGGGTTATCTTTTTTCACGGTTCTTCAAAACAACCTGTATCAGTGTCATCATTTTTCAAAATTATATGGAAAAAAAAACCTAAAAAGCTCACCGCTTTACATAAATTCCGTTAAAATGAACATATTTTGTACCACTCTAAGAAAACAAAAACTTGAAAAAAATAAAAATTTTAACATGTTTTCCGAAAAAACTGTTAAAAAATACAAGAAGATTTAACACAATTTTATGGACCATCTATAAAAAATTAACACATTTTTACCACCGTTTTTAACATGATAAATTTCTTAAAAATTACCATCTTTTTTACCACTCTAATAAAATAAAAACTAGAAAAAAAATGCAAGTTTTTAACATTTTTTCCGTAAAAACTGTTAAGAATACAAGATTTTACACCGTTTTAGGGGTCATCTATAAAAAGTTCAAATTTTTATGCTGCTATAAATAACAACGATGTATAAAGCTGACAACTTTAAACGTTTTAATGACTTCCGGTTCATCTTTTTTCTACGGTTCTACAAAACAAGTTTTATCAGGGTCATGATTTTTCAATATTATATGAAAAAAACAACCTAAAAAGTTCACCTCTTTACATAAATTTCTTTTAAAATTAACATATTTGTACCATTCTAAAAAAACTAAACTACAAAAAAATAACAAGTTTTTAACATGTTTTACGAAAAAACTATTAAAATATACAAACATTTTACACCGTGTTTTGGAACATTTATAAAAAAGTTCACATTTTTACGCCGCTGTAAATAACAACGATTTATAAAGGTGACAAATTTATACGTTTCAAAGACTTCCGGGTCATCTTTTTTCACGGTTCTACAAAACAAACTGTATTAAGATCATGAATTTTCAAAATTATATTAAAAAAACAACATAAAAAGCTCACCGCTTTACATAAATTCCATTAAAATTAACATATTTTGTACCACTCTAAAAAAACAAAAACTTGAAAAAAATACAAGTTTTTAACATGTTTTCCGAAAAAACTGTTAAAAAATACAAAATTTTACACCATTTTATGAACCATCTATAAAAAAATTATCACATTTTTTACCACCGTTTTTAACATGATAAATTTCTTAAAAATTATCATATTTTTTACCACTCTAATAAAACCAAAACTAGAAAAAAAAATGCAAGTTTTTAACATGTTTTCCGAAAAAACTGTTAAAAAATACAAAATTTTACACCGTTTTATGGAACATCTGTAAAAATTTTACACGATGCTATTAATAACAACGATGTATAAAGGTGACAAATTTAAATGTTTCAATGCATTCCGGGTCATCTTTTTTCACGGTTTTACAAAACAAACTGTATCAGGGTCATGACTTTTCAATATTAAATGGAAAAAAACGACTTAAAAAGCTCACCGATTTACATAAATTCATTTAAAATTAAAATAATTTGTACCATTTAAGAAAACAAAAACTTGAAAAAAATACAAGCTTTTAACATTTGTTCCGAAAACTTGTTAATAATACAAGAATTGCACCGTTTTATGAATCATCTATAAAAAAGTTCAAAATTTTATGGTGCTATAAATAACAACGATGTAAAAAGGTGACAACTTTAGACCATTCAATGAATTCCGGGTTATCTTTTTTCACGGTTCTTCAAAACAACCTGTATCAGTGTCATCATTTTTCAAAATTATATGGAAAAAAAAACCTAAAAAGCTCACCGCTTTACATAAATTCCGTTAAAATGAACATATTTTGTACCACTCTAAGAAAACAAAAACTTGAAAAAAATAAAAAATTTAACATGTTTTCCGAAAAAACTGTTAAAAAATACAAGATTTTACACCATTTTATGGACCATCTATAAAAAAATTATCAGATTTTTTACCACCGTTTTTAACATGATAAATTTCTTAAAAATTATCATATTTTTTACCACTCTAATAAAACCAAAACTAGAAAAAAAATGCAAGTTTTTAACATGTTTTCCGAAAAAACTGTTAAAAAATACAAGATTTTACACCGTTTTATGGAACATCTGTAAAAAAGTTCACATTTTTACGATGCTATTAATAACAACGATGTATAAAGGTGACAAATTTAGACGTTTCAATGCATTCCGGGTCATCTTTTTTCACGGTTTTACAAAACAAACTGTATCAGGGTCATGATTTTTCAATATTAAATGGAAAAAAACAACTTAAAAAGCTCACCGCTTTACATAAATTCCTTTAAAATTAAAATAATTTGTACCATTTAAGAAAACAAAAACTTGAAAAAAATACAAGCTTTTATCATTTGTTCCGAAAAACTTGTTAATAATACAAGAATTGCACCGTCTTATGAATCATCTATAAAAAAGTTCAAATTTTTATGCTGCTATAAATAACAACGATGTAAAAAGGTGACAACTTTAGACCATTCAATGAATTCCGGGTTATCTTTTTTCACGGTTCTTCAAAACAACCTGTATCAGTGTCATCTTTTTTCAATATTATATGAAAAAAAAAAACTTAAAAAGCTCACCGCTTTACATAAATTCCGTTAAAATGAACATATTTTGTACCACTCTAAGAAAACAAAAACTTGAAAAAAATAAAAATTTTAACATGTTTTCCGAAAAAACTGTTAAAAAATACAAGATTTAACACAATTTTATGAACCATTTATAAAAAATTAACACATTTTTACCACCGTTTTTAACATGATAAATTTCTTAAAAATTACCATCTTTTTTACCACTCTAATAAAATAAAAACTAGAAAAAAAATGCAAGTTTTTAACATTTTTTCCGAAAAAACTGTTAAAAAGACAAGATTTTACACCGTTTTAGGGGTCATCTATAAAAAGTTCAAATTTTTATGCTGCTATAAATAACAACGATGTATAAAGCTGACAACTTTAAACGTTTTAATGACTTCAGGTTCATCTTTTTTCTACGGTTCTACAAAACAAGTTTTATCAGGGTCATGATTTTTCAATATTATATGAAAAAAACAACCTAAAAAGTTCACCGCTTTACATAAATTTCTTTTAAAATTAACATATTTGTACCATTCTAAAAAAACAAAACTACAAAAAAATAACAAGTTTTTAACATGTTTTACGAAAAACTATTAAAATATACAAACATTTTACACCGTGTTTTGGAACATTTATAAAAAAGTTCACATTTTTACGCCGCTGTAAATAACAACGATTTATAAAGGTGACAAATTTATACGTTTCAATGACTTCCGGGTCATCTTTTTTCACGGTTCTACAAAACAAACTGTATTAAGATCATGAATTTTCAAAATTATATTAAAAAAACAACATAAAAAGCTCACCGCTTTACATAAATTCCATTAAAATTAACATATTTTGTACCACTCTAAAAAAACAAAAACTTGAAAAAAATACAAGTTTTTAACATGTTTTCCGAAAAAACTGTTAAAAAATACAAGATTTTACACCATTTTATGGACCATCTATAAAAAAATTATCACATTTTTTACCACCGTTTTTAACATGATAAATTTCTTAAAAAGTATCATATTTTTTACCACTCTAATAAAACCAAAACTAGAAAAAAAATGCAAGTTTTTAACATGTTTTCCGAAAAAAACTGTTAAAAAATACAAGATTTTACACCGTTTTATGGAACATCTGTAAAAAAGTTCACATTTTTACGATGCTATTAATAACAACGATGTATAAATGTGACAAATTTAGACGTTTCAATGCATTCCGGGTCATCTTTTTTCACGGTTTTACAAAACAAGTCGTATCAGGGTCATGATTTTTCAATATTAAATGGAAAAAAACAACTTAAAAAGCTCACCGATTTACATAAATTCCTTTAAGATTAAAATAATTTGTACCATTTAAGAAAACAAAAACTTGAAAAAAATACAAGCTTTTAACATTTGTTCCGAAAAACTTGTTAATAATACAAGAATTGCACCGTTTTATGAATCATCTATAAAAAAGTTCAAAATTTTATGGTGCTATATATAACAACGATGTAAAAAGGTGACAACTTTAGACCATTCAATGAATTCCGGGTTATCTTTTTTCACGGTTCTTCAAAACAACCTGTATCAGTGTCATCATTTTTCAAAATTATATGGAAAAGCTCACCGCTTTACATAAATTCCGTTAAAATGAACATATTTTGTACCACTCTAATAAAACAAAAACTTTGAAAAAAATACAAGTTTTTAACATGTTTTCCGAAAAAACTGTTAAAAAATACAAGATTTAACACCATTTTATGGACCATCTATAAAAAAATTATCAGATTTTTTACCACCGTTTTTAACATGATAAATTTCTTTAAAATTATCATATTTTTTACCACTCTAATAAAACCAAAACTAGAAAAAAAAAATGCAAGTTTTTAACATGTTTTCCGAAAAAACTGTTAAAAAATACAAGATTTTACACCGTTTTATGGAACATCTGTAAAAAAGTTCACATTTTTACGATGCTATTAATAACAACGATGTATAAATGTGACAAATTTAGACGTTTCAATGCATTCCGGGTCATCTTTTTTCACGGTTTTACAAAACAAACTGTATCAGGGTCATGATTTTTCAATATTAAATGGAAAAAAACAACTTAAAAAGCTCACCGCTTTACATAAATTCCTTTAAAATTAAAATAATTTGTACCATTTAAGAAAACAAAAACTTGAAAAAAATACAAGCTTTTATCATTTGTTCCGAAAAACTTGTTAATAATACAAGAATTGCACCGTCTTATGAATCATCTATAAAAAAGTTCAAATTTTTATGCTGCTATAAATAACAACGATGTAAAAAGGTGACAACTTTAGACCATTCAATAAATTCCGGGTTATCTTTTTTCACGGTTCTTCAAAACAACCTGTATCAGTGTCATCATTTTTCAATATTATATGGAAAAAAAAAACTTAAAAAGCTCACCGCTTAACATAAATTCCGTTAAAATGAACATATTTTGTACCACCCTAAGAAAACAAAAACTTGAAAAAAATAAAAAATTTAACATGTTTTCCGAAAAAACTGTTAAAAAATACAAGATTTAACACCATTTTATGGACCATCTATAAAAAATTAACACATTTTTACCACCGTTTTTAACATGATAAATTTCTTAAAAATTACCACCTTTTTTACCACTCTAATAAAATAAAAACTAGAAAAAAAAATGCAAGTTTTTAACATTTTTTCCGAAAAAACTGTTAAGAATACAAGATTTTACACCGTTTTAGGGGTCATCTATAAAAAGTTCAAAATTTTATGCTGCTATAAATAACAACGATGTATAAAGCTGACAACTTTAAACGTTTTAATGACTTCCGGTTCATCTTTTTTCTACGGTTCTACAAAACAAGTTTTATCAGGGTAATGATTTTTCAATATTATATGAAAAAACAACCTAAAAAGTTCACCGCTTTACATAAATTTCTTTTAAAATTAACATATTTGTACCATTCTAAAAAAACAAAACTACAAAAAAATAACAAGTTTTTAACATGTTTTACGAAAAAACTATTAAAATATACAAACATTTTACACCGTGTTTTGGAACATTTATAAAAAAGTTCACATTTTTACGCCGCTGTAAATAACAACGATTTATAAAGGTGACAAATTTATACGTTTCAAAGACTTTCGGGTCATCTTTTTTTACGGTTCTACAAAACAAACTGTATTAAGATCATGAATTTTAAAAATTATATTAAAAAAACAACATAAAAAGCTCACCGCATTACATAAATTCCTTTAAAATTAAAATAATTTGTACCATTTAAGAAAACAAAAACTTGAAAAAAATACAATCTTTTATCATTTGTTCCGAAACACTTGTTAATAATACAAAAATTGCACCGTTTTATGAATCATCTATAAAAAAGTTCAAATTTTTATACTGCTATAAATAACAACGATGTAAAAAGGTGACAACTTTAGATCATTCAATGAATTCCGGGTTATCTTTTTTCACGGTTCTTCAAAACAATATGTATCAGTGTCATCATTTTTCAAAACTATATGGAAAAAAAAACCTAAAAAGCTCACCGCTTTACATAAATTCCGTTAAAATGAACATATTTTGTACCACTCTAAGAAAACAAAAACTTGAAAAAAATAAAAATTTTAACATGTTTTCCGAAAAAACTGTTAAAAAATACAAGATTTAACACCATTTTATGGACCATCTATAAAAAAATTATCACATTTTTTACCACGTTTTTAACATGATAAATTTCTTAAAAATTATCATATTTTTTACCAATCTAATAAAACCAAAACTAGAAAAAAAATGCAAGTTTTTAACATGTTTTCCGAAAAAACTGTTAAAAAATACAAGATTTTACACCGTTTTATGGAACATCTGTAAAAAAGTTCACATTTTTACGATGCTATTAATAACAACGATGTATAAAGGTGACAAATTTAGACGTTTCAATGCATTCCGGGTCATCTTTTTTCACGGTTTTACAAAACAAACTGTATCAGGGTCATGATTTTTCAATATTAAATGGAAAAAAACAACTTAAAAAGTTCACCGCTTTACATAAATTCCTTTAAAATTAAAATAATTTGTACCATTTAAGAAAACAAAAACTTGAAAAAAATACAAGCTTTTAACATTTGTTTCGAAAAACTTGTTAATAATAAAAGAATTGCACCGTTTTATGAATCATCTATAAAAAAGTTCAAAATTTTATGCTGCTATAAATAACAACGATGTAAAAAGGTGACAACTTTAGACCATTCAATGAATTCCGGGTTATCTTTTTTCACGGTTCTTCAAAACAACCTGTATCAGTGTCATCATTTTTCAAAACTATATGGAAAAAAAAACCTAAAAAGCTCACCGCTTTACATAAATTCCGTTAAAATGAACATATTTTGTACCACTCTAAGAAAACAAAAACTTGAAAAAAATAAAAATTTTAACATGTTTTCCGAAAAAACTGTTAAAAAATAGAAGATTTAACACCATTTTATGGACCATCTATAAAAAAATTATCACATTTTTTACCACCGTTTTTAATATGATAAATTTCTTAAAAATTATCATATTTTTTACCACTCTAATAAAACCAAAACTAGAAAAAAAATGCAAGTTTTTAACATGTTTTCCGAAAAAACTGTTAAAAAATACAAGATTTTACACCGTTTTATGGAACATCTGTAAAAAAGTTCACATTTTTACGATGCTATTAATAACAACGATGTATAAAGGTGACAAATTTAGACGTTTTAATGCATTCCGGGTCATCTTTTTTCACGGTTTTACAAAACAAACTGTATCAGGGTCATGATTTTTCAATATTAAATGGAAAAAAACAACCTAAAAAGTTCATCGCTTTACATAAATTTCTTTTAAAGTTAACATATTTGTACCATTCTAAAAAAACAAAACTACAAAAAATAACAAGTTTTTAACATGTTTTACGAAAAAACTATTAAAATATACAAACATTTTACACCGTGTTTTGGAACATTTATAAAAAAGTTCACATTTTTACGCCGCTGTAAATAACAACGATTTATAAAGGTGACAAATTTATACGTTTCAAAGATTTTCGGGTCATCTTTTTTTACGGTTCTACAAAACAAACTGTATTAAGATCATGAATTTTAAAAATTATATTAAAAAAACAACATAAAAAGCTCACCGCATTACATAAATTCCTTTAAAATTAAAATAATTTGTACCATTTAAGAAAACAAAAACTTGAAAAAAATACAATCTTTTATCATTTGTTCCGAAACACTTGTTAATAATACAAGAATTGCACCGTTTTATGAATCATCTATAAAAAAGTTCAAATTTTTATACTGCTATAAATAACAACGATGTAAAAAGGTGACAACTTTAGATCATTCAATGAATTCCGGGTTATCTTTTTTCACGGTTCTTCAAAACAATCTGTATCAGTGTCATCATTTTTCAAAACTATATGGAAAAAAAAACCTAAAAAGCTCACCGCTTTACATAAATTCCGTTAAAATGAACATATTTTGTACCACTCTAAGAAAACAAAAACTTGAAAAAAATAAAAATTTTAACATGTTTTCCGAAAAATCTGTTAAAAAATACAAGATTTAACACCATTTTATGGACCATCTATAAAAAAATTATCACATTTTTTACCACCGTTTTTAACATGATAAATTTCTTAAAAATTATCAAATTTTTTACCACTCTAATAAAACAAAAACTAGAAAAGATTGCAAGTATTAAACATGTTTTCCGAAATAACTATTAAAAAACACAAGATTTTACATCGTTTTATGGAACATCTAAAAAAGTTCACATTTTTACGATACTATAAATAACAACGATGTATAAAGATGACAAATTTAGACGTTTCAATGAATTTTCCGGGTCATCTTTTTTCACGGTTTTACAAAACAAACTGTATCAGGGTCATGATTTTTCAATATTAAATGGAAAAAAACAACTTAAAAAGTTCACCGCTTTACATAAATTCCTTTAAAATTAAAATAATTTGTACCATTCTAAGAAAACAAAACTTGAAAAAAATACAAGTTTTTAACATTTGTTTCGAAAAACTTGTTAATATATACAAAGAATTTACACCGTTTTATGAATCATATATGAAAAAGTTCAAATTTTTATGTTGCTATAAATAACAACGATGTAAAAAGGTGACAACTTTAGACCATTCAATGAATTCCGGGTTATCTTTTTTCACGGTTCTTCAAAACAATCTGTATCAGGGTCATCATTTTTCAAAACTATATGGAAAAAAAAACCTAAAAAGCTCACCGCTTTACATAAATTCCTTTAAAATGAACATATTTTGTACCACTCTAAGAAAACAAAAACTTGAAAAAAATAAAAGTTTTTAACATGTTTTCCGAAAAATGTTAAAAAATACGAGATTTAACACCATTTTATGGACCATCTATAAATAAATTATCACATTTTTTACCACCGTTTTTAACATGATAAATTTCTTAAAAATTATCATATTTTTTACCACTCTAATAAAACCAAAACTAGAAAAAAAATGCAAGTTTTTAACATGTTTTCCGAAAAAACTGTTAAAAAATACAAGATTTTACACCGTTTTATGGAACATCTGTAAAAAAGTTCACATTTTTACGATGCTATTAATAACAACGATGTATAAAGGTGACAAATTTAGACGTTTTAATGCATTCCGGGTCATCTTTTTTCACGGTTTTACAAAACAAACTGTATCAGGGTCATGATTTTTCAATATTAAATGGAAAAAAACAACTTAAAAAGTTCACCGCTTTACATAAATTCCTTTAAAATTAAAATAATTTGTACCATTTAAGAAAACAAAAACTTGAAAAAAATACAAGCTTTTAACATTTGTTTCGAAAAACTTGTTAATAATAAAAGAATTGCACCGTTTTATGAATCATCTATAAAAAAGTTCAAAATTTTATGCTGCTATAAATAACAACGATGTAAAAAGGTGACAACTTTAGACCATTCAATGAATTCCGGGTTATCTTTTTTCACGGTTCTTCAAAACAACCTGTATCGGTGCCATCATTTTTCAAAACTATATGGAAAAAAAAACCTAAAAAGCTCACCGCTTTACATAAATTCCGTTAAAATGAACATATTTTGTACCACTCTAAGAAAACAAAAACTTGAAAAAAATAAAAATTTTAACATGTTTTCCGAAAAAACTGTTAAAAAATACAAGAAGATTTAACACAATTTTATGGACCATCTATAAAAAATTAACACATTTTTACCACCGTTTTTAACATGATAAATTTCTTAAAAATTACCATCTTTTTTACCACTCTAATAAAATAAAAACTAGAAAAAAAATGCAAGTTTTTAACATTTTTTCCGTAAAAACTGTTAAGAATACAAGATTTTACACCGTTTTAGGGGTCATCTATAAAAAGTTCAAATTTTTATGCTGCTATAAATAACAACGATGTATAAAGCTGACAACTTTAAACGTTTTAATGACTTCCGGTTCATCTTTTTTCTACGGTTCTACAAAACAAGTTTTATCAGGGTCATGATTTTTCAATATTATATGAAAAAAACAACCTAAAAAGTTCACCGCTTTACATAAATTTCTTTTAAAATTAACATATTTGTACCATTCTAAAAAAACAAAACTACAAAAAATAACAAGTTTTTAACATGTTTTACGAAAAAACTATTAAAATATACAAACATTTTACACCGTGTTTTGGAACATTTATAAAAAAGTTCACATTTTTACGCCGCTGTAAATAACAACGATTTATAAAGGTGACAAATTTATACGTTTCAAAGACTTCCGGGTCATCTTTTTTCACGGTTCTACAAAACAAACTGTATTAAGATCATGAATTTTCAAAATTATATTAAAAAAACAACATAAAAAGCTCACCACTTTACATAAATTCCATTAAAATTAACATATTTTGTACCACTCTAAAAAAACAAAAACTTGAAAAAAATACAAGTTTTTAACATGTTTTCCGAAAAAACTGTTAAAAAATACAAGATTTTACACCATTTTATGAACCATCTATAAAAAAATTATCACATTTTTTACCACCGTTTTTCACATGATAAATTTCTTAAAAATTATCATATTTTTTACCACTCTAATAAAACCAAAACTAGAAAAAAAAATGCAAGTTTTTAACATGTTTTCCGAAAAATCGTTAAAAAATACAAAATTTTACACCGTTTTATAGAACATCTGTAAAAAATTTACACGATGCTATTAATAACAACGATGTATAAAGGTGACAAATTTAAACGTTTCAATGCATTCCGGGTCATCTTTTTTCACGGGTTTACAAAACAAACTGTATCAGGGTCATGATTTTTCAATATTAAATGGAAAAAAACATCTTAAAAAGCTCACCGCTTTACATAAATTCCTTTAAAATTAAAATAATTTGTACCATTTAAGAAAACAAAAACTTGAAAAAAATACAAGCTTTTAACATTTGTTCCGAAAAACTTGTTAATAATACAAGAATTGCACCGTTTTATGAATCATCTATAAAAAAGTTCAAAATTTTATGCTGCTATAAATAACAACGATGTAAAAAGGTGACAACTTTAAACCATTCAATGAATTCCGGGTTATCTTTTTTCACGGTTCTTCAAAACAACCTGTATCAGTGTCATCATTTTTCAAAATTATATGGAAAAAAAAACCTAAAAAGCTCACCGCTTTACATAAATTCCGTTAAAATGAACATATTTTGTACCACTTTAAGAAAACAAAAACTTGAAAAAAATAAAAATTTTAACATGTTTTCCGAAAAAACTGTTAAAAAATACAAGAAGATTTAACACAATTTTATGGACCATCTATAAAAAATTAACACATTTTTACCACCGTTTTTAACATGATAAATTTCTTAAAAATTACCATCTTTTTTACCACTCTAATAAAATAAAAACTAGAAAAAAATGCAAGTTTTTAACATTTTTTCCGAAAAACTGTTAAAAAGACAAGATTTTACACCGTTTTAGAGGTCATCTATAAAAAGTTCAAATTTTTATGCTGCTATAAATAACAACGATGTATAAAGCTGACAACTTTAAACGTTTTAATAACTTCCGGTTCATCTTTTTTCTACGGTTCTACAAAACAAGTTTTATCAGGGTCATGATTTTTCAATATTATATGAAAAAAACAACCTAAAAAGTTCACCGCTTTACAAAAATTTCTTTTAAAATTAACATATTTGTACCATTCTAAAAAAACAAAACTACAAAAAAATAACAAGTTTTTAACATGTTTTACGAAAAAACTATTAAAATATACAAACATTTTACACCGTGTTTTGGAACATTTATAAAAAAGTTCACATTTTTACGCCGCTGTAAATAACAACGATTTATAAAGGTGACAAATTTATACGTTTCAATGATTTCCGGGTCATCTTTTTTCACGGTTCTACAAAACAAACTGTATTAAGATCATGAATTTTCAAAATTATATTAAAAAAACAACATTAAAAGCTCACCGCTTTACATAAATTCCATTAAAATTAACATATTTTGTACCACTCTAAAAAAACAAAAACTTGAAAAAAATACAAGTTTTTAACATTTTTTCCGAAAATCGTTAAAAAATACAAGATTTTACATCATTTTATGGACCATCTATAAAAAAATTATCACATTTTTTACCACCGTTTTTAACATGATAAATTTCTTAAAAATTATCATATTTTTTACCACTCTAATAAAACCAAAACTAGAAAAAAAATTCAAGTTTTTAACATGTTTTCCGAAAAAACTGTTAAAAAATACAAGATTTTACACCGTTTTATGGAACATCTGTAAAAAAGTTCACATTTTTACGATGCTATTAATAACAACGATGTATAAAGGTGACAAATTTAGACGTTTCAATGCATTCCGGGTCATCTTTTTTCACGGTTTTACAAAACAAACTGTATCAGGGTCATGATTTTTCAATATTAAATGGAAAAAAACAACTTAAAAAGCTCACCGCTTTACATAAATTTCTTTAAAATTAAAATAATTTGTACCATTTAAGAAAACAAAAACTTGAAAAAAATACAAGCTTTTAACATTTGTTCCGAAAACTTGTTAATAATACAAGAATTGCACCGTTTTATGAATCATCTATAAAAAAGTTCACATTTTTACGCCGCTGTAAATAACAACGACGTATAAAGGTGACAACTTTAGACGTTTCAATGAATTCCGGGTCATCTTTTTTCACAGTTCTACAAAACAACCTGTATCAATGTCATCATTTTTCAATCTTATATAAAAAAAACAACTTAAAAAGCTTACCGCTTTACATAAATTCCATTAAAATTAACATATTTTGTACCAATCTAAAAAAACAAAAACTTGCAAAAAATACAAGTTTTTAACATTTTTTCCGAAAAAACTGTTAAAAAATATACAAGATTTTACACCATTTTATGGACCATCTATAAAAAAATTATCAAATTTTTTACCACCGTTTTTAACATGATAAATTTCTTAAAAATTATCATATTTTTTACCACTCTAATAAAACCAAAACTAGAAAAAAAATGCAAGTTTTTAACATGTTCCCGAAAAAACTGTTAAAAAATACAAGATTTTACACCGTTTTATGGAACATCTGTAAAAAGTTCATATTTTTACGATGCTATTAATAACAACGATGTATAAAGGTGACAAATTTAGATGTTTCAATGCATTCCGGGTCATCTTTTTTCACGGTTTTACAAAACAAACTGTATCAGGGTCATGATTTTTCAATATTAAATGGAAAAAAACAACTTTAAAAGCTCACCGCTTTACATAAATTCCTTTAAAATTAAAATAATTTGTACCATTTAAGAAAACAAAAACTTGAAAAAAATACAAGCTTTTAACATTTGTTCCGAAAAACTTGTTAATAATACAAGAATTGCACCGTTTTATGAATCATCTATAAAAAAGTTCAAATTTTTATGCTGCTATAAATAACAACGATGTAAAAAGGTGACAACTTTAGACCATTCAATGAATTCCGGGTTATCTTTTTTCACGGTTCTTCAAAACAACCTGTATCAGTGTCATCATTTTTCAATATTATTTAAAAAAAAACACTTAAAAAGCTCACCGCTTTACATAAATTCCGTTAAAATGAACATATTTTGTACCACTCTAAGAAAACAAAAACTTGAAAAAAATAAAAATTTTAACATGTTTTCCGAAAAAACTGTTAAAAAATACAAGATTTAACACCATTTTATGGACCATCTATAAAAAATTAACACATTTTTACCACCGTTTTTAACATGATAAATTTCTTAAAAATTACCACATTTTTTAGCACTCTAATAAAATAAAAACTAGAAAAAAATGCAAGTTTTTAACATTTTTTCCGAAAAACTGTTAAAAAGACAAGATTTTACACCGTTTTAGAGGTCATCTATAAAAAGTTCAAATTTTTATGCTGCTATAAATAACAACGATGTATAAAGCTGACAACTTTAAACGTTTTAATGACTTCCGGTTCATCTTTTTTCTACGGTTCTACAAAACAAGTTTTATCAGGGTCATGATTTTTCAATATTATATGAAAAAAACAACCTAAAAAGTTCACCGCTTTACAAAAATTTCTTTTAAAATTAACATATTTGTACCATTCTAAAAAAACAAAACTACAAAAAAATAACAAGTTTTTAACATGTTTTACGAAAAAACTATTAAAATATACAAACATTTTACACCGTGTTTTGGAACATTTATAAAAAAGTTCACATTTTTACGCCGCTGTAAATAACAACGATTTATAAAGGTGACAAATTTATACGTTTCAATGATTTCCGGGTCATCTTTTTTCACGGTTCTACAAAACAAACTGTATTAAGATCATGAATTTTTAAAATTATATTAAAAAAACAACATTAAAAGCTCACCGCTTTACATAAATTCCATTAAAATTAACATATTTAGTACCACTCTAAAAAAACAAAAACTTGAAAAAAATACAAGTTTTTAACATGTTTTCCGAAAAAACTGTTAAAAAATACAAGATTTTACATCATTTTATGGACCATCTATAAAAAAAATTATCACATTTTTTACCACCGTTTTTAACATGATAAATTTCTTAAAAATTATCATATTTTTTACCACTCTAATAAAACCAAAACTAGAAAAAAAATTCAAGTTTTTAACATGTTTTCCGAAAAAACTGTTAAAAAATACAAGATTTTACACCGTTTTATCATCTGTAAAAAAGTTCACATTTTTACGATGCTATTAATAACAACGATGTATAAAGGTGACAAATTTAGACGTTTCAATACATTCCGGGTCATCTTTTTTCACGGTTTTACAAAACAAACTGTATCAGGGTCATGATTTTTCAATAGTAAATGGAAAAAAACAACTTAAAAAGCTCACCGCTTTACATAAATTCCTTTAAAATTAAAATAATTTGTACCATTTAAGAAAACAAAAACTTGAAAAAAATACAAGCTTTTAACATTTGTTCCGAAAAACTTGTTAATAATACAAGAATTGCACCGTTTAATGAATCATCTATAAAAAAGTTCAAATTTTTATGCTGCTATAAATAACAACGATGTAAAAAGGTGACAACTTTAGACCATTCAATGAATTCCGGGTTATCTTTTTTCACGTTTCTTCAAAACGACATGTATTAGTGTCATCATTTTTCAACATTATATGAAAAAACAACATAAAAAGCTCACCGCTTTACATAAATTCCATTAAAATTAACATATTTGTACCACTCTAAAAAAACAAAAACTTGAAAGAAATACAAGTTTTTAACATTTTTTCCGAAAAAACTGTTAAATAATACAAGATTTTACACCATTTTATGGACCATCTATAAAAAAATTATCAATTTTTTTACCACCGTTTTTAACATGATAAATTTCTTAAAAATTATCATATTTTTTACCACTCTAATAAAACAAAAACTAGAAAAAAAATGCAAGTTTTTTAACATGTTTTCCGGAAAAACTGTTAAAAAATACAAGATTTTACACCGTTTTATGGAACATCTGTAAAAAAGTTCACATTTTTACGATGCTATTAATAACAACGATGTATAAAGGCGACAAATTTAGACGTTTCAATGCATTCCGGGTCATCTTTTTTCACGGTTTTACAAAACAAACTGTATCAGGGTCATGATTTTTCAATATTAAATGGAAAAATACAACTTTAAAAGCTCACCGCTTTACATAAATTCCTTTAAAATTAAAATAATTTGTACCATTTAAGAAAACAAAAACTTGAAAAAAATACAAGCTTTTAACATTTGTTCCGAAAAACTTGTTAATAATACAAGAATTGCACCGTTTTATGAATCATCTATAAAAAAGTTCAAATTTTTATGCTGCTATAAATAACAACGATGTAAAAAGGTGACAACTTTAGACCATTCAATGAATTCCGGGTTATCTTTTTTCACGGTTCTTCAAAACAACCTGTATCAGTGTCATCATTTTTCAATATTATATGAAAAAAAAACTTAAAAAGCTCACTGCTTTACATAAATTCCGTAAAAATGAACATATTTTGTACCACTCTAAGAAAACAAAAACTTGAAAAAAATAAAAATTTTAACATGTTTTCCGAAAAAACTGTTAAAAAATACAAGATTTAACACCATTTTATGGACCATCTATAAAAAATTAACACATTTTTACCACCGTTTTTAACATGATAAATTTCTTAAAAATTACCACATTTTTTAGCACTCTAATAAAATAAAAACTAGAAAAAAATGCAAGTTTTTAACATTTTTTCCGAAAAAACTGTTAAAAAGACAAGATTTTACACCGTTTTAGAGGTCATCTATAAAAAGTTCAAATTTTTATGCTGCTATAAATAACAACGATGTATAAAGCTGACAACTTTAAACGTTTTAATAACTTTCGGTTCATCTTTTTTCTACGGTTCTACAAAACAAGTTTTATCAGGGTCATGTTTTTTCAATATTATATGAAAAAACAACCTAAAAAGTTCACCGCTTTACAAAAATTTCTTTTAAAATTAACATATTTGTACCATTCTAAAAAAACAAAACTACAAAAAATAACAAGTTTTTAACATGTTTTACGAAAAAACTATTAAAATATACAAACATTTTACACCGTGTTTTGGAACATTTATAAAAAAGTTCACATTTTTACGCCGCTGTAAATAACAACGATTTATAAAGGTGACAAATTTATACGTTTCAATGACTTCCGGGTCATCTTTTTTCACGGTTCTACAAAACAAACTGTATTAAGATCATGAATTTTCAAAATTATATTAAAAAAACAACATAAAAAGCTCACCGCTTTACATAAATTCCATTAAAATTAACATATTTTGTACCACTCTAAAAAAACAAAAACTTGAAAAAAATACAAGTTATTAACATTTTTTCCGAAAAAACTGTTAAAAAATACAAGATTTTACACCATTTTAAGGACCATCTATAAAAAATTATCACATTTTTTACCACCGTTTTTAACATGATAGATTTCTTAAAAATTATCACATTTTTTACCGCTCTAATAAAACAAAACCTAGAAAAAAAATGCAAGTTTTTAACATGTTTTCCGAAAAAACTATTAAAAAATACAAGATTTTACACCGTTTTATGGAACATCTGTAAAAAAGTTCACATTTTTACGATGCTATTAATAACAACGATGTATAAAGATTACAAATTTAGACGTTTCAATGCATTCCGGGTCATCTTTTTTCACAGTTTTACAAAACAAACTGTATCAGGGTCATGATTTTTCAATATTCAATGGAAAAAAACAACTTAAAAAGCTCACCGCTTTACATAAATTCCTTTAGAATTAAAATAATTTGTACCATTTAAGAAAACAAAAACTTGAAAAAAATACAAGCTTTTAACATTTGTTCCGAAAAACTTGTTAATAATACAAGAATTGCACCGTTTAATGAATCATCTATAAAAAAGTTCAAATTTTTATGCTGTTATAAATAACAACGATGTAAAAAGGTGACAACTTTAGACCATTCAATGAATTCCGGATTATCTTTTTTCACGTTTCTTCAAAACAACATGTATCAGTGTCATCATTTTTCAATATTATATGAAAAAAGAAACTTAAAAACCTCACCGCTTTACATAAATTCCGTTAAAATGAACATATTTTGTACCACTCTAAGAAAACAAAAACTTGAAAAAAATAAAAATTTTAACATGTTTTCCGAAAAAACTGTTAAAAAATACAAGAATTAACACCATTTTATGGACCATCTATAAAAAAATTAACACATTTTTACCACCGTTTTTAACATGATAAATTTCTTAAAAATTACCACATTTTTTAGCACTCTAATAAAATAAAAACTAGAAAAAAAATGCAAGTTTTTAACATTTTTTCCGAAAAAACTGTTAAAAAGACAAGATTTTACACCGTTTTAGAGGTCATCTATAAAAAGTTCAAATTTTTATGCTGCTATAAATAACAACGATGTATAAAGCTGACAACTTTAAACGTTTTAATAACTTCCGGTTCATCTTTTTTCTACGGTTCTACAAAACAAGTTTTATCGGGGTCATGATTTTTCAATATTATATGAAAAAAACAACCTAAAAAGTTCACCGCTTTACAAAAATTTCTTTTAAAATTAACATATTTGTACCATTCTAAAAAAACAAAACTACAAAAAATAACAAGTTTTTAACATGTTTTACGAAAAAACTATTAAAATATACAAACATTTTACACCGTGTTTTGGAACATTTATAAAAAAGTTCACATTTTTATGGTGCTATAAATAACAACGATGTATAAAGGTGACAAATTTATACGTTTCAATGATTTCCGGGTCATCTTTTTTCACGGTTCTACAAAACAAACTGTATTAAGATCATGAATTTTTAAAATTATATTAAAAAAACAACATTAAAAGCTCACCGCTTTACATAAATTCCATTAAAATTAACATATTTAGTACCACTTTAAAAAAACAAAAACTTGAAAAAAATACAAGTTTTTAACATGTTTTCCGAAAAAACTGTTAAAAAATACAAGATTTTACATCATTTTATGGACCATCTATAAAAAAATTATCACATTTTTTACCACCGTTTTTAACATGATAAATTTCTTAAAAATTATCATATTTTTTACCACTCTAATAAAACCAAAACTAGAAAAAAAATTCAAGTTTTTAACATGTTTTCCGAAAAAACTGTTAAAAAATACAAGATTTTACACCGTTTTATGGAACATCTGTAAAAAAATTCACATTTTTACGATGCTATTAATAACAACGATGTATAAAGATTACAAATTTAGACGTTTCAATGCATTCCGGGTTATCTTTTTTCACAGTTTTACAAAACAAACTGTATCAGGGTCATGATTTTTCAATATTCAATGGAAAAAAACAACTTAAAAAGCTCACCGCTTTACATAAATTTCTTTAAAATTAAAATAATTTGTACCATTTAAGAAAACAAAAACTTGAAAAAAATACAAGCTTTTAACATTTGTTCCGAAAAACTTGTTAATAATACAAGAATTGCACCGTTTAATGAATCATCTATAAAAAAGTTCAAATTTTTATGCTGCTATAAATAACAACGATGTAAAAAGGTGACAACTTTAGACCATTCAATGAATTCCGGGTTATCTTTTTTCACGTTTCTTCAAAACGACATGTATCAGTGTCATCATTTTTCAATATTATATGAAAAAACAACATAAAAAGCTCACCGCTTTACATAAATTCCATTAAAATTAACATATTTTGTACCAATCTAAAAAAACAAAAACTTGCAAAAAATACAAGTTTTTAACATTTTTTCCGAAAAAACTGTTAAAAAATGCAAGATTTTACACCATTTTATGGACCATCTATAAAAAAATTATCAAATTTTTTACCACCGTTTTTAACATTATAAATTTCTTAAAAATTATCATAGTTTTTACCACTCTAATAAAACCAAAACTAGAAAAAAAATGCAAGTTTTTAACATGATTTCCGAAAAAACTGTTAAAAAATACAAGATTTTACACCGTTTTATGGAACATCTGTAAAAAAGTTCACATTTTTACGATGCTATTAATAACAACGATGTATAAAGGCGACAAATTTAGACGTTTCAATGCATTCCGGGTCATCTTTTTTCACGGTTTTACAAAACAAACTGTATCAGGGTCATGATTTTTCAATATTAAATGGAAAAAAACAACTTTAAAAGCTCACCGCTTTACATAAATTCCTTTAAAATTAAAATAATTTGTACCATTTAAGAAAACAAAAACTTGAAAAAAATACAAGCTTTTAACATTTGTTCCGAAAAACTTGTTAATAATACAAGAATTGCACCGTTTTATGAATCATCTATAAAAAAATTCAAATTTTTATGCTGCTATAAATAACAACGATGTAAAAAGGTGACAACTTTAGACCATTCAATGAATTCCGGGTTATCTTTTTTCACGGTTCTTCAAAACAACCTGTATCAGTGTCATCATTTTTCAATATTATATGAAAAAAAAAACTTAAAAAGCTCACTGCTTTACATAAATTCCGTAAAAATGAACATATTTTGTACCACTCTAAGAAAACAAAAATTTGAAAAAAATAAAAATTTTAACATGTTTTACGAAAAAACTATTAAAAAATACAAGATTTAACACCATTTTATGGACCATCTATAAAAAATTAACACATTTTTACCACCGTTTTTAACATGATAAATTTCTTAAAAATTACCACATTTTTTAGCACTCTAATAAAATAAAAACTAGAAAAAAAATGCAAGTTTTTAACATTTTTTCCGAAAAAACTGTTAAAAAGACAAGATTTTACACCGTTATAGAGGTCATCTATAAAAAGTTCAAATTTTTATGCTGCTATAAATAACAACGATGTATAAAGCTGACAACTTTAAACGTTTTAATAACTTCCGGTTCATCTTTTTTCTACGGTTCTACAAAACAAGTTTTATCGGGGTCATGATTTTTCAATATTATATGAAAAAAACAACCTAAAGAGTTCACCGCTTTACAAAAATTTCTTTTAAAATTAACATATTTGTACCATTCTAAAAAAACAAAACTACAAAAAATAACAAGTTTTTAACATGTTTTACGAAAAAACTATTAAAATATACAAACATTTTACACCGTGTTTTGGAACATTTATAAAAAAGTTCATATTTTTACGATGCTATAAATAACAACGATTTATAAAGGTGACAAATTTATACGTTTCAATGATTTCCGGGTCATCTTTTTTCACGGTTCTACAAAACAAACTGTATTAAGATCATGAATTTTTAAAATTATATTAAAAAAACAACATTAAAAGCTCACCGCTTTACATAAATTCCATTAAAATTAACATATTTAGTACCACTCTAAAAAAACAAAAACTTGAAAAAAATACAAGTTTTTAACATGTTTTCCGAAAAAACTGTTAAAAAATACAAGATTTTACATCATTTTATGGACCATCTATAAAAAAAATTATCACATTTTTTACCACCGTTTTTAACATGATAAATTTCTTAAAAATTATCATATTTTTTACCACTCTAATAAAACCAAAACTAGAAAAAAAATTCAAGTTTTTAACATGTTTTCCGAAAAAACTGTTAAAAAATACAAGATTTTACACCGTTTTATGGAACATCTGTAAAAAAGTTCACATTTTTACGATGCTATTAATAACAACGATGTATAAAGATTACAAATTTAGACGTTTCAATGCATTCCGGGTCATCTTTTTTCACAGTTTTACAAAACAAACTGTATCAGGGTCATGATTTTTCAATATTCAATGGAAAAAAACAACTTAAAAAGCTCACCGCTTTACATAAATTCCTTTAAAATTAAAATAATTTGTACCATTTAAGAAAACAAAAACTTGAAAAAAATACAAGCTTTTAACATTTGTTCCGAAAAACTTGTTAATAATACAAGAATTGCACCGTTTAATGAATCATCTATAAAAAAGTTTAAATTTTTATGCTGCTATAAATAACAACGATGTAAAAAGGTGACAACTTTAGACCATTCAATGAATTCCGGGTTATCTTTTTTCACGTTTCTTCAAAACGACATGTATCAGTGTCATCATTTTTCAATATTATATGAAAAAACAACATAAAAAGCTCACCGCTTTACATAAATTCCATTAAAATTAACATATTTTGTACCAATCTAAAAAAACAAAAACTTGCAAAAAATACAAGTTTTTAACATTTTTTCCGAAAAAACTGTTAAAAAATGCAAGATTTTACACCATTTTATGGACCATCTATAAAAAAATTATCAAATTTTTTACCACCGTTTTTAACATGATAAATTTCTTAAAAATTATCATATTTTTTACCACTCTAATAAAACCAAAACTAGAAAAAAAATGCAAGTTTTTAACATGATTTCCGAAAAAACTGTTAAAAAATACAAGATTTTACACCGTTTTATGGAACATCTGTAAAAAAGTTCACATTTTTACGATGCTATTAATAACAACGATGTATAAAGGCGACAAATTTAGACGTTTCAATGCATTCCGGGTCATCTTTTTTCACGGTTTTACAAAACAAACTGTATCAGGGTCATGATTTTTCAATATTAAATGGAAAAATACAACTTTAAAAGCTCACCGCTTTACATAAATTCCTTTAAAATTAAAATAATTTGTACCATTTAAGAAAACAAAAACTTGAAAAAAATACAAGCTTTTAACATTTGTTCCGAAAAACTTGTTAATAATACAAGAATTGCACCGTTTTATGAATCATCTATAAAAAAGTTCAAATTTTTATGCTGCTATAAATAACAACGATGTAAAAAGGTGACAACTTTAGACCATTCAATGAATTCCGGGTTATCTTTTTTCACGGTTCTTCAAAACAACCTGTATCAGTGTCATCATTTTTCAATATTATATGAAAAAAAAACTTAAAAAGCTCACTGCTTTACATAAATTCCGTAAAAATGAACATATTTTGTACCACTCTAAGAAAACAAAAATTTGAAAAAAATAAAAATTTTAACATGTTTTACGAAAAAACTATTAAAAAATACAAGATTTAACACCATTTTATGGACCATCTATAAAAAATTAACACATTTTTACCACCGTTTTTAACATGATAAATTTCTTAAAAATTACCACATTTTTTAGCACTCTAATAAAATAAAAACTAGAAAAAAACTGCAAGTTTTTAACATTTTTTCCGAAACAACTGTTAAAAAGACAAGATTTTACACCGTTTTAGAGGTCATCTATAAAAAGTTCAAATTTTTATGCTGCTATAAATAACAACGATGTATAAAGCTGACAACTTTAAACGTTTTAATAACTTCCGGTTCATCTTTTTTCTACGGTTCTACAAAACAAGTTTTATCAGGGTCATGATTTTTCAATATTATATGAAAAAGACAACCTAAAAAGTTCACCGCTTTACAAAAATTTCTTTTAAAATTAACATATTTGTACCATTCTAAAAAAACAAAACTACAAAAAATAACAAGTTTTTAACATGTTTTACGAAAAAACTATTAAAATATACAAACATTTTACACCGTGTTTTGGAACATTTATAAAAAAGTTCACATTTTTACGCCGCTAACGATTTATAAAGGTGACAAATTTATACGTTTCAATGATTTCCGGGTCATCTTTTTTCACGGTTCTACAAAACAAACTGTATTAAGATCATGAATTTTCAAAATTATATTAAAAAAACAACATTAAAAGCTCACCGCTTTACATAAATTCCATTAAAATTAACATATTTTGTACCACTCTAAAAAAACAAAAACTTGAAAAAAATACAAGTTTTTAACATGTTTTCCGAAAAAACTGTTAAAAAATACAAGATTTTACATCATTTTATGGACCATCTATAAAAAAAATTATCACATTTTTTACCACCGTTTTTAACATGATAAATTTCTTAAAAATTATCATATTTTTTACCACTCTAATAAAACCAAAACTAGAAAAAAAATGCAAGTTTTTAACATGTTTTCCGAAAAAACTGTTAAAAAATACAAGATTTTACACCGTTTTATGGAACATCTGTAAAAAAGTTCACATTTTTACGATGCTATTAATAACAACGATGTATAAAGATTACAAATTTAGACGTTTCAATGCATTCCGGGTCATCTTTTTTCACAGTTTTACAAAACAAACTGTATCAGGGTCATGATTTTTCAATATTCAATGGAAAAAAACAACTTAAAAAGCTCACCGCTTTACATAAATTCCTTTAAAATTAAAATAATTTGTACCATTTAAGAAAACAAAAACTTGAAAAAAATACAAGCTTTTAACATTTGTTCCGAAAAACTTGTTAATAATACAAGAATTGCACCGTTTAATGAATCATCTATAAAAAAGTTCAAATTTTTATGCTGCTATAAATAACAACGATGTAAAAAGGTGACAACTTTAGACCATTCAATGAATTCCGGGTTATCTTTTTTCACGTTTCTTCAAAACAACATGTATCAGTGTCATCATTTTTCAATATTATATAAAAAAAATATTTAAAAAGCTCACCGCTTTACATAAATTCCGTTAAAATGAACATATTTTGTACCACTCTAAGAAAACAAAAACTTGAAAAAAATAAAAAATTTAACATGTTTTCCGAAAAAACTGTTAAAAAATACAAGATTTAACACCATTTTATGGACCATCTATAAAAAAATTATCACATTTTTTACCACCGTTTTTAACATGATAAATTTCTTAAAAATTATCATATTTTTTACCACTCTAATAAAACCAAATTTAGGAAAAAAATTAAAGTTTTTAACATGTTTTCCGAAAAAACTGTTAAAAAATACAAGATTTTACACCATTTTATGGAACATCTGTAAAAAAGTTCACATTTTTACGATGCTATTAATAACAACGACGTATTAAGGTGACAAATTTAGACGTTTCAATGCATTCCGGGTCATCTTTTTTCACGGTTTTACAAAACAAACTGTATCAGGGTCATGATTTTTCAATATTAAATGGAGAAAAAACAACTTAAAAAGCTCACCGCTTTACATAAATTCCTTTAAAATTAAAATAATTTGTACCATTTAAGAAAATAAAAACTTGAAAAAAATACAAGCTTTTAACATTTGTTCCGAAAAACTTGTTAATAATACAAGAATTGCACCGTTTTATGAATCATCTATAAAAAAGTTCAAATTTTTATGCTGCTATAAATAACAACGATGTAAAAAGGTGACAACTTTAGACCATTCAATGAATTCCGGGTTATCTTTTTTCACGGTTTTTCAAAACAACCAGTATCAGTGTCATCATTTTTCAATATTATATGAAAGAAAAACTAAAAAAGTTCACCGCTTTACATAAATTCCGTTAAAATGAACATATTTTGTACCACTCTAAGAAAACAAAAACTAGAAAAAAATATAAAATTTAACATGTTTTCCGAAAAAACTATTAAAAAGTACAAGATTTAATACCATTTTATGGACCATCTATAAAAAATTAACACATTTTTACCACCGTTTTTAACATGATAAATTTCTTAAAAATTACCACTTTTTTTTACCACTCTAATAAAATAAAAACTAGAAAAAAAATGCAAGTTTTTAACATTTTTTCCGAAAAAACTGTTAAAAAGACAAGATTTTACACCGTTTTAGGGGTCATCTATAAAAAGTTCAAATTTTTATTCTGCTATAATAACAACGATGTATAAAGCTGACAACTTTAAACGTCTTAATGACTTCCGGTTCATCTTTTTTCTACGGTTATACAAAACAAGTTTTATCAGGGTCATGATTTTTCAATATTATATGAAAAAAACAACCTAAAAAGTTCACCGGTTACATAAATTTCTTTTAAAATTAACATATTTGTACCATTCTAAAAAAACAAAACTACAAAAAAATAACAAGTTTTTAACATATTTTACGAAAAAACTATTAAAATATACAAACATTTTACACCATGTTTTGGATCATTTATAAAAAACTTCACATTTTTACGCCGCTGTAAATAACAACGATTTATAAAGGTGACAAATTTATATGTTTCAATGACTTCCGGGTAATCTTTTTTCACGGTTCTACAAAACAAACTGTATTAAGATCATGAATTTTCAAAATTATATTAAAAAAAACAACATAAAAAGCTCACCGCTTTACATAAATTCCATTAAAATTAACATATTTTGTACCACTCTAAAAAAACAAAAACTTGAAAAAAATACAAGTTTTTAACATGTTTTCCGAAAAAACTGTTAAAAAATACAAGATTTTACACCATTTTATGGACCATCTATAAAAAAATTATCACATTTTTTACCACCGTTTTTAACATGATAAATTTCTTAAAAATTATCATATTTTTTACCACTCTAATAAAACCAAAACTAGAAAAAAAATTCAAGTTTTTAACATGTTTTCCGAAAAAACTGTTAAAAAATACAAGATTTTACACCGTTTTATGGAACATCTGTAAAAAAGTTCACATTTTTACGATGCTATTAATAACAACGATGTATAAAGGTGACAAATTTAGACGTTTCAATGCATTCCGGGTCATCTTTTTTCACGGTTTTACAAAACAAACTGTATCAGGGTCATGATTTTTCAATATTAAATGGAGAAAAAACAACTTAAAAAGCTCACCGCTTTACATAAATTCCTTTAAAATTAAAATAATTTGTACCATTTAAGAAAACAAAAACTTGAAAAAAATACAAGCTTTTAACATTTGTTCCGAAAAACTTGTTAATAATACAAGAATTGCACCGTTTTATGAATCATCTATAAAAAAGTTCAAATTTTTATGCTGCTATAAATAACAACGATGTAAAAAGGTGACAACTTTAGACCATTCAATGAATTCCGGGTTATCTTTTTTCACGGTTCTTCAAAACAACATGTATCAGTGTCATCATTTTTCAATATTATATGAAAAAAAAAACTAAAAAAGCTCACCGCTTTACATAAATTCCGTTAAAATGAACATATTTTGTACCACTCTAAGAAAACAAAAACTTGAAAAAAATAAAAAATTTAACATGTTTTCCGAAAAAACTGTTAAAAATTACAAGATTTAACACCATTTTATGGACCATCTATAAAAAATTAACACATTTTTACCACCGTTTTTAACATGATAAATTTCTTAAAAAAGTACCACACTTTTTACCACTCTAATAAAATAAAAACTAGAAAAAAATGCAAGTTTTTAACAATTTTTCCGAAAAAACTGTTAAAAATACAAGATTTTACACCGTTTTAGGGGTCATCTATAAAAAGTTCAAATTTTTATGCTGCTATAAATAACAACGATGTATAAAGCTGACAACTTTAAACGTTTTAATGACTTCCGGTTCATCTTTTTTCTACGGTTCTACAAAACAATTTTTATCAGGGTAATGATTTTTCAATATTATATGAAAAAAACAACTAAAAAGTTCACCGCTTTACATAAATTTCTTTTAAAATTAACATATTTGTACCATTCTAAAAAAACAAAACTACAAAAAAATAACAAGTTTTACGAAAAAACTATTAAAATATACAAACATTTTACACCGTGTTTTGGAACATTTATAAAAAAGTTCACATTTTTACGCCGCTGTAGATAACAACGATTTATAAAGGCGACAAATTTATACGTTTCAATGACTTCCGGGTCATCTTTTTTCACGGTTCTACAAAACAAACTGTATTAAGATCATGAATTTTCAAAATTATATTAAAAAAACAACACAAAAAGCTCACCGCTTTACATAAATTCCATTAAAGTTAACATATTATGTACCACTCTAAAAAAACAAAAAACTTGAAAAAAATACAAGTTTTTAACATGATTTACGAAAAAACTGTTAAAAAATACAAGATTTTACACCATTTTATGGACCATCTGTAAAAAAGTTCACATTTTTACGATGTTATTAATGACAACGATGTATAAAGGTGACAAATTTAGACGTTTCAATGCATTCCGGGTCATCTTTTTTCAGGGTTTTACAAAACAAACTGTATCGGGGTCATGATTTTTCAATATTAAATGGAAAAAAACAACTTAAAAAGCTCACCGCTTTACATAAATTCCTTTAAAATTAAAATAATTTGTACCATTTAAGAAAACAAAAACTTGAAAAAAATACAAGCTTTTAACATTTGTTCCGAAAAACTTGTTAATAATACAAGAATTGCACCGTTTTATAAATCATCTATAAAAAAGTTCAAATTTTTATGCTGCTATAAATAACAACGATGTAAAAAGGTGACAACTTTAGACCATTCAATGAATTCCGGGTTATCTTTTATCACGGTTCTTCAAAACAACCTGTATCGGTGTCATCGTTTTTCAATATTATATGAAAAAAAAAACTTAAAAAACTCACCGCTTTACATAAATTCCGTTAAAATGAACATATTTTGTACCACTCTAATTAAACAAAAACTTGAAAAAAATAAAATTTTTAACATGTTCTCCGAAAAATCTGTTAAAAAATACAAGATTTAACACCATTTTATGGACCATCTATAAAAAATTAACACATTTTTACCACCGTTTTTAACATGATAAATTTCTTAAAAAATTACCACATTTTTTACCACTCTAATAAAATAAAAACTAGAAAAAAAATGCAAGTTTTTAACATTTTTTCCGAAAAAACTGTTAAAAAGACAAGATTTTACACCGTTTTAGGGGTCATCTATAAAAAGTTCAAATTTTTATGCTGCTATAAATAACAACGATGTATAAAGCTGACAACTTTAAACGTTTTAATGACTTCCGGTTCATCTTTTTTCTACGGTTCTAAAAACCAAGTTTTGTCAGGGTCATGATTTTTCAATATTATATGAAAAAAACAACCTAAAAAGTTCACCGCTTTACATAATTTTTTTTTAAAATTAACATATTTGTACCATTCTAAAAAAACAAAACTACAAAAAAATAACAAGTTTTTAACATGTTTTACAAAAAAACTATTAAAATATACAAACATTTTACACCGTGTTTTGGAACATTTATAAAAAAGTTCACATTTATACGCCGCTGTAGATAACAACGATTTATAAAGGCGACAAATTTATACGTATCAATGACTTCCGGGTCATTTTTTTTCACGGTTCTATAAAACAAACTGTATTAAGATCATGAATTTTCAAAATTATATTAAAAAAACAACATAAAAAGCTCACCGTTTTACATAAATTCCATTAAAATTAACATATTTTGTACCACTCTAAAAAAACAAAAAACTTGAAAAAAAAATACAAGTTTTTAACATGTTTTCCGAAAAAACTGTTAAAAAATACAAGATTTTACACCATTTTATGGACCATCTATAAAAAAATTATCACATTTTTTACCACCGTTTTTAACATGATAAATTTCTTAAAAATTATCATATTTTTTACCACTCTAATAAAACCAAAACTAGAAAAAAAATGCAAGTTTTTAACATGTTTTCCGAAAAAACTGTGAAAAAATACAAGATTTTACACCGTTTTATAGAACATCTGTAAAAAAAGTTCACATTTTTACGATGCTATTAATGACAACGATGTATAAAGGTGACAAATTTAGACGTTTCAATGCATTCCGGATCATCTTTTTTCACGGTTTTACAAAACAAACTGTATCAGGGTCATGATTTTTCAATATTAAATGGAAAAAAACAACTTAAAAAGCTCACCGCTTTACGTAAATTCCTTTAAAAGTAAAATAATTTGTACCATTTAAGAAAACAATAACTTGAAAAAAATACAAGCTTTTAACATTTGTTCCGAAAAACTTGTTAATAATACAATAATTGAACCGTTTTATGAATCATCTATAAAAAAGTTCATATTTTTATGCTGCTATAAATAACAACGATGTAAAAAGGTGACAACTTTAGACCATTCAATGAATTCCGGGTTATCTTTTTTCACGGTTCTTCAAAACAACATGTATCAGTGTCATCATTTTTCAATATTATATGAAAAAAAAACTTAAAAAGCTCACCGCTTTACATAAATTCCGTTAAAATGAACATATTTTGTACCACTCTAAGAAAACAAAAACTTGAAAAAAATAAAAATTTTAACATGTTTTCCGAAAAAACTGTTAAAAAATACAAGATTTAACACCATTTTATGGATCATCTATAAAAAATTAACACATTTTTACCACCGTTTTTAACATGATAAATTTCTTAAAAAATTACCACATTTTTTACCACTCTAATAAAATAAAAACTAGAAAAAAAATGCAAGTTTTTAACATTTTTTCCGAAAAAACTGTTAAAAAGACAAGATTTTACACCGTTTTAGGGGTCATCTATAAAAAGTTCAAATTTTTACGATGCTATTAATGACAACGATGTATAAAGGTGACAAATTTAGACGTTTCAATGCATTCCGGGTCATCTTTTTTCACGGTTTTAAAAACAAACTGTATCAGGGTCGTGATTTTTCAATATTAAATGGAAAAAAAACAACTTAAAAAGCTCACTGCTTTACATAAATTCCTTTAAAATTAAAATAATTTGTACCATTTAAGAAAACAAAAACTTGAAAAAAATACAAGCTTTTAACATTTGTTCCGAAAAACTTGTTAATAATACAAGAATTGCACCGTTTTATAAATCATCTATAAAAAAGTTCAAATTTTTATGCTGCTATAAATAACAACGATGTAAAAAGGTGACAACTTTAGACCATTCAATGAATTCCGGGTTATCTTTTTTCACGGTTCTTCAAAACAACCTGTATCAGTGTCATCGTTTTTCAATATTATATGAAAAAAAAAACTTAAAAAACTCACCGCTTTACATAAATTCCGTTAAAATGAACATATTTTGTACCACTCTAAGAAAACAAAAACTTGAAAAAAATAAAATTTTTAACATGTTCTCCGAAAAATCTGTTAAAAAATACAAGATTTAACACCATTTTATGGACCATCTATAAAAAATTAACACATTTTTACCACCGTTTTTAACATGATAAATTTCTTAAAAAATTACCACATTTTTTACCACTCTAATAAAATAAAAACTAGAAAAAAAATGCAAGTTTTTAACATTTTTTCCGAAAAAACTGTTAAAAAGACAAGATTTTACACCGTTTTAGGGGTCATCTATAAAAAGTTCAAATTTTTATGCTGCTATAAATAACAACGATGTATAAAGCTGACAACTTTAAACGTTTTAATGACTTCCGATTCATCTTTTTTCTACGGTTCTACAAACCAAGTTTTGTCAGGGTCATGATTTTTCAATATTATATGAAAAAAACAACCTAAAAAGTTCACCGCTTTACATAAATTTCTTTTAAAATTAACATATTTGTACCATTCTAAAAAAACAAAACTACAAAAAAATAACAAGTTTTTAACATGTTTTACAAAAAAACTATTAAAATATACAAACATTTTACACCGTGTTTTGGAACATTTATAAAAAAGTTCACATTTATACGCCGCTGTAGATAACAACGATTTATAAAGGCGACAAATTTATACGTTTCAATGACTTCCGGGTCATCTTTTTTCACGGTTCTATAAAACAAACTGTATTAAGATCATGAATTTTCAAAATTATATTAAAAAAACAACATAAAAAGCTCACCGTTTTACATAAATTCCATTAAAATTAACATATTTTGTACCACTCTAAAAAAACAAAAAACTTGAAAAAAAAATACAAGTTTTTAACATGTTTTCCGAAAAAACTGTTAAAAAATACAAGATTTTACACCATTTTATGGACCATCTATAAAAAAATTATCACAGTTTTTACCACCGTTTTTAACATGATAAATTTCTTAAAAATTATCATATTTTTTACCACTCTAATAAAACCAAAACTAGAAAAAAAAATGCAAATTTTAACATGTTTTCCGAAAAAACTGTTAAAAAATACAAGATTTTACACCGTTTTATGGAACATCTGTAAAAAAAGTTCACATTTTTACGATGCTATTAATGACAACGATGTATAAAGGTGACAAATTTAGACGTTTCAATGCATTCCGGGTCATCTTTTTTCACGGTTTTACAAAACAAACTGTATCAGGGTCATGATTTTTCAATATTAAATGGAAAAAAACAACTTAAAAAGCTCACCGCTTTACATAAATTCCTTTAAAATTAAAATAATTTGTACCATTTAAGAAAACAAAAACTTGAAAAAAATACAAGCTTTTAACATTTGTTCCGAAAAACTTGTTAATAATACAAGAATTGCACCGTTTTATAAATCATCTATAAAAAAGTTCAAATTTTTATGCTGCTATAAATAACAACGATGTAAAAAGGTGACAACTTTAGACCATTCAATGAATTCCAGGTTATCTTTTTTCACGGTTCTTCAAAACAACCTGTATCAGTGTCATCGTTTTTCAATATTATATGAAAAAAAAAACTTAAAAAACTCACCGCTTTACATAAATTCCGTTAAAATGAACATATTTTGTACCACTCTAAGAAAACAAAAACTTGAAAAAAATAAAATTTTTAACATGTTCTCCGAAAAATCTGTTAAAAAATACAAGATTTAACACCATTTTATGGACCATCTATAAAAAATTAACACATTTTTACCACCGTTTTTAACATGATAAATTTCTTAAAAATTACCACATTTTTTACCACTCTAATAAAATAAAAACTAAAAAAAATGCAAGTTTTTAACATTTTTTCCGAAAAAACTGTTAAAAAGACAAGATTTTACACCGTTTTAGGGGTCATCTATAAAAAGTTCAAATTTTTATTCTTCTATAAATAACAACGATGTATAAAGCTGACAACTTTAAACGTTTTAATGACTTCCGGTTAATCTTTTTTCTACGGTTCTACAAACCAAGTTTTATCAGGGTCATGATTTTTCAATATTATATGAAAAAAACAAGCTAAAAAGTTCACCGCTTTACATAAATTTCTTTTAAAATTAACATATTTGTACCATTCTAAAAAAACAAAACTACAAAAAAATAACAAGTTTTTAACATGTTTTACGAAAAAACTATTAAAATATACAAACATTTTACACCGTGTTTTGGAACATTTATAAAAAAGTTCACATTTTTACGCCGCTGTAAATAACAACGATTTATAAAGGCGACAAATTTATACGTTTCAATGACTTCCGGGTCATCTTTTTTCACGGTTCTACAAAACAAACTGTATTAAGATCATGAATTTTCAAAATTATATCAAAAAAACAACATAAAAAGCTCACCGCTTTACATAAATTCCATTAAAATTAACATATTTTGTACCACTCTAAAAAAACAAAAAACTTGAAAAAAAAAATACAAGTTTTTAACATGTTTTCCAAAAAAACTGTTAAAAAATACAAGATTTTACACCATTTTATGGACCATCTATAAAAAAATTATCACATTTTTTACCACCGTTTTTAACATGATAAATTTCTTAAAAATTATCATATTTTTTACCACTCTAATAAAACCAAAACTAGAAAAAAAAATGCAAGTTTTTAACATGTTTTCCGAAAAAACTGTTAAAAAATACAAGATTTTACACCGTTTTATGGAACATCTGTAAAAAAAGTTCACATTTTTACGATGCTATTAATGACAACGATGTATAAAGGTGACAAAATTAGACGTTTCAATGCATTCCGGGTCATTTTTTTCACGGTTTTACAAAACAAACTGTATCAGGGTCATGATTTTTCAATATTAAATGGAAAAAAACAACTTAAAAAGCTCACCGCTTTACGTAAATTCCTTTAAAAGTAAAATAATTTGTACCATTTAAGAAAACAAAAACTTGAAAAAAATACAAGCTTTTAACATTTGTTCCGAAAAACTTGTTAATAATACAATAATTGCACCGTTTTATGAATCATCTATAAAAAAGTTCATATTTTTATGCTGCTATAAATAACAACGATGTAAAAAGGTGACAACTTTAGACCATTCAATGAATTCCGGGTTATCTTTTTTCACGGTTCTTCAAAACAACATGTATCAGTGTCATCATTTTTCAATATTATATGAAAAAAAAACTTAAAAAGCTCACCGCTTTACATAAATTCCGTTAAAATGAACATATTTTGTACCACTCTAAGAAAACAAAAACTTGAAAAAAATAAAAAATTTAACATGTTTTCCGAAAAAACTGTTAAAAAATACAAGATTTAACACCATTTTATGGACCATCTATAAAAAATTAACACATTTTTACCACCGTTTTTAACATTATAAATTTCTTAAAAAATTACCACATTTTTTACCACTCTAATAAAATAAAAACTAAAAAAAAAATGCACGTTTTTAACATTTTTTCCGAAAAAACTGTTAAAAAGACAAAATTTTACACCGTTTTAGGGGTCATCTATAAAAAGTTCAAATTTTTATGCTACTATAAATAACAACGATGTATAAAGCTGACAACTTTAAACGTTTTAATGACTTCCGGTTCATCTTTTTTCTACGGTTCTACAAACCAAGTTTTATCAGGGTCATGATTTTTCAATATTATATGAAAAAAACAACCTAAAAAGTTCACCGCTTTACATAAATTTCTTTTAAAATTAACATATTTGTACCATTCTAAAAAAACAAAACTACAAAAAAATAACAAGTTTTTAACATGTTTTACAAAAAAACTATTAAAATATACAAACATTTTACACCGTGTTTTGGAACATTTATAAAAAAGTTCACATTTATACGCCGCTGTAGATAACAACGATTTATAAAGGCGACAAATTTATACGTTTCAATGACTTCCGGGTCATCTTTTTTCACGGTTCTATAAAACAAACTGTATTAAGATCATGAATTTTCAAAATTATATTAAAAAAACAACATAAAAAGCTCACCGCTTTACATAAATTCCATTAAAATTAACATATTTTGTAGCACTCTAAAAAAACAAAAAACTTGAAAAAAAATACAAGTTTTTAACATGTTTTCCGAAAAAACTGTTAAAAAATACAAGATTTTACACTATTTTATGGACCATCTATAAAAAAATTATCACATTTTTTACCACCGTTTTTAACATGATAAATTTCTTAAAAATTATCATATTTTTTAACACTCTAATAAAACCACAACTAGAAAAAAAATGCAAGTTTTTAACATGTTTCCCGAAAAAACTGTTAAAAAATACAAGATTTTACACCGTTTTATAGAACATCTGTAAAAAAAGTTTACATTTTTACGATGCTATTAATGACAACGATGTATAAAGGTGACAAATTTAGACGTTTCAATGCATTCCGGGTCATCTTTTTTCACGGTTTTACAAAACAAACTGTATCAGGGTCATGATTTTTCAATATTAAATGGAAAAAAACAACTTAAAAAGCTCACCGCTTTACGTAAATTCCTTTAAAAGTAAAATAATTTGTACCATTTAAGAAAACAAAAACTTGAAAAAAATACAAGCTTTTAACATTTGTTCCGAAAAACTTGTTAATAATACAATAATTGCACCGTTTTATGAATCATCTATAAAAAAGTTCATATTTTTATACTGCTATAAATAACAACGATGTAAAAAGGTGACAACTTTAGACCATTCAATGAATTCCGGGTTATCTTTTTTCACGGTTCTTCAAAACAACCTGTATCAGTGTCATCGTTTTTCAATATTATATGAAAAAAAAAACTTAAAAAACTCACCGCTTTACATAAATTCCGTTAAAATAAACATATTTTGTACCTCTCTAAGAAAAAAAAACTTGAAAAAAATAAAAAATTTTACATGTTTTCCGAAAAAAACTGTTAAAAAATACAAGATTTAACACCATTTTTTGGACCATCTATAAAAAATTAACACATTTTTACCACCGTTTTTAACATGATAAATTTCTTAAAAAATTACCACATTTTTTACCACTCTAATAAAATAAAAACTAGAAAAAAATGCAAGTTTTTAACATTTTTTCCGAAAAAACTGTTAAAAAGACGAGATTTTACACCCTTTTAAGGTTCATCTATAAAAAGTTCAAATTTTTATGCTGCTATAAATAACAACGATGTATAAAACTGACAAATTTAAACGTTTTAATGACTTCCGGTTCATCTTTTTTCTACGGTTCTACAAAACAAGTTTTATCAGGGTCATGATTTTTCAATATTATATGAAAAAAACAACCTAAAAAGTTCACCGCTTTACATAAATTTCTTTTAAAATTAACATATTTGTACCATTCTAAAAAAACAAAACTACAAAAAAATAACAAGTTTTTAACATGTTTTACGAAAAAACTATTAAAATATACAAACATTTTACACCCTGTTTTGGAACATTTATAAAAAAGTTCACATTTTTACGCCGCTGTAGATAACAACGATTTATAAAGGCGACAAATTTATACGTTTCAATGACTCCCGGGTCATCTTTTTTCATAATTCTACAAAACAAACTGTATTAAGATCATTAATTTTCAAAATTATATTAAAAAAACAACATAAAAAGCTCACCGCTTTACATAAATTCCATTAAAATTAACATATTTTGTACCACTCTAAAAAAACAAAAACTTGAAAAAAATACAAGTTTTTAACATGTTTTCCGAAAAAACTGTTAAAAAATACAAGATTTTACACCATTTTATAGACCATCTATAAAAAAAATTATCACATTTTTTACCACCGTTTTTAACATGATAAATTTCTTAAAAATTATCATATTTTTTACCACTCTAATAAAACCAAAACTAGAAAAAAAAATGCAAGTTTTTAACATGTTTTCCGAAAAAACTGTTAAAAAATACAAGATTTTACACCGTTTTATGGAACATCTGTAAAAAAGTTCACATTTTTACGATGCTATAAATGACAACGATGTATAAAGGTGACAAATTTAGACGTTTCAATGCATTCCGGGTCATCTTTTTCACGGTTTTACAAAACAAACTGTATCAGGGTCATGATTTTTCAATATTAAATAGAAAAAAACAACTTAAAAAGCTCACCGCTTTACATAAATTCCTTTTAAATTAAAATAATTTGTACCATTTAAGAAAACAAAAACTTGAAAAAAATACAAGCTTTTAACATTTGTTCCGAAAAACTTGTTAATAATACAATAATTGCACCGTTTTATGAATCATCTATAAAAAAGTTCAAATTTTTATGCTGCTATAAATAACAATGATGTAAAAAGGTGACAACTTTAGACCATTCAATGAATTCCGGGTTATCTTTTTTCACGGTTCTTCAAAACAACCTGTATCAGTGTCATCATTTTTCAATATTATATGAAAAAAAAACTTAAAAAGCTCACCGCTTTACATAAATTCCGTTAAAATGAACATATTTTGTACCTCTCTAAGAAAAAAAAAACTTGAAAAAAATAAAATTTTTAACATGTTTTCCGAAAAAAACTGTTAAAAAATACAAGATTTAACACCATTTTTTGGACCATCTATAAAAAATTAACACATTTTTACCACCGTTTTTAACATGATAAATTTTTTAAAAAATTACCACATTTTTTACCACTCTAATAAAATAAAAACTAGAAAAAAAATGCAAGTTTTTAACATTTTTTTCGAAAAACTGTTAAAAAGACAAGATTTTACACCGTTTTAGGGGTCATCTATAAAAAGTTCAAATTTTTATGCTGCTATAAATAACAACGATGTATAAAGCTGACAACTTTAAACGTTTTAATGACTTCCGGTTCATCTTTTTTCTACGGTTCTACAAAACAAGTTTTATCAGGGTCATGATTTTTCAATATTATATGAAAAAAACAACCTAAAAAGTTCACCGTTTTACATAAATTTCTTTTAAAATTATCATATTTGTACCATTCTAAAAAAACAAAACTACAAAAAAATAACAAGTTTTTAAAATGTTTTACGAAAAAACTATTAAAATATACAAACATTTTACACCATGTTTTGGAACATTTATAAAAAAGTTCACATTTTTACGCCGCTGTAGATAACAACGATTTATAAAGGCGACAAATTTATACATTTCAATGACTTCCGGGTCATCTTTTTTCACGGTTCTACAAAACAAACTGTATTAAGATCATGAATTTTCAAAATTATATTAAAAAAACAACATAAAAAGCTCACCGCTTTACATAAATTCCATTAAAATTAACATATTTTGTACCACTCTAAAAAAACAAAAACTTGAAAAAAATACAAGTTTTTAACATGTTTTCCGAAAAAACTGTTAAAAAATACAAGATTTTACACCATTTTATGGACCATCTATAAAAAAATTATCACATTTTTTACCACCGTTTTTAATATGATAAATTTCTTAAAAATTATCATATTTTTTACCACTCAAATAAAACCAAAACTAGAAAAAAAAAATGCAAGTTTTTAACATGTTTTCCGAAAAAACTGTTAAAAAATACAAGATTTTACACCGTTTTATGGAACATCTGTAAAAAACTTCACATTTTTACGATGCTATTAATGACAACGATGTATAAAGGTGACAAATTTAGACGTTTCAATGCATTCCGGGTCATCTTTTTTCACGGTTTTATAAAACAAACTGTATCAGGGTCATGATTTTTCAATATTAAATGGAAAAAAACAACTTAAAAAGCTCACCGCTTTACATAAATTCCTTTAAAATTAAAATAATTTGTACCTTTTAAGAAAACAAAAACTTGAAAAAAATACAAGCTTTTAACATTTGTTCCGAAAAACTTGTTAATAATACAATAATTGCACCGTTTTATGAATCATCTATAAAAAAGTTCAAATTTTTATGCTGCTATAAATAACAGCGATGTAAAAAGGTGACAACTTTAGACCATTATATGAATTCCGGGTTATCTTTTTTCACGGTTCTTCAAAACAACCTGTATCAGTGTCATCATTTTTCAATATTATATGAAAAAAAAACTTAAAAAGATCACCGCTTTACATAAATTCCGTTAAAATGAACATATTTTGTACCTCTCTAAGAAAAAAAAAACTTGAAAAAAATAAATTTTTTAACATGTTTTCCGAAAAAAACTGTTAAAAAATACAAGATTTAACACCATTTTTTGGACCATCTATAAAAAATTAACACATTTTTACCACCGTTTTTAACATGATAAATTTCTTAAAAAATTACCACATTTTTTACCACTCTAATAAAATAAAAACTAGAAAAAAAATGCAAGTTTTTAACATTTTTTCCGAAAAAACTGTTAAAAAGACGAGATTTTACACCGTTTTAAGGTTCATCTATAAAAAGTTCAAATTTTTATGCTGCTATAAATAACAACGATGTATAAAACTGACAAATTTAAACGTTTTAATGACTTCCGGTTCATCTTTTTTCTACGGTTTTACAAAACAAGTTTTATCAGGGTCATGATTTTTCAATATTATATGAAAAAAACAACCTAAAAAGTTCACCGCTTTACATAAATTTCTTTTAAAATTAACATATTTGTACCATTCTAAAAAAACAAAACTACAAAAAAATAACAAGTTTTTAACATGTTTTACGAAAAAACTATTAAAATATACAAACATTTTACACCCTGTTTTGGAACATTTATAAAAAAGTTCACATTTTTACGCCGCTGTAGATAACAACGATTTATAAAGGCGACAAATTTATACGTTTCAATGACTCCCGGGTCATCTTTTTTCATAGTTCTACAAAACAAACTGTATTAAGATCATTAATTTTCAAAATTATATTAAAAAAACAACATAAAAAGCTCACTGCTTTACATAAATTCCATTAAAATTAACATATTTTGTACCACTCTAAAAAAACAAAAAACTTCAAAAAAAATACAAGTTTTTAACATGTTTTTCGAAAAAACTGTTAAAAAATACAAGATTTTACACCATTTTAAAGACCATCTATAAAAAATTATCACATTTTTTACCACCGTTTTTAACATGATAAATTTCTTAAAAATTATCATATTTTTTACCACTCTAATAAAACCAAAACTAGAAAAAAAATGCAAGTTTTTAACATGTTTTCCGAAAAAACTGTTAAAAAATACAAGATTTTACACCGTTTTATGGAACATCTGTAAAAAAAGTTCACATTTTTACGATGCTATAAATGACAACGATGTATAAAGGTGACAAATTTAGACGTTTCAATGTATTCCGGGTCATCTTTTTTCACGGTTTTACAAAACAAACTGTATCAGGGTCATGATTTTTCAATATTAAATAGAAAAAAACAACTTAAAAAGCTCACCGCTTTACATAAATTCCTTTTAAATTAAAATACTTGTACCATTTAAGAAAACAAAAACCTGAAAAAAATACAAGCTTTTAACATTTGTTCCGAAAAACTTGTTAGTAATACAATAATTGCACCGTTTTATGAATCATCTATAAAAAAGTTCAAATTTTTATGCTGCTATAAATAACAACGATGTAAAAAGGTGACAACTTTAGACCATTCAATGAATTCCGGGTTATCTTTTTTCACGGTTCTTCAAAACAACCTGTATCAGTGTCATCATTTTTCAATATTATATGAAAAAAAAACTTAAAAAGCTCACCGCTTTACATAAATTCCGTTAAAATGAACATATTTTGTACCTCTCTAAGAAAAAAAAAACTTGAAAAAAATAAAATTTTTAACATGTTTTCCGAAAAAAACTGTTAAAAAATACAAGATTTAACACCATTTTTTGGACCATCTATAAAAAATTAACACATTTTTACCACCGTTTTTAACATGATAAATTTTTTAAAAAATTACCACATTTTTTACCACTCTAATAAAATAAAAACTAGAAAAAAAATGCAAGTTTTTAACATTTTTTCCGAAAAACTCGTTAAAAAGAAAAGATTTTACACCGTTTTAGGGGTCATCTATAAAAAGTTCAAATTTTTATTCTGCTATAAATAACAACGATGTATAAAGCTGACAACTTTAAACGTTTTAATGACTTCCGGTTCATCTTTTTTCTACGGTTCTACAAAACAAGTTTTATCACGGTCATGATTTTCAATATTATATGAAAAAAACAACCTAAAAAGTTCACCGCTTTACATAAATTTCTTTTAAAATTATCATATTTGTACCATTCTAAAAAAACAAAACTACAAAAAAATAACAAGTTTTTAAAATGTTTTACGAAAAAACTATTAAAATATACAAACATTTTACACCATGTTTTGGAACATTTATAAAAAAGTTCACATTTTTACGCATTGTAGATAACAACGATTTATAAAGGCGACAAATTTATACATTTCAATGACTTCCGGGTCATCTTTTTTCACGGTTCTACAAAACAAACTGTATTAAGATCATGAATTTTCAAAATTATATTAAAAAAACAACATAAAAAGCTCACCGCTTTACATAAATTCCATTAAAATTAACATATTTTGTACCACTCTAAAAAAACAAAAAACTTGAAAAAAAATACAAGTTTTTAACATGTTTTCCGAAAAAACTGTTAAAAAATACAAGATTTTACACCATTTTATGGACCATTTATAAAAAAATTATCACATTTTTTACCACCGTTTTTAATATGATAAATTTCTTAAAAATTATCATATTTTTTACCACTCAAATAAAACCAAAACTAGAAAAAAAAAATGCAAGTTTTTAACATGTTTTCCGAAAAAACTGTTAAAAAATACAAGATTTTACACCGTTTTATGGAACATCTGTAAAAAAAGTTCACATTTTTACGATGCTATTAATGACAACGATGTATAAAGGTGACAAATTTAGACGTTTCAATGCATTCCGGGTCATCTTTTTTCACGGTTTTATAAAACAAACTGTATCAGGGTCATGATTTTTCAATATTAAATGGAAAAAAACAACTTAAAAAGCTCACCGCTTTACATAAATTCCTTTAAAATTAAAATAATTTGTACCTTTTAAGAAAACAAAAACTTGAAAAAAATACAAGCTTTTAACATTTGTTCCGAAAAACTTGTTAATAATGCAATAATTGCACCGTTTTATGAATCATCTATAAAAAAGTTCAAATTTTTATGCTGCTATAAATAACAGCGATGTAAAAAGGTGACAACTTTAGACCATTATATGAATTCCGGGTTATCTTTTTTCACGGTTCTTCAAAACAACCTGTATCAGTGTCATCATTTTTCAATATTATATGAAAAAAAAACTTAAAAAGATCACCGCTTTACATAAATTATGTTAAAATGAACATATTTTGTACCTCTCTAAGAAAAAAAAAACTTGAAAAAAATAAAATTTTTAACATGTTTTCCGAAAAAAACTGTTAAAAAATACAAGATTTAACACCATTTTTTGGACCATCTATAAAAAATTAACACATTTTTACCACCGTTTTTAACATGATAAATTTCTTAAAAAATTACCACATTTTTTACCACTCTAATAAAATAAAAACTAGAAAAAAAATGCAAGTTTTTAACATTTTTTCCGAAAAAACTGTTAAAAAGACGAGATTTTACACCGTTTTAAGGTTCATCTATAAAAAGTTCAAATTTTTATGCTGCTATAAATAACAACGATGTATAAAACTGACAAATTTAAACGTTTTAATGACTTCCGGTTCATCTTTTTTCTACGGTTTTACAAAACAAGTTTTATCAGGGTCATGATTTTTCAATATTATATGAAAAAAACAACCTAAAAAGTTCACCGCTTTACATAAATTTCTTTTAAAATTAACATATTTGTACCATTCTAAAAAAACAAAACTACAAAAAAATAACAAGTTTTTAACATGTTTTACGAAAAAACTATTGAAATATACAAACATTTTACACCGTTTTGGAACATTTATAAAAAAGTTCACATTTTTACGCCGCTCGTAGATAACAACGATTTATAAAGGCGACAAATTTATACGTTTCAATGACTCCCGGGTCATCTTTTTCACGGTTCTACAAAACAACCGTATTAAGATCATGAATTTTCAAAATTATATTAAAAAAACAACATAACAAGCTCACCGCTTTACATAAATTCCATTAAAATTAACATATTTTGTACCACTCTAAAAAAACAAAAACTTGAAAAAAATACAAGTTTTTAACATGTTTTCCGAAAAACCGTTAAAAAATACAAGATTTTACACCATTTTATGGACCATCTATAAAAAAATTATCACATTTTTTACCACCGTTTTTAACATGATAAATTTCTTAAAAATTATCATATTTTTTACCACTCAAATAAAACCAAAACTAGAAAAAAAATGCAAGTTTTTAACATGTTTTCCGAAAAAACTGTTAAAAAATAAAGGATTTTTCACCGTTTTATGGAACATCTGTAAAAAAAGTTCACATTTTTACGATGCTATAAATGACAACGATGTATAAAGGTGACAAATTTAGACGTTTCAATGCATTCCGGGTCATCTTTTTTCACGGTTTTACAAAACAAACTGTATCAGGGTCATGATTTTTCAATATTAAATGGAAAAAAACAACTTAAAAAGCTCACCGCTTTACATAAATTCCTTTAAAATTAAAATAATTTGTACCTTTTAAGAAAACAAAAACTTGAAAAAAATACAAGCTTTTAACATTTGTTCCGAAAAACTTGTTAATAATACAATAATTGCACCGTTTTATGAATCATCTATAAAAAAGTTCAAATTTTTATGCTGCTATAAATAACAGCGATGTAAAAAGGTGACAACTTTAGACCATTATATGAATTCCGGGTTATCTTTTTTCACGGTTCTTCAAAACAACCTGTATCAGTGTCATCATTTTTCAATATTATATGAAAAAAAAACTTAAAAAGATCACCGCTTTACATAAATTATGTTAAAATGAACATATTTTGTACCTCTCTAAGAAAAAAAAAACTTGAAAAAAATAAAATTTTTAACATGTTTTCCGAAAAAAACTGTTAAAAAATACAAGATTTAACACCATTTTTTGGACCATCTATAAAAAATTAACACATTTTTACCACCGTTTTTAACATGATAAATTTCTTAAAAAATTACCACATTTTTTACCACTCTAATAAAATAAAAACTAGAAAAAAAATGCAAGTTTTTAACATTTTTTCCGAAAAAACTGTTAAAAAGACGAGATTTTACACCGTTTTAAGGTTCATCTATAAAAAGTTCAAATTTTTATGCTGCTATAAATAACAACGATGTATAAAACTGACAAATTTAAACGTTTTAATGACTTCCGGTTCATCTTTTTTCTACGGTTTTACAAAACAAGTTTTATCAGGGTCATGATTTTTCAATATTATATGAAAAAAACAACCTAAAAAGTTCACCGCTTTACATAAATTTCTTTTAAAATTAACATATTTGTACCATTCTAAAAAAACAAAACTACAAAAAAATAACAAGTTTTTAACATGTTTTACGAAAAAACTATTAAAATATACAAACATTTTACACCCTGTTTTGGAACATTTATAAAAAAGTTCACATTTTTACGCCGCTGTAGATAACAACGATTTATAAAGGCGACAAATTTATACGTTTCAATGACTCCCGGGTCATCTTTTTTCACGGTTCTACAAAACAAACTGTATTAAGATCATGAATTTTCAAAATTATATTAAAAAAACAACATAACAAGCTCACCGCTTTACATAAATTCCATTAAAATTAACATATTTTGTACCACTCTAAAAAAACAAAAAACTTGAAAAAAAATACAAGTTTTTAACATGTTTTCCGAAAAAACTGTTAAAAAATACAAGATTTTACACCATTTTATGGACCATCTATAAAAAAATTATCACATTTTTTACCACCGTTTTTAACATGATAAATTTCTTAAAAATTATCATATTTTTTACCACTCAAATAAAACCAAAACTAGAAAAAAAAATGCAAGTTTTTAACATGTTTTCCGAAAAAACTGTTAAAAAATAAAGGATTTTTCACCGTTTTATGGAACATCTGTAAAAAAAGTTCACATTTTTACGATGCTATAAATGACAACGATGTATAAAGGTGACAAATTTAGACGTTTCAATGCATTCCGGGTCATCTTTTTTCACGGTTTTACAAAACAAACTGTATCAGGGTCATGATTTTTCAATATTAAATGGAAAAAAACAACTTAAAAAGCTCACCGCTTTACATAACTTCCTTTAAAATTAAAATAATTTGTACCATTTAAGAAAACAAAAACTTGAAAAAAATACAAGCTTTTAACATTTGTTCGGAAAAACTTGTTAATAATACAATAATTGCACCGTTTTATGAATCATCTATAAAAAAGTTCAAATTTTTATGCTGCTATAAATAACAACGATGTAAAAAGATGACAACTTTAGACCATTCAATGAATTCCGGGTTATCTTTTTTCACGGTTCTTCAAAACAACTCCGTATCGGTGTCATCATTTTTCAATATTATATGAAAAAAAAACTTAAAAAGCTCACCGTTTTACATAAATTCCGTTAAAATGAACATATTTTGTACCTCTCTAAGAAAAAAAAAAACTTGAAAAAAAATAAAATTTTTAACATGTTTTCCGAAAAAAACTGTTAAAAATACAAGATTTAACACCATTTTTTGGACCATCTATAAAAAATTAACACATTTTTACCACCGTTTTTAACATGATAAATTTCTTAAAAAATTACCACATTTTTTACCACTCTAATAAAATAAAAACTAGAAAAAAAATGCAAGTTTTTAACATTTTTTCCGAAAAACTGTTAAAAAGAAAAGATTTTACACCGTTTTAGGGGTCATCTATAAAAAGTTCAAATTTTTATTCTGCTATAAATAACAACGATGTATAAAGCTGACAACTTTAAACGTTTTAATGACTTCCGGTTCATCTTTTTTCTACGGTTCTACAAAACAAGTTTTATCACGGTCATGATTTTCAATATTATATGAAAAAAACAACCTAAAAAGTTCACCGCCTTACATAAATTTCTTTTAAAATTATCATATTTGTACCATTCTAAAAAAAAAAATTACAAAAAAATAACAAATTTTTAACATGTTTTACGAAAAAACTATTAAAATATACAAACATTTTACACCATGTTTTGGAACATTTATAAAAAAGTTCACATTTTTACGCCGCTGTAGATAACAACGATTTATAAAGGCGACAAATTTATACGTTTCAATGACTTCCGGGTCATCTTTTTTCACGGTTCTACAAAACAAACTGTATTAAGATCATGAATTTTCAAAATTATATTAAAAAAACAACATAAAAAGCTCACCGCTTTACATAAATTCCATTAAAATTAACATATTTTGTACCACTCTAAAAAAACAAAAAACTTGAAAAAAAATACAAGTTTTTAACATGTTTTCCGAAAAAACTGTTAAAAAATACAAGATTTTACACCATTTTATAGACCATCTATAAAAAAAATTATCACATTTTTTACCACCGTTTTTAACATGATAAATTTCTTAAAAATTATCATATTTTTTACCACTCTAATAAAACCAAAACTAGAAAAAAAATGCAAGTTTTTAACATGTTTTCCGAAAAAACTGTTAAAAAATACAAGATTTTACACCGTTTTATGGAACATCTGTAAAAAAAGTTCACATTTTTACGATGCTATAAATGACAACGATGTATAAAGGTGACAAATTTAGACGTTTCAATGCATTCCGGGTCATCTTTTTTCACGGTTTTACAAAACAAACTGTATCAGGGTCATGATTTTTCAATATTAAATAGAAAAAAACAACTTAAAAAGCTCACCGCTTTACATAAATTCCTTTTAAATTAAAATAATTTGTACCATTTAAGAAAACAAAAACTTGAAAAAAATACAAGCTTTTAACATTTGTTCCGAAAAACTTGTTAATAATACAATAATTGCACCGTTTTATGAATCATCTATAAAAAAGTTCAAATTTTTATGCTGCTATAAATAACAATGATGTAAAAAGGTGACAACTTTAGACCATTCAATGAATTCCGGGTTATCTTTTTTCACGGTTCTTCAAAACAACTCGTATCAGTGTCATCATTTTTCAATATTATATGAAAAAAAAACTTAAAAAGCTCACCGCTTTACATAAATTCCGTTAAAATGAACATATTTTGTACCTCTCTAAGAAAAAAAAAACTTGAAAAAAATAAAATTTTTAACATGTTTTCCGAAAAACTCGTTAAAAAATACAAGATTTAACACCATTTTTTGGACCATCTATAAAAAATTAACACATTTTTACCACCGTTTTTAACATGATAAATTTTTTAAAAAATTACCACATTTTTTACCACTCTAATAAAATAAAAACTAGAAAAAAAATGCAAGTTTTTAACATTTTTTCCGAAAAACTCGTTAAAAAGAAAAGATTTTACACCGTTTTAGGGGTCATCTATAAAAAGTTCAAATTTTTATTCGCTATAAATAACAACGATGTATAAAGTCGACAACTTTAAACGTTTTAATGACTTCCGGTTCATCTTTTTTCTACGGTTCTACAAAACAAGTTTTATCACGGTCATGATTTTCAATATTATATGAAAAAAACAACCTAAAAAGTTCACCGCTTTACATAAATTTCTTTTAAAATTATCATATTTGTACCATTCTAAAAAAACAAAACTACAAAAAAATAACAAGTTTTTAAAATGTTTTACGAAAAAACTATTAAAATATACAAACATTTTACACCATGTTTTGGAACATTTATAAAAAAGTTCACATTTTTACGCCGCTGTAGATAACAACGATTTATAAAGGCGACAAATTTATACATTTCAATGACTTCCGGGTCATCTTTTTTCACGGTTCTACAAAACAAATCGTATTAAGATCATGAATTTTCAAAATTATATTAAAAAACAACATAAAAAGCTCACCGCTTTACATAAATTCCATTAAAATTAACATATTTTGTACCACTCTAAAAAAACAAAAAACTTGAAAAAAATACAAGTTTTTAACATGTTTTCCGAAAAACTGTTAAAAAATACAAGATTTTACACCATTTTATGGACCATCTATAAAAAAATTATCACATTTTTTACCACCGTTTTTAATATGATAAATTTCTTAAAAATTATTATATTTTTTACCACTCAAATAAAACCAAAACTAGAAAAAAAAATGCAAGTTTTTAACATGTTTTCCGAAAAAACTGTTAAAAAATACAAGATTTTACACCGTTTTATGGAACATCTGTAAAAAAAGTTCACATTTTTACGATGCTATTAATGACAACGATGTATAAAGGTGACAAATTTAGACGTTTCAATGCATTCCGGGTCATCTTTTTTCACGGTTTTATAAAACAAACTGTATCAGGGTCATGATTTTTCAATATTAAATGGAAAAAAACAACTTAAAAAGCTCACCGCTTTACATAAATTCCTTTAAAATTAAAATAATTTGTACCTTTTAAGAAAACAAAAACTTGAAAAAAATACAAGCTTTTAACATTTGTTCCGAAAAACTTGTTAATAATACAATAATTGCACCGTTTTATGAATCATCTATAAAAAAGTTCAAATTTTTATGCTGCTATAAATAACAGCGATGTAAAAAGGTGACAACTTTAGACCATTATATGAATTCCGGGTTATCTTTTTTCACGGTTCTTCAAAACAACCTGTATAAGTGTCATCATTTTTCAATATTATATGAAAAAAAAACTTAAAAAGATCACCGCTTTACATAAATTCCGTTAAAATGAACATATTTTGTACCTCTCTAAGAAAAAAAAAACTTGAAAAAAATAAATTTTTTAACATGTTTTCCGAAAAAAACTGTTAAAAAATACAAGATTTAACACCATTTTTTGGACCATCTATAAAAAATTAACACATTTTTACCACCGTTTTTAACATGATAAATTTCTTAAAAAATTACCACATTTTTTACCACTCTAATAAAATAAAAACTAGAAAAAAAATGCAAGTTTTTAACATTTTTTCCGAAAAAACTGTTAAAAAGACGAGATTTTACACCGTTTTAAGGTTCATCTATAAAAAGTTCAAATTTTTATGCTGCTATAAATAACAACGATGTATAAAACTGACAAATTTAAACGTTTTAATGACTTCCGGTTCATCTTTTTTCTACGGTTTTACAAAACAAGTTTTATCAGGGTCATGATTTTTCAATATTATATGAAAAAAACAACCTAAAAAGTTCACCGCTTTACATAAATTTCTTTTAAAATTAACATATTTGTACCATTCTAAAAAATAAAACTACAAAAAAATAACAAGTTTTTAACATGTTTTACGAAAAAACTATTAAAATATACAAACATTTTACACCCTGTTTTGGAACATTTATAAAAAAGTTCACATTTTTACGCCGCTGTAGATAACAACGATTTATAAAGGCGACAAATTTATACGTTTCAATGACTCCCGGGTCATCTTTTTTCATAGTTCTACAAAACAAACTGTATTAAGATCATTAATTTTCAAAATTATATTAAAAAAACAACATAAAAAGCTCACTGCTTTACATAAATTCCATTAAAATTAACATATTTTGTACCACTCTAAAAAAACAAAAAACTTGAAAAAAAATACAAGTTTTTAACATGTTTTTCGAAAAAACTGTTAAAAAATACAAGATTTTACACCATTTTATAGACCATCTATAAAAAAAATTATCACATTTTTTACCACCGTTTTTAACATGATAAATTTCTTAAAAATTATCATATTTTTTACCACTCTAATAAAACCAAAACTAGAAAAAAAATGCAGTTTTTAACATGTTTTCCGAAAAAACTGTTAAAAAATACAAGATTTTACACCGTTTTATGGAACATCTGTAAAAAAAGTTCACATTTTTACGATGCTATAAATGACAACGATGTATAAAGGTGACAAATTTAGACGTTTCAATGTATTCCGGGTCATCTTTTTTCACGGTTTTACAAAACAAACTGTATCAGGGTCATGATTTTTCAATATTAAATAGAAAAAAACAACTTAAAAAGCTCACCGCTTTACATAAATTCCTTTTAAATTAAAATACTTGTACCATTTAAGAAAACAAAAACCTGAAAAAAATACAAGCTTTTAACATTTGTTCCGAAAAACTTGTTAGTAATACAATAATTGCACCGTTTTATGAATCATCTATAAAAAAGTTCAAATTTTTATGCTGCTATAAATAACAACGATGTAAAAAGGTGACAACTTTAGACCATTCAATGAATTCCGGGTTATCTTTTTTCACGGTTCTTCAAAACAACCTGTATCAGTGTCATCATTTTTCAATATTATATGAAAAAAAAACTTAAAAAGCTCACCGCTTTACATAAATTCCGTTAAAATGAACATATTTTGTACCTCTCTAAGAAAAAAAAAACTTGAAAAAAATAAAATTTTTAACATGTTTTCCGAAAAAAACTGTTAAAAAATACAAGATTTAACACCATTTTTTGGACCATCTATAAAAAATTAACACATTTTTACCACCGTTTTTAACATGATAAATTTTTTAAAAAATTACCACATTTTTTACCACTCTAATAAAATAAAAACTAGAAAAAAAATGCAAGTTTTTAACATTTTTTCCGAAAAAACTGTTAAAAAGAAAAGATTTTACACCGTTTTAGGGGTCATCTATAAAAAGTTCAAATTTTTATTCTGCTATAAATAACAACGATGTATAAAGCTGACAACTTTAAACGTTTTAATGACTTCCGGTTCATCTTTTTTCTACGGTTCTACAAAACAAGTTTTATCAGGGTCATGATTTTTCAATATTATATGAAAAAAACAACCTAAAAAGTTCACCGCTTTACATAAATTTCTTTTAAAATTATCATATTTGTACCATTCTAAAAAAACAAAACTACAAAAAAATAACAAGTTTTTAAAATGTTTTACGAAAAAACTATTAAAATATACAAACATTTTACACCATGTTTTGGAACATTTATAAAAAAGTTCACATTTTTACGCCGCTGTAGATAACAACGATTTATAAAGGCGACAAATTTATACATTTCAATGACTTCCGGGTCATCTTTTTTCACGGTTCTACAAAACAAACTGTATTAAGATCATGAATTTTCAAAATTATATTAAAAAAACAACATAAAAAGCTCACCGCTTTACATAAATTCCATTAAAATTAACATATTTTGTACCACTCTAAAAAAACAAAAACTTGAAAAAAATACAAGTTTTTAACATGTTTTCCGAAAAAACTGTTAAAAAATACAAGATTTTACACCATTTTATGGACCATCTATAAAAAAATTATCACATTTTTTACCACCGTTTTTAATATGATAAATTTCTTAAAAATTATCATATTTTTTACCACTCAAATAAAACCAAAACTAGAAAAAAATGCAAGTTTTTAACATGTTTTCCGAAAAAACTGTTAAAAAATACAAGATTTTACACCGTTTTATGGAACATCTGTAAAAAAAGTTCACATTTTTACGATGCTATTAATGACAACGATGTATAAAGGTGACAAATTTAGACGTTTCAATGCATTCCGGGTCATCTTTTTTCACGGTTTTATAAAACAAACTGTATCAGGGTCATGATTTTTCAATATTAAATGGAAAAAAACAACTTAAAAAGCTCACCGCTTTACATAAATTCCTTTAAAATTAAAATAATTTGTACCTTTTAAGAAAACAAAAACTTGAAAAAAATACAAGCTTTTAACATTTGTTCCGAAAAACTTGTTAATAATACAATAATTGCACCGTTTTATGAATCATCTATAAAAAGTTCAAATTTTTATGTCGCTATAAATAACAACGATGTAAAAAGGTGACAACTTTATACCATTATATGAATTCCGGGTTATCTTTTTTCACGGTTCTTCAAAACAACCTGTATCAGTGTCATCATTTTTCAATATTATATGAAAAAAAAACTTAAAAAGATCACCGCTTTACATAAATTATGTTAAAATGAACATATTTTGTACCTCTCTAAGAAAAAAAAAACTTGAAAAAAATAAAATTTTTAACATGTTTTCCGAAAAAAACTGTTAAAAAATACAAGATTTAACACCATTTTTTGGACCATCTATAAAAAATTAACACATTTTTACCACCGTATTTAACATGATAAATTTCTTAAAAAATTACCACATTTTTTACCACTCTAATAAAATAAAAACTAGAAAAAAAATGCAAGTTTTTAACATTTTTTCCGAAAAAACTGTTAAAAAGACGAGATTTTACACCGTTTTAAGGTTCATCTATAAAAAGTTCAAATTTTTATGCTGCTATAAATAACAACGATGTATAAAACTGACAAATTTAAACGTTTTAATGACTTCCGGTTCATCTTTTTTCTACGGTTTTACAAAACAAGTTTTATCAGGGTCATGATTTTTCAATATTATATGAAAAAAACAACCTAAAAAGTTCACCGCTTTACATAAATTTCTTTTAAAATTAACATATTTGTACCATTCTAAAAAAACAAAACTACAAAAAAATAACAAGTTTTTAACATGTTTTACGAAAAAACTATTAAAATATACAAACATTTTACACCGTGTTTTGGAACATTTATAAAAAAGTTCACATTTTTACGCCGCTGTAGATAACAACGATTTATAAAGGCGACAAATTTATACGTTTCAATGACTCCCGGGTCATCTTTTTTCACGGTTCTACAAAACAAACTGTATTAAGATCATGAATTTTCAAAATTATATTAAAAAAACAACATAACAAGCTCACCGCTTTACATAAATTCCATTAAAATTAACATATTTTGTACCACTCTAAAAAAACAAAAACTTGAAAAAAATACAAGTTTTTAACATGTTTTCCGAAAAAACTGTTAAAAAATACAAGATTTTACACCATTTTATGGACCATCTATAAAAAAATTATCACATTTTTTACCACCGTTTTTAACATGATAAATTTCTTAAAAATTATCATATTTTTTACCACTCAAATAAAACCAAAACTAGAAAAAAAATGCAAGTTTTTAACATGTTTTCCGAAAAACTCGTTAAAAAATAAAGGATTTTTCACCGTTTTATGGAACATCTGTAAAAAAAGTTCACATTTTTACGATGCTATAAATGACAACGATGTATAAAGGTGACAAATTTAGACGTTTCAATGCATTCCGGGTCATCTTTTTTCACGGTTTTACAAAACAAACTGTATCAGGGTCATGATTTTTCAATATTAAATGGAAAAAAACAACTTAAAAAGCTCACCGCTTTACATAACTTCCTTTAAAATTAAAATAATTTGTACCATTTAAGAAAACAAAAACTTGAAAAAAATACAAGCTTTTAACATTTGTTCGGAAAAACTTGTTAATAATACAATAATTGCACCGTTTTATGAATCATCTATAAAAAAGTTCAAATTTTTATGCTGCTATAAATAACAACGATGTAAAAAGATGACAACTTTAGACCATTCAATGAATTCCGGGTTATCTTTTTTCACGGTTCTTCAAAACAACCTGTATCAGTGTCATCATTTTTCAATATTATATGAAAAAAAAACTTAAAAAGCTCACCGTTTTACATAAATTCCGTTAAAATGAACATATTTTGTACCTCTCTAAGAAAAAAAAAAACTTGAAAAAAAATAAAATTTTTAACATGTTTTCCGAAAAAAACTGTTAAAAATACAAGATTTAACACCATTTTTTGGACCATCTATAAAAAATTAACACATTTTTACCACCGTTTTTAACATGATAAATTTCTTAAAAAATTACCACATTTTTTACCACTCTAATAAAATAAAAACTAGAAAAAAAATGCAAGTTTTTAACATTTTTTCCGAAAAAACTGTTAAAAAGAAAAGATTTTACACCGTTTTAGGGGTCATCTATAAAAAGTTCAAATTTTTATTCTGCTATAAATAACAACGATGTATAAAGGCGACAACTTTAAACGTTTTAATGATTTCAGGTTCATCTTTTTTCTACGGTTCTACAAAACAAGTTTTATCACGGTCATGATTTTCAATATTATATGAAAAAAACAACCTAAAAAGTTCACCGCCTTACATAAATTTCTTTTAAAATTATCATATTTGTACCATTCTAAAAAAAAAAATTACAAAAAAATAACAAATTTTTAACATGTTTTACGAAAAAACTATTAAAATATACAAACATTTTACACCATGTTTTGGAACATTTATAAAAAAGTTCACATTTTTACGCCGCTGTAGATAACAACGATTTATAAAGGCGACAAATTTATACGTTTCAATGACTTCCGGGTCATCTTTTTTCACGGTTCTACAAAACAACCGTATTAAGATCATGAATTTTCAAAATTATATTAAAAAAACAACATAAAAAGCTCACCGCTTTACATAAATTCCATTAAAATTAACATATTTTGTACCACTCTAAAAAAACAAAAAACTTGAAAAAAAATACAAGTTTTTAACATGTTTTCCGAAAAAACTGTTAAAAAATACAAGATTTTACACCATTTTATGGACCATCTATAAAAAAATTATCACATTTTTTACCACCGTTTTTAATATGATAAATTTCTTAAAAATTATCATATTTTTTACCACTCAAATAAAACCAAAACTAGAAAAAAAAAATGCAAGTTTTTAACATGTTTTCCGAAAAAACTGTTAAAAAATACAAGATTTTTCACTGTTTTATGGAACATCTGTAAAAAAAGTTCACATTTTTACGATGCTATTAATGACAACGATGTATAAAGGTGACAAATTTAGACGTTTCAATGCATTCCGGGTCATCTTTTTTCACGGTTTTACAAAAAAACTGTATCAAGTTCATGATTTTTCAATATTAAATGGAAAAAAACAACTTAAAAAGCTCACCGCTTTACATAAATTCCTTTAAAATTAAAATAATTTGTACCATTTAAGAAAACAAAAACTTGAAAAAAATACAAGCTTTTAACATTTGTTCCGAAAAACTTGTTAATAATACAATAATTGCACCGTTTTATGAATCATTTATAAAAAAGTTCAAATTTTTATGCTGCTATAAATAACAACGATGTAAAAAGGTGACAACTTTAGACCATTCAATTAATTCCGGGTTATCTTTTTTCACGGTTCTTTAAAACAACCTGTATCAGTGTCATCATTTTTCAATATTATATGAAAAAAAAACTTAAAAAACTCACCGCTTTACATAAATTCCGTTAAAATGAACATATTTTGTACCTCTCTAAGAAAAAAAAACTTGAAAAAAATAAAAATTTTAACATGTTTTCCGAAACAAACTGTTAAAAAATACAAGATTTAACACCATTTTTTGGACCATCTATAAAAAATTAACACATTTTTACCACCGTTTTTAACATGATAAATTTCTTAAAAAATTACCACATTTTTTACCACTCTAATAAAATAAAAACTAGAAAAAAAATGCAAGTTTTTAACATTTTTTCCGAAAAAACTGTTAAAAAGAAAAGATTTTACACCGTTTTAGGGTTCATCTATAAAAAGTTCAAATTTTTATTCTGCTATAAATAACAACGATGTATAAAGCTGACAACTTTAAACGTTTTAATGACTTCCGATTCATCTTTTTTCTACGGTTCTACAAAACAAGTTTTATCACGGTCATGATTTTCAATATTATATGAAAAAAACAACCTAAAAAGTTCACCGCTTTACATAAATTTCTTTTAAAATTATCATATTTGTACCATTCTAAAAAAACAAAATTACAAAAAAATAACAAATTTTTAACATGTTTTACGAAAAAACTATTAAAATATACAAACATTTTACACCATGTTTTGGAACATTTATAAAAAAGTTTACATTTTTACGCCGCTGTAGATAACAACGATTTATAAAGGCGACAAATTTATACGTTTCAATGACTCCCGGGTCATCTTTTTTCACGGTTCTACAAAACAAACTGTATTAAGATCATGAATTTTCAAAATTATATTAAAAAAACAACATAAAAAGCTCACCGCTTTACATAAATTCCATTAAAATTATCATATTTTGTACCACTCTAAAAAAACAAAAAACTTGAAAAAAATTACAATTTTTTAACATGTTTTCCGAAAAAACTGTTAAAAAATACAAGATTTTACACCATTTTATGGACCATCTATAAAAAAATTATCACATTTTTTACCACCGTTTTTAACATGATAAATTTCTTAAAAATTATCATATTTTTTACCACTCAAATAAAACCAAAACTAGAAAAAAAATGCAAGTTTTTAACATGTTTTCCGAAAAAACTGTTAAAAAATACAAGATTTTTCACCGTTTTATGGAACATCTGTAAAAAAAGTTCACATTTTTACGATGCTATAAATGACAACGATGTATAAAGGTGACAAATTTAGACGTTTCAATGCATTCCGGGTCATCTTTTTTCACGGTTTTACAAAACAAACTGTATCAGGGTCATGATTTTTCAATATTAAATGGAAAAAAACAACTTAAAAAGCTCACCGCTTTACATAACTTCCTTTAAAATTAAAATAATTTGTACCATTTAAGAAAACAAAAACTTGAAAAAAATTCAAGCTTTTAACATTTGTTCCGAAAAACTTGTTAATAATACAATAATTGCACCGTTTTATGAATCATTTATAAAAAAGTTCAAATTTTTATGCTGCTATAAATAACAACGATGTAAAAAGATGACAACTTTAGACCATTCAATGTATTCCGGGTTATCTTTTTTCACGGTTCTTCAAAACAACCTGTATCAGTGTCATCATTTTTCAATATTATATGAAAAAAAAAACTTAAAAAGCTCACCGTTTTACATAAATTCCGTTAAAATGAACATATTTTGTACCTCTCTAAGAAAAAAAAAAACTTGAAAAAAATAAAATTTTAAACATGTTTTCCGAAAAAAACTGTTAAAAAATACAAGATTTAACACCATTTTTTGGACCATCTATAAAAAATTAACACATTTTTACCACCGTTTTTAACATGATAAATTTCTTAAAAATTACCACATTTTTTACCACTCTAATAAAATAAAAACTAGAAAAAAAATGCAAGTTTTTAACATTTTTTCCGAAAAAACTGTTAAAAAGAAAAGATTTTACACCGTTTTAGGGGTCATCTATAAAAAGTTCAAATTTTTATTCTGCTATAAATAACAACGATGTATAAAGCTGACAATTTTAAACGTTTTAATGACTTCCGGTTCATTTTTTTTCTACGGTTCTACAAGACAAGTTTTATCACGGTCATGATTTTCAATATTATATGAAAAAAACAACCTAAAAAGTTCACCGCTTTACATAAATTTCTTTTAAAATTATCATATTTGTACCATTCTAAAAAAACAAAATTACAAAAAAATAACAAATTTTTAACATGTTTTACGAAAAAACTATTAAAATATACAAACATTTTACACCATGTTTTGGAACATTTATAAAAAAGTTCACATTTTTACGCCGCTGTAGATAACAACGATTTATAAAGGCGACAAATTTATACGTTTCAATGACACCCGGGTCATCTTTTTTCACGGTTCTACAAAACAAACTGTATTAAGATCATGAATTTTCAAAATTATTTTAAAAAAACAACATAAAAAGCTCACCGCTTTACATAAATTCCATTAAAATTAACATATTTTGTACCACTCTAAAAAAACAAAAAACATGAAAAAAAATACAAGTTTTTAACATGTTTTCCGAAAAAACTGTTAAAAAATACAAGATTTTACACCATTTTATGGACCATCTATAAAAAAATTATCACATTTTTTACCACCGTTTTTAACATGATAAATTTCTTAAAAATTATCATATTTTTTACCACTCAAATAAAACCAAAACTAGAAAAAAAAATGCAAGTTTTTAACATGTTTTCCGAAAAAACTGTTAAAAAATACAAGATTTTTCACCGTTTTATGGAACATCTGTAAAAAAAGTTCACATTTTTACGATGCTATAAATGACAACGATGTATAAATGTGACAAATTTAGACGTTTCAATGCATTCCGGGTCATCTTTTTTCACGGTTTTACAAACAAACTGTATCAGGGTCATGATTTTTCAATATTAAATGGAAAAAAACAACTTAAAAAGCTCACCGCTTTACATAACTTCCTTTAAAATTAAAATAATTTGTACCATTTAAGAAAACAAAAACTTGAAAAAAATACAAGCTTTTAACATTTGTTCCGAAAAACTTGTTAATAATACAATAATTGCACCGTTTTATGAATCATCTATAAAAAAGTTCAAATTTTTATGCTGCTATAAATAACAACGATGTAAAAAGGTGACAACTTTAGACCATTCAATGAATTCCGGGTTATCTTTTTTCACGGTTCTACAAAACAAGTTTTATCACGGTCATGATTTTCAATATTATATGAAAAAAACAACCTAAAAAGTTCACCGCTTTACATAAATTTCTTTTAAAATTATCATATTTGTACCATTCTAAAAAAAAAAACTACAAAAAAATAACAAATTTTTAACATGTTTTACGAAAAAACTATTAAAATATACAAACATTTTACACCATGTTTTGGAACATTTATAAAAAAGTTCACATTTTTACCACCGTTTTTAACATGATAAATTTTTTAAAAAATTACCACATTTTTTACCACTCTAATAAAATAAAAACTAGAAAAAAAATGCAAGTTTTTAACATTTTTTCCGAAAAAACTGTTAAAAAGAAAAGATTTTACACCGTTTTAGGGGTCATCTATAAAAAGTTCAAATTTTTATTCTGCTATAAATAACAACAATGTATAAAGCTGACAACTTTAAACGTTTTAATGACTTCCGGTTCATCTTTTTTCTACGGTTCTACAAAACAAGTTTTATCACGGTCATGATTTTCAATATTATATGAAAAAAACAACCTAAAAAGTTCACCGCTTTACATAAATTTCTTTTAAAATTATCATATTTGTACCATTCTAAAAAAACAAAACTACAAAAAAATAACAAAATTTTAACATGTTTTACGAAAAAACTATTAAAATATACAAACATCTTACACCATGTTTTGGAACATTTATAAAAAAGTTCACATTTTTACGCCGCTGTAGATAACAACGATTTATAAAGGCGACAAATTTATACGTTTCAATGACTCCCGGGTCATCTTTTTTCACGGTTCTACAAAACAAACTGTATTAAGATCATGAATTTTCAAAATTATATTAAAAAAACAACATAAAAAGCTCACCGCTTTACATAAATTTCATTAAAATTAACATATTTTGTACCACTCTAAAAAAACAAAAAACTTGAAAAAAAATACAAGTTTTTAACATGTTTTCCGAAAAAACTGTTAAAAAATACAAAATTTTACACCATTTTATGGACCATCTATAAAAAAATTATCACATTTTTTACCACCGTTTTTAACATGATAAATTTCTTAAAAATTATCATATTTTTTACCACTCAAATAAAACCAAAACTAGAAAAAAAAAATGCAAGTTTTTAACATGTTTTCCGAAAAAACTGTTAAAAAATACAAGATTTTTCACCGTTTTATGGAACATCTGTAAAAAAAGTTCACATTTTTACGATGCTATTAATGACAACGATGTATAAAGGTGAGAAATTTAGACGTTTCAATGCATTCCGGGTCATCTTTTTTCACGGTTTTACAAAACAAACTGTATCAGGGTCATGATTTTTCAATATTAAATGGAAAAAAACAACTTAAAAAGCTCACCGCTTTACATAAATTCCTTTAAAATTAAAATAATTTGTACCATCTAAGAAAACAAAAACTTGAAAAAAATACAAGCTTTTAACATTTGTTCCGAAAAACTTGTTAATAATACAATAATTGCACCGTTTTATGAATCATCTATAAAAAAGTTCAAATTTTTATGCTGCTATAAATAACAACGATGTAAAAAGGTGACAACTTTAGACCATTCAATGAATTCCGGGTTATCTTTTTTCACGGTTCTTCAAAACAACCTGTATCAGTGTCATCATTTTTCAATATTATATGAAAAAAAAACTTAAAAAGCTCACCGCTTTACATAAATTCCGTTAAAATGAACATATTTTGTACCTCTCTAAGAAAAAAAAAACTTGAAAAAAATAAAATTTTTAACATGTTTTCCGAAAAAAACTGTTAAAAAATACAAGATTTAACACCATTTTATGGACCATCTATAAAAAATTAACACATTTTTACCACCGTTTTTAACATGATAAATTTCTTAAAAAATTACCACATTTTTTACCACTCTAATAAAATAAAAACTAGAAAAAGAAATGCAAGTTTTTAACATTTTTTCCGGAAAAACTGTTAAAAAGACCAGATTTTACACCGTTTTAAGGTTCATCTATAAAAAGTTCAAATTTTTATGCTGCTATAAATAACAACGATGTATAAAACTGACAAATTTAAACGTTTTAATGACTTCCGGTTCATCTTTTTTCTACGGTTCTACAAAACAAGTTTTATCAGGGTCATGATTTTTCAATATTATATGAAAAAAACAACCTAAAAAGTTCACCGCTTTACATAAATTTCTTTTAAAATTAACATATTTGTACCGTTCTAAAAAAACAAAACTACAAAAAAATAACAAGTTTTTAACATGTTTTACGAAAAAACTATTAAAATATACAAACATTTTACACCCTGTTTTGGAACATTTATAAAAAAGTTCACATTTTTACGCCGCTGTAGATAACAACGATTTATAAAGGCGACAAATTTATACGTTTCAATGACTCCCGGGTCATCTTTTTTCACGGTTCTACAAAACAAACTGTATTAAGATCATGAATTTTCAAAATTATATTAAAAAAACAACATAAAAAGCTCACCGCTTTACATAAATTCCATTAAAATTAACATATATTGTACCACTCTAAAAAAAACAAAAAACTTGAAAAAAAATACAAGTTTTTAACATGTTTTCCGAAAAAACTGTTAAAAAATACAAGATTTTACACCATTTTATGGACCATCTATAAAAAAATTATCACATTTTTTACCACCGTTTTTAACATGATAAATTTCTTAAAAATTATCATATTTTTTACCACTCAAATAAAACCAAAACTAGAAAAAAAAAATGCAAGTTTTTAACATGTTTTCCGAAAAAACTGTTAAAAAATACAAGATTTTCACCGTTTTATGGAACATCTGTAAAAAAAGTTCACATTTTTACGATGCTATAAATGACAACGATGTATAAAGGTGACAAATTTAGACGTTTCAATGCATTCCGGGTCATCTTTTTTCACGGTTTTACAAAACAAACTGTATCAGGGTCATGATTTTTCAATATTAAATGGAAAAAAACAACTTAAAAAGCTCACCGCTTTACATAAATTCCTTTAAAATTAAAATAATTTGTACCATCTAAGAAAACAAAAACTTGAAAAAAATACAAGCTTTTAACATTTGTTTCGAAAAACTTGTTAATAATACAATAATTGCACCGTTTTATGAATCATCTATAAAAAAGTTCAAATTTTTATGCTGCTATAAATAACAACGATGTAAAAAGGTGACAACTTTAGACCATTCAATTAATTCCGGGTTATCTTTTTTCACGGTTCTTCAAAACAACTTGTATCAGTGTCATCATTTTTCAATATTATATGAAAAAAAAACTTAAAAAGCTCACCGCTTTACATAAATTCCGTTAAAATGAACATATTTTGTACCTCTCTAAGAAAAAAAAAACTTGAAAAAAATAAAATTTTTAACATGTTTTCCGAAAAAAACTGTTAAAAAATACAAGATTTAACACCATTTTTTGGACCATCTATAAAAAATTAACACATTTTTACCACCGTTTTTAACATGATAAATTTCTTAAAAAATTACCGCATTTTTTACCACTCTAATAAAATAAAAACTAGAAAAAAAATGCAAGTTTTTAACATTTTTTCCGAAAAAACTGTTAAAAAGACAAGATTTTACACCGTTTTAGGGGTCATCTATAAAAAGTTCAAATTTTTATTCTGCTATAAATAACAACGATGTATAAAGCTGACAACTTTAAACGTTTTAATGACTTCCGGTTCATCTTTTTTCTACGGTTCTACAAAACAAGTTTTATCACGGTCATGATTTTCAATATTATATGAAAAAAACAACCTAAAAAGTTCACCGCTTTACATAAATTTCTTTTAAAATTATCATATTTGTACCGTTCTAAAAAAACAAAACTACAAAAAAATAACAAGTTTTTAACATGTTTTACGAAAAAACTATTAAAATATACAAACATTTTACACCATGTTTTGGAACATTTATAAAAAAGTTCACATTTTTACGCCGCTGTAGATAACAACGATTTATAAAGGCGACAAATTTATACGTTTCAATGACTCCCGGGTCATCTTTTTTCACGGTTCTACAAAACAACCGTATTAAGATCATGAATTTTCAAAATTATATTAAAAAAACAACATAAAAAGCTCACCGCTTTACATAAATTCCATTAAAATTAACATATTTTGTACCACTCTAAAAAAACAAAAAACTTGAAAAAATACAAGTTTTTAACATGTTTTCCGAAAAATCGTTAAAAAATACAAGATTTTACACCATTTTATGGACCATCTATAAAAAAATTATCACATTTTTTACCACCGTTTTTAACATGATAAATTTCTTAAAAATTATCATATTTTTTACCACTCAAATAAAACCAAAACTAGAAAAAAAAAATGCAAGTTTTTAACATGTTTTCCGAAAAAACTGTTAAAAAATACAAGATTTTCACCGTTTTATGGAACATCTGTAAAAAAAGTTCACATTTTTACGATGCTATAAATGACAACGATGTATAAAGGTGACAAATTTAGACGTTTCAATGCATTCCGGGTCATCTTTTTTCACGGTTTTACAAAACAAACTGTATCAGGGTCATGACTTTTCAATATTAAATGGAAAAAAACAACTTAAAAAGCTCACCGCTTTACATAAATTCCTTTAAAATTAAAATAATTTGTACCATCTAAGAAAACAAAAACTTCAAAAAAATACAAGCTTTTAACATTTGTTTCGAAAAACTTGTTAATAATACAATAATTGCACCGTTTTATGAATCATCTATAAAAAAGTTCAAATTTTTATGCTGCTATAAATAACAACGATGTAAAAAGGTGACAACTTTAGACCATTCAATTAATTCCGGGTTATCTTTTTTCACGGTTCTTCAAAACAACTTGTATCAGTGTCATCATTTTTCAATATTATATGAAAAAAAAACTTAAAAAGCTCACCGCTTTACATAAATTCCGTTAAAATGAACATATTTTGTACCTCTCTAAGAAAAGAAAAAAACTTGAAAAAAATAAAATTTTTAACATGTTTTCCGAAAAAAACTGTTAAAAAATACAAGATTTAACACCATTTTTTGGACCATCTATAAAAAATTAACACATTTTTACCACCGTTTTTAACATGATAAATTTCTTAAAAAATTACCGCATTTTTTACCACTCTAATAAAATAAAAACTAGAAAAAAATGCAAGTTTTTAACATTTTTTCCGAAAAAACTGTTAAAAAGACAAGATTTTACACCGTTTTAGGGGTCATCTATAAAAAGTTCAAATTTTTATTCTGCTATAAATAACAACGATGTATAAAGCTGACAATTTTAAACGTTTTAATGACTTCCGGTTCATATTTTTTCTACGGTTCTACAAGACAAGTTTTATCACGGTCATGATTTTCAATATTATATGAAAAAAACAACCTAAAAAGTTCACCGCTTTACATAAATTTCTTTTAAAATTATCATATTTGTACCATTCTAAAAAAACAAAATTACAAAAAAATAACAAATTTTTAACATGTTTTACGAAAAAACTATTAAAATATACAAACATTTTACACCATGTTTTGGAACATTTATAAAAAAGTTCACATTTTTACGCCGCTGTAGATAACAACGATTTATAAAGGCGACAAATTTATACGTTTCAATGACTCCCGGGTCATCTTTTTTCACGGTTCTACAAAACAAACTGTATTAAGATCATGAATTTTCAAAATTATATTAAAAAAACAACATAAAAAGCTCACCGCTTTACATAAATTCCATTAAAATTAACATATTTTGTACCACTCTAAAAAAACAAAAAACTTGAAAAAAAATACAAGTTTTTAACATGTTTTCCGAAAAAACTGTTAAAAAATACAAGATTTTACACCATTTTATGGACCATCTATAAAAAAATTATCACATTTTTTACCACCGTTTTTAACATGATAAATTTCTTAAAAATTATCATATTTTTTACCACTCAAATAAAACCAAAACTAGAAAAAAAAAATGCAAGTTTTTAACATGTTTTCCGAAAAAACTGTTAAAAAATACAAGATTTTTCACCGTTTTATGGAACATCTGTAAAAAAAGTTCACATTTTTACGATGCTATAAATGACAACGATGTATAAAGGTGACAAATTTAGACGTTTCAATGCATTCCGGGTCATCTTTTTTCACAGTTTTACAAAACAAACTGTATCAGGGTCATGATTTTTCAATATTAAATGGAAAAAAACAACTTAAAAAGCTCACCGCTTTACATAAATTCCTTTAAAATTAAAATAATTTGTACCATCTAAGAAAACAAAAACTTGAAAAAAATACAAGCTTTTAACATTTGTTCCGAAAAACTTGTTAATAATACAATAATTTACACCGTTTTATGAATCATCTATAAAAAAGTTCAAATTTTTATGCTGCTATAAATAACAACGATGTAAAAAAGTGACAACTTTAGACCATTCAATGAATTCCGGGTTATCTTTTTTCACGGTTCTTCGAAACAACCTGTATCAGTGTCATCATTTTTCAATATTATATGAAAAAAAAACTTAAAAAGCTCACCGCTTTACATAAATTCCGTTAAAATGAACATATTTTGTACCTCTCTAAGAAAAAAAAAAACTTGAAAAAAATAAAATTTTTAACATGTTTTCCGAAAAAAACTGTTAAAAAATACAAGATTTAACACCATTTTTTGGACCATCTATAAAAAATTAACACATTTTTACCACCGTTTTTAACATGATAAATTTCTTAAAAAATTACCGCATTTTTTACCACTCTAATAAAATAAAAACTAGAAAAAAATGCAAGTTTTTAACATTTTTTCCGAAAAACCGTTAAAAAGACAAGATTTTACACCGTTTTAGGGGTCATCTATAAAAAAGTTCAAATTTTTTATGCTGCTATAAATAACAACAAAGTTGACAACTTTAAACGTTTTAATGACTTCCGGTTCATCTTTTTTCTACGGTTCTACAAAACAAGTTTTATCACGGTCATGATTTTCAATATTATATGAAAAAAACAACCTAAAAAGTTCACCGCTTTACATAAATTTCTTTTAAAATTATCATATTTGTACCGTTCTAAAAAAACAAAACTACAAAAAAATAACAAGTTTTTAACATGTTTTACGAAAAAACTATTAAAATATACAAACATTTTACACCGTGTTTTGGAGCATTTATAAAAAAGTTCACATTTTTACGCCGCTGTAGATAACAACGATTTATAAAGGCGACAAATTTATACGTTTCAATGACTCCCGGGTCATCTTTTTTCACGGTTCTACAAAACAAACTGTATTAAGATCATGAATTTTCAAAATTATATTAAAAAACAACATAAAAAGCTCACCGCTTTACATAAATTCCGTTAAAATTATCATACTTTGTACCACTCTAAAAAAACAAAAAGTTGAAAAAAAATACAAGTTTTTAACATGTTTTCCGATAAAACTGAAAAGAAAAACTAGATTTTTCACCGTTTTATGGACCATCTATAAAAAATTATCACATTTTTTACCACTGTTTTTAACATGATAAATTTTCTTAAAAATTATCACATTTTTTACCACTCTAATAAAACAATAACTAGAAAAAAAAATGCAAGTTTTTAACATGTTCTCCGAAAAACTCGTTAAAAAATACAAGATTTTTCACCGTTTTATGGAACATCCGTAAAAAAAAGTTCACATTTTTACGATGCTATAAATGACAACGATGTATAAAGGTGACAAATTTAGACGTTTCAATGCATTCCGGGTCATCTTTTTTCACGGTTTTACAAAACAAACTGTATCAGGGTCATGATTTTTCAATATTAAATGGAAAAAAACAACTTAAAAAGCTCACCGCTTTACATAAATTCCTTTAAAATTAAAATAATTTGTACCATCTAAGAAAACAAAAACTTGAAAAAAATACAAGCTTTTAACATTTGTTCCGAAAAACTTGTTAATAATACAATAATTGCACCGTTTTATGAATCATCTATAAAAAAGTTCAAATTTTTATGCTGCTATAAATAACAACGATGTAAAAAAGTGACAACTTTAGACCATTCAATGAATTCCGGGTTATCTTTTTTCACGGTTCTTCAAAACAACCTGTATCAGTGTCATTATTTTTCAATATTATATGAAAAAAAAACTTAAAAAGCTCACCGCTTTACATAAATTCCGTTAAAATGAACATATTTTGTACCTCTCTAAGAAAAAAAAAACTTGAAAAAAATAAATTTTTTAACATGTTTTCCGAAAAAAACTGTTAAAAAATACAAGATTTAACACCATTTTTTGGACCATCTATAAAAAATTAACACATTTTTACCACCGTTTTTAACATGATAAATTTCTTAAAAAATTACCGCATTTTTTACCACTCTAATAAAATAAAAACTAGAAAAAAATGCAAGTTTTTAACATTTTTTCCGAAAAAACTGTTAAAAAGACAAGATTTTACACCGTTTTAGGGGTCATCTATAAAAAGTTCAAATTTTTATTCTGCTATAAATAACAACGATGTATAAAGCTGACAACTTTAAACGTTTTAATGACTTCCGGTTCATCTTTTTTCTACGGTTCTACAAAACAAGTTTTATCACGGTCATGATTTTCAATATTATATGAAAAAAACAACCTAAAAAGTTCACCGCTTTACATAAATTTCTTTTAAAATTATCATATTTGTACCGTTCTAAAAAAACAAAACTACAAAAAAATAACAAGTTTTTAACATGTTTTACGAAAAAACTATTAAAATATACAAACATTTTACACCGTGTTTTGGAGCATTTATAAAAAAGTTCACATTTTTACGCCGCTGTAGATAACAACGATTTATAAAGGCGACAAATTTATACGTTTCAATGACTCCCGGGTCATCTTTTTTCACGGTTCTACAAAACAAACTGTATTAAGATCATGAATTTTCAAAATTATATTAAAAAAACAACATAAAAAGCTCACCGCTTTACATAAATTCCATTAAAATTAACATATTTTGTACCACTCTAAAAAAACAAAAAACTTGAAAAAAAATACAAGTTTTTAACATGTTTTCCGAAAAAACTGTTAAAAAATACAAGATTTTACACCATTTTATGGACCATCTATAAAAAAATTATCACATTTTTTACCACCGTTTTTAACATGATAAATTTCTTAAAAATTATCATATTTTTTACCACTCAAATAAAACCAAAACTAGAAAAAAAAATGCAAGTTTTTAACATGTTTTCCGAAAAAACTGTTAAAAAATACAAGATTTTTCACCGTTTTATGGAACATCTGTAAAAAAAGTTCACATTTTTACGATGCTATAAATGACAACGATGTATAAAGGTGACAAATTTAGACGTTTCAATGCATTCCGGGTCATCTTTTTTCACGGTTTTACAAAACAAACTGTATCAGGGTCATGATTTTTCAATATTAAATGGAAAAAAACAACTTAAAAAGCTCACCGCTTTACATAAATTCCTTTAAAATTAAAATAATTTGTACCATCTAAGAAAACAAAAACTTGAAAAAAATACAAGCTTTTAACATTTGTTCCGAAAAACTTGTTAATAATACAATAATTGCACCGTTTTATGAATCATCTATAAAAAAGTTCAAATTTTTATGCTGCTATAAATAACAACGATGTAAAAAGGTGACAACTTTAGACCATTCAATGAATTCCGGGTTATCTTTTTTCACGGTTCTTCAAAACAACTCTCGTATCGTTGTCATTATTTTTCAATATTATATGAAAAAAAACTTAAAAAGCTCACCGCTTTACATAAATTCCGTTAAAATGAACATATTTTGTACCTCTCTAAGAAAAAAAAAAACTTGAAAAAAATAAAATTTTTAACATGTTTTCCGAAAAAAACTGTTAAAAAATACAAGATTTAACACCATTTTTTGGACCATCTATAAAAAATTAACACATTTTTACCACCGTTTTTAACATGATAAATTTCTTAAAAAATTACCGCATTTTTTACCACTCTAATAAAATAAAAACTAGAAAAAAATGCAAGTTTTTAACATTTTTTCCGAAAAAACTGTTAAAAAGACAAGATTTTACACCGTTTTAGGGGTCATCTATAAAAAGTTCAAATTTTTATTCTGCTATAAATAACAACGATGTATAAAGCTGACAACTTTAAACGTTTTAATGACTTCCGGTTCATCTTTTTTCTACGGTTCTACAAAACAAGTTTTATCACGGTCATGATTTTCAATATTATATGAAAAAAACAACCTAAAAAGTTCACCGCTTTACATAAATTTCTTTTAAAATTATCATATTTGTACCGTTCTAAAAAAACAAAACTACAAAAAAATAACAAGTTTTTAACATGTTTTACGAAAAAACTATTAAAATATACAAACATTTTACACCGTGTTTTGGAGCATTTATAAAAAAGTTCACATTTTTACGCCGCTGTAGATAACAACGATTTATAAAGGCGACAAATTTATACGTTTCAATGACTCCCGGGTCATCTTTTTTCACGGTTCTACAAAACAAACTGTATTAAGATCATGAATTTTCAAAATTATATTAAAAAAACAACATAAAAAGCTCACCGCTTTACATAAATTCCATTAAAATTAACATATTTTGTACCACTCTAAAAAAACAAAAAACTTGAAAAAAAATACAAGTTTTTAACATGTTTTCCGAAAAAACTGTTAAAAAATACAAGATTTTACACCATTTTATGGACCATCTATAAAAAAATTATCACATTTTTTACCACCGTTTTTAACATGATAAATTTCTTAAAAATTATCATATTTTTTACCACTCAAATAAAACCAAAACTAGAAAAAAAAAATGCAAGTTTTTAACATGTTTTCCGAAAAAACTGTTAAAAAATACAAGATTTTTCACCGTTTTATGGAACATCTGTAAAAAAAGTTCACATTTTTACGATGCTATAAATGACAACGATGTATAAAGGTGACAAATTTAGACGTTTCAATGCATTCCGGGTCATCTTTTTTCACGGTTTTACAAAACAAACTGTATCAGGGTCATGATTTTTCAATATTAAATGGAAAAAAACAACTTAAAAAGCTCACCGCTTTACATAAATTCCTTTAAAATTAAAATAATTTGTACCATCTAAGAAAACAAAAACTTGAAAAAAATACAAGCTTTTAACATTTGTTCCGAAAAACTTGTTAATAATACAATAATTGCACCGTTTTATGAATCATCTATAAAAAAGTTCAAATTTTTATGCTGCTATAAATAACAACGATGTAAAAAGGTGACAACTTTAGACCATTCAATGAATTCCGGGTTATCTTTTTTCACGGTTCTTCAAAACAATCTGTATCAGTGTCATCATTTTTCAATATTATATGAAAAAAAAACTTAAAAAGCTCACCGCTTTACATAAATTCCGTTAAAATGAACATATTTTGTACCTCTCTAAGAAAAAAAAACTTGAAAAAAATAAAATTTTTAACATGTTTTCCGAAAAACCGTTAAAAAATACAAGATTTAACACCATTTTTTGGACCATCTATAAAAAATTAACACATTTTTACCACCGTTTTTAACATGATAAATTTCTTAAAAAATTACCGCATTTTTTACCACTCTAATAAAATAAAAACTAGAAAAAAATGCAAGTTTTTAACATTTTTTCCGAAAAACTGTTAAAAAGACAAGATTTTACACCGTTTTAGGGGTCATCTATAAAAAGTTCAAATTTTTATGCTGCTATAAATAACAACGATGTATAAAGCTGACAACTTTAAACGTTTTAATGACTTCCGGTTCATCTTTTTCTACGGTTCTACAAAACAAGTTTTATCACGGTCATGATTTTCAATATTATATGAAAAAAACAACCTAAAAAGTTCACCGCTTTACATAAATTTCTTTTAAAATTATCATATTTGTACCGTTCTAAAAAAACAAAACTACAAAAAAATAACAAGTTTTTAACATGTTTTACGAAAAAACTATTAAAATATACAAACATTTTACACCGTGTTTTGGAGCATTTATAAAAAAGTTCACATTTTTACGCCGCTGTAGATAACAACGATTTATAAAGGCGACAAATTTATACGTTTCAATGACTCCCGGGTCATCTTTTTTCACGGTTCTACAAAACAAACTGTATTAAGATCATGAATTTTCAAAATTATATTAAAAAAACAACATAAAAAGCTCACCGCTTTACATAAATTCCATTAAAATTAACATATTTTGTACCACTCTAAAAAAACAAAAAACTTGAAAAAAAATACAAGTTTTTAACATGTTTTCCGAAAAAACTGTTAAAAAATACAAGATTTTACACCATTTTATGGACCATCTATAAAAAAATTATCACATTTTTTACCACCGTTTTTAACATGATAAATTTCTTAAAAATTATCATATTTTTTACCACTCAAATAAAACCAAAACTAGAAAAAAAAATGCAAGTTTTTAACATGTTTTCCGAAAAACCGTTAAAAAATACAAGATTTTTCACCGTTTTATGGAACATCCGTAAAAAAGTTCACATTTTTACGATGCTATAAATGACAACGATGTATAAAGGTGACAAATTTAGACGTTTCAATGCATTCCGGGTCATCTTTTTTCACGGTTTTACAAAACAAACTGTATCAGGGTCATGATTTTTCAATATTAAATGGAAAAAAACAACTTAAAAAGCTCACCGCTTTACATAAATTCCTTTAAAATTAAAATAATTTGTACCATCTAAGAAAACAAAAACTTGAAAAAAATACAAGCTTTTAACATTTGTTCCGAAAAACTTGTTAATAATACAATAATTGCACCGTTTTATGAATCATCTATAAAAAAGTTCAAATTTTTATGCTGCTATAAATAACAACGATGTAAAAAAGTGACAACTTTAGACCATTCAATGAATTCCGGGTTATCTTTTTTCACGGTTCTTCAAAACAACCTGTATCAGTGTCATTATTTTTCAATATTATATGAAAAAAAAACTTAAAAAGCTCACCGCTTTACATAAATTCCGTTAAAATGAACATATTTTGTACCTCTCTAAGAAAAAAAAAACTTGAAAAAAATAAATTTTTTAACATGTTTTCCGAAAAAAACTGTTAAAAAATACAAGATTTAACACCATTTTTTGGACCATCTATAAAAAATTAACACATTTTTACCACCGTTTTTAACATGATAAATTTCTTAAAAAATTACCGCATTTTTTACCACTCTAATAAAATAAAAACTAGAAAAAAATGCAAGTTTTTAACATTTTTTCCGAAAAAACTGTTAAAAAGACAAGATTTTACACCGTTTTAGGGGTCATCTATAAAAAGTTCAAATTTTTATTCTGCTATAAATAACAACGATGTATAAAGCTGACAACTTTAAACGTTTTAATGACTTCCGGTTCATCTTTTTTCTACGGTTCTACAAAACAAGTTTTATCACGGTCATGATTTTCAATATTATATGAAAAAAACAACCTAAAAAGTTCACCGCTTTACATAAATTTCTTTTAAAATTATCATATTTGTACCGTTCTAAAAAAACAAAACTACAAAAAAATAACAAGTTTTTAACATGTTTTACGAAAAAACTATTAAAATATACAAACATTTTACACCGTGTTTTGGAGCATTTATAAAAAAGTTCACATTTTTACGCCGCTGTAGATAACAACGATTTATAAAGGCGACAAATTTATACGTTTCAATGACTCCCGGGTCATCTTTTTTCACGGTTCTACAAAACAAACTGTATTAAGATCATGAATTTTCAAAATTATATTAAAAAAACAACATAAAAAGCTCACCGCTTTACATAAATTCCATTAAAATTAACATATTTTGTACCACTCTAAAAAAACAAAAAACTTGAAAAAAAATACAAGTTTTTAACATGTTTTCCGAAAAAACTGTTAAAAAATACAAGATTTTACACCATTTTATGGACCATCTATAAAAAAATTATCACATTTTTTACCACCGTTTTTAACATGATAAATTTCTTAAAAATTATCATATTTTTTACCACTCAAATAAAACCAAAACTAGAAAAAAAAATGCAAGTTTTTAACATGTTTTCCGAAAAAACTGTTAAAAAATACAAGATTTTTCACCGTTTTATGGAACATCTGTAAAAAAAGTTCACATTTTTACGATGCTATAAATGACAACGATGTATAAAGGTGACAAATTTAGACGTTTCAATGCATTCCGGGTCATCTTTTTTCACGGTTTTACAAAACAAACTGTATCAGGGTCATGATTTTTCAATATTAAATGGAAAAAAACAACTTAAAAAGCTCACCGCTTTACATAAATTCCTTTAAAATTAAAATAATTTGTACCATCTAAGAAAACAAAAACTTGAAAAAAATACAAGCTTTTAACATTTGTTCCGAAAAACTTGTTAATAATACAATAATTGCACCGTTTTATGAATCATCTATAAAAAAGTTCAAATTTTTATGCTGCTATAAATAACAACGATGTAAAAAGGTGACAACTTTAGACCATTCAATGAATTCCGGGTTATCTTTTTTCACGGTTCTTCAAAACAACCTGTATCAGTGTCATCATTTTTCAATATTATATGAAAAAAAAACTTAAAAAGCTCACCGCTTTACATAAATTCCGTTAAAATGAACATATTTTGTACCTCTCTAAGAAAAAAAAAACTTGAAAAAAATAAAAATTTTAACATGTTTTCCGAAAAAAACTGTTAAAAAATACAAGATTTAACACCATTTTTTGGACCATCTATAAAAAATTAACACATTTTTACCACCGTTTTTAACATGATAAATTTCTTAAAAAATTACCGCATTTTTTACCACTCTAATAAAATAAAAACTAGAAAAAAATGCAAGTTTTTAACATTTTTTCCGAAAAAACTGTTAAAAAGACAAGATTTTACACCGTTTTAGGGGTCATCTATAAAAAGTTCAAATTTTTATTCTGCTATAAATAACAACGATGTATAAAGCTGACAACTTTAAACGTTTTAATGACTTCCGGTTCATCTTTTTTCTACGGTTCTACAAAACAAGTTTTATCACGGTCATGATTTTCAATATTATATGAAAAAAACAACCTAAAAAGTTCACCGCTTTACATAAATTTCTTTTAAAATTATCATATTTGTACCGTTCTAAAAAAACAAAACTACAAAAAAATAACAAGTTTTTAACATGTTTTACGAAAAAACTATTAAAATATACAAACATTTTACACCGTGTTTTGGAGCATTTATAAAAAAGTTCACATTTTTACGCCGCTGTAGATAACAACGATTTATAAAGGCGACAAATTTATACGTTTCAATGACTCCCGGGTCATCTTTTTTCACGGTTCTACAAAACAAACTGTATTAAGATCATGAATTTTCAAAATTATATTAAAAAAACAACATAAAAAGCTCACCGCTTTACATAAATTCCATTAAAATTAACATATTTTGTACCACTCTAAAAAAACAAAAAACTTGAAAAAAAATACAAGTTTTTAACATGTTTTCCGAAAAACTCGTTAAAAAATACAAGATTTTACACCATTTTATGGACCATCTATAAAAAAATTATCACATTTTTTACCACCGTTTTTAACATGATAAATTTCTTAAAAATTATCATATTTTTTACCACTCAAATAAAACCAAAACTAGAAAAAAAAAATGCAAGTTTTTAACATGTTTTCCGAAAAAACTGTTAAAAAATACAAGATTTTTCACCGTTTTATGGAACATCTGTAAAAAAAGTTCACATTTTTACGATGCTATAAATGACAACGATGTATAAAGGTGACAAATTTAGACGTTTCAATGCATTCCGGGTCATCTTTTTTCACGGTTTTACAAAACAAACTGTATCAGGGTCATGATTTTTCAATATTAAATGGAAAAAAACAACTTAAAAAGCTCACCGCTTTACATAAATTCCTTTAAAATTAAAATAATTTGTACCATCTAAGAAAACAAAAACTTGAAAAAAATACAAGCTTTTAACATTTGTTCCGAAAAACTTGTTAATAATACAATAATTGCACCGTTTTATGAATCATCTATAAAAAAGTTCAAATTTTTATCTTTGCTATAAATAACAACGATGTAAAAAGGTGACAACTTTAGACCATTCAATGAATTCCGGGTTATCTTTTTTCACGGTTCTTCAAAACAACCTGTATCAGTGTCATCATTTTTCAATATTATATGAAAAAAAAACTTAAAAAGCTCACCGCTTTACATAAATTCCGTTAAAATGAACATATTTTGTACCTCTCTAAGAAAAAAAAAACTTGAAAAAAATAAAAATTTTAACATGTTTTCCGAAAAAAACTGTTAAAAAATACAAGATTTAACACCATTTTTTGGACCATCTATAAAAAATTAACACATTTTTACCACCGTTTTTAACATGATAAATTTCTTAAAAAATTACCGCATTTTTTACCACTCTAATAAAATAAAAACTAGAAAAAAATGCAAGTTTTTAACATTTTTTCCGAAAAACTCGTTAAAAAGACAAGATTTTTCACCGTTTTAGGGGTCATCTATAAAAAATTCAAATTTTTATGTCGCTATAAATAACAACGATGTATAAAGTGACAACTTTAAACGTTTTAATGACTTCCGGTTCATCTTTTTTCTACGGTTCTACAAAACAAGTTTTATCAGGGTCATGATTTTTCAATATTATATGAAAAAAAACAACCTAAAAAGGTCACCGCTTTACATAAATTTCTTTTAAAATTAACATATTTGTACCATTCTAAAAAAACAAACCTACAAAGAAATAACAAGTTTTTAACATGTTTTACGAAAAAACTATTAAAATATACAAACATTTTACACCGTGTTTTGGAACATTTATAAAAAAGTTCACATTTTTACGCCGCTGTAGATAACAACGATTTATAAAGGCGACAAATTTATACGTTTCAATGACTTCCGGGTCATCTTTTTTCACGGTTCTACAAAACAAACCGTATTAAGATCATGAATTTTCAATATTATATTAAAAAAAAAAACAACATAAAAAGCTCACCGCTTTACATAAATTACCTTAAAATTAACATATTTTGAACCACTCTAAAAAAACTAAAACTTGAAAAAATACAAGTTTTTAACATGTTTTCCGAAAAAACTGTTAAAAAATACAAGATTTTACACCATTTTATGGACCATCTATAAAAAAATTATCACATTTTTTACCACCGTTTTTAACATGATAAATTTCTTAAAAATTATCATATTTTTTACCACTCAAATAAAACCAAAACTAGAAAAAAAAATGCAAGTTTTTAACATGTTTTCCGAAAAAACTGTTAAAAAATACAAGATTTTTCACCGTTTTATGGAACATCTGTAAAAAAAGTTCACATTTTTACGATGCTATAAATGACAACGATGTATAAAGGTGACAAATTTAGACGTTTCAATGCATTCCGGGTCATCTTTTTTCACGGTTTTACAAAACAAACTGTATCAAGGTCATGATTTTTCAATATTAAATGGAAAAAAACAACTTAAAAAGCTCACCGCTTTACATAAATTCCTTTAAAATTAAAATAATTTGTACCATCTAAGAAAACAAAAACTTGAAAAAAATACAAGCTTTTAACATTTGTTCCGAAAAACTTGTTAATAATACAATAATTGCACCGTTTTATGAATCATCTATAAAAAAGTTCAAATTTTTATGCTGCTATAAATAACAACGATGTAAAAAGGTGACAACTTTAGACCATTCAATGAATTCCGGGTTATCTTTTTTCACGGTTCTTCAAAACAATCTGTATCAGTGTCATCATTTTTCAATATTATATGAAAAAAAAACTTAAAAAGCTCACCGCTTTACATAAATTCCGTTAAAATGAACATATTTTGTACCTCTCTAAGAAAAAAAAAAACTTGAAAAAAATAAAAATTTTAACATGTTTTCCGAAAAAAACTGTTAAAAAATACAAGATTTAACACCATTTTTTGGACCATCTATAAAAAATTAACACATTTTTACCACCGTTTTTAACATGATAAATTTCTTAAAAAATTACCGCATTTTTTACCACTCTAATAAAATAAAAACTAGAAAAAAAATGCAAGTTTTTAACATTTTTTCCGAAAAAACTGTTAAAAAGACAAGATTTTTCACCGTTTTAGGGGTCATCTATAAAAAATTCAAATTTTTATGCTGCTATAAATAACAACGATGTATAAAGCTGACAACTTTAAACGTTTTAATGACTTCCGGTTCATCTTTTTTCTACGGTTCTACAAAACAAGTTTTATCAGGGTCATGATTTTTCAATATTATATGAAAAAAAACAACCTAAAAAGGTCACCGCTTTACATAAATTTCTTTTAAAATTAACATATTTGTACCATTCTAAAAAAACAAACCTACAAAGAAATAACAAGTTTTTAACATGTTTTACGAAAAAACTATTAAAATATACAAACATTTTACACCGTGTTTTGGAACATTTATAAAAAAGTTCACATTTTTACGCCGCTGTAGATAACAACGATTTATAAAGGCGACAAATTTATACGTTTCAATGACTCTCGGGTCATCTTTTTTCACGGTTCTACAAAACAAACTGTATTAAGATCATGAATTTTCAAAATTATATTAAAAAAACAACATAAAAAGCTCACCGCTTTACATAAATTCCATTAAAATTAACATATTTTGTACCACTCTAAAAAAACAAAAAACTTGAAAAAAAATACAAGTTTTTAACATGTTTTCCGAAAAAACTGTTAAAAAATACAAGATTTTACACCATTTTATGGACCATCTATAAAAAAATTATCACATTTTTTACCACCGTTTTTAACATGATAAATTTCTTAAAAATTATCATATTTTTTACCACTCAAATAAAACCAAAACTAGAAAAAAAATGCAAGTTTTTAACATGTTTTCCGAAAAAACTGTTAAAAAATACAAGATTTTTCACCGTTTTATGGAACATCTGTAAAAAAAGTTCACATTTTTACGATGCTATAAATGACAACGATGTATAAAGGTGACAAATTTAGACGTTTCAATGCATTCCGGGTCATCTTTTTTCACGGTTTTACAAAACAAACTGTATCAGGGTCATGATTTTTCAATATTAAATGGAAAAAAACAACTTAAAAAGCTCACCGCTTTACATAAATTCCTTTAAAATTAAAATAATTTGTACCATCTAAGAAAACAAAAACTTGAAAAAAATACAAGCTTTTAACATTTGTTCCGAAAAACTTGTTAATAATACAATAATTGCACCGTTTTATGAATCATCTATAAAAAAGTTCAAATTTTTATGCTGCTATAAATAACAACGATGTAAAAAGGTGACAACTTTAGACCATTCAATGAATTCCGGGTTATCTTTTTTCACGGTTCTTCAAAACAACCTGTATCAGTGTCATCATTTTTCAATATTATATGAAAAAAAAACTTAAAAGGCTCACCGCTTTACATAAATTCCGTTAAAATGAACATATTTTGTACCTCTCTAAGAAAAAAAAAAACTTGAAAAAAATAAAATTTTTAACATGTTTTCCGAAAAAAACTGTTAAAAAATACAAGATTTAACACCATTTTTTGGACCATCTATAAAAAATTAACACATTTTTACCACCGTTTTTAACATGATAAATTTCTTAAAAAATTACCGCATTTTTTACCACTCTAATAAAATAAAAACTAGAAAAAAAATGCAAGTTTTTAACATTTTTTCCGAAAAAACTGTTAAAAAGACAAGATTTTTCACCGTTTTAGGGGTCATCTATAAAAAATTCAAATTTTTATGCTGCTATAAATAACAACGATGTATAAAGCTGACAACTTTAAACGTTTTAATGACTTCCGGTTCATCTTTTTTCTACGGTTCTACAAAACAAGTTTTATCAGGGTCATGATTTTTCAATATTATATGAAAAAAAACAACCTAAAAAGGTCACCGCTTTACATAAATTTCTTTTAAAATTAACATATTTGTACCATTCTAAAAAAACAAACCTACAAAGAAATAACAAGTTTTTAACATGTTTTACGAAAAAACTATTAAAATATACAAACATTTTACACCGTGTTTTGGAACATTTATAAAAAAGTTCACATTTTTACGCCGCTGTAGATAACAACGATTTATAAAGGCGACAAATTTATACGTTTCAATGACTCCCGGGTCATCTTTTTTCACGGTTCTACAAAACAAACTGTATTAAGATCATGAATTTTCAAAATTATATTAAAAAAACAACATAAAAAGCTCACCGCTTTACATAAATTCCATTAAAATTAACATATTTTGTACCACTCTAAAAAAACAAAAAACTTGAAAAAAAATACAAGTTTTTAACATGTTTTCCGAAAAAACTGTTAAAAAATACAAGATTTTACACCATTTTATGGACCATCTATAAAAAAATTATCACATTTTTTACCACCGTTTTTAACATGATAAATTTCTTAAAAATTATCATATTTTTTACCACTCAAATAAAACCAAAACTAGAAAAAAAAATGCAAGTTTTTAACATGTTTTCCGAAAAAACTGTTAAAAAATACAAGATTTTTCACCGTTTTATGGAACATCTGTAAAAAAAGTTCACATTTTTACGATGCTATAAATGACAACGATGTATAAAGGTGACAAATTTAGACGTTTCAATGCATTCCGGGTCATCTTTTTTCACGGTTTTACAAAACAAACTGTATCAGGGTCATGATTTTTCAATATTAAATGGAAAAAAACAACTTAAAAAGCTCACCGCTTTACATAAATTCCTTTAAAATTAAAATAATTTGTACCATCTAAGAAAACAAAAACTTGAAAAAAATACAAGCTTTTAACATTTGTTCCGAAAAACTTGTTAATAATACAATAATTGCACCGTTTTATGAATCATCTATAAAAAAGTTCAAATTTTTATGCTGCTATAAATAACAACGATGTAAAAAGGTGACAACTTTAGACCATTCAATGAATTCCGGGTTATCTTTTTTCACGGTTCTTCAAAACAACCTGTATCAGTGTCATCATTTTTCAATATTATATGAAAAAAAAATTAAAAAGCTCACCGCTTTACATAAATTCCGTTAAAATGAACATATTTTGTACCTCTCTAAGAAAAAAAAAACTTGAAAAAAATAAAATTTTTAACATGTTTTCCGAAAAAAACTGTTAAAAAATACAAGATTTAACACCATTTTTTGGACCATCTATAAAAAATTAACACATTTTACCACCGTTTTTAACATGATAAATTTCTTAAAAAATTACCGCATTTTTTACCACTCTAATAAAATAAAAACTAGAAAAAAAATGCAAGTTTTGAACATTTTTTCCGAAAAAACTGTTAAAAAGACAAGATTTTTCACCGTTTTAGGGGTCATCTATAAAAAATTCAAATTTTTATGCTGCTATAAATAACAACGATGTATAAAGCTGACAACTTTAAACGTTTTAATGACTTCCGGTTCATCTTTTTTCTACGGTTCTACAAAACAAGTTTTATCAGGGTCATGATTTTTCAATATTATATGAAAAAAAACAACCTAAAAAGGTCACCGCTTTACATAAATTTCTTCTAAAATTAACATATTTGTACCATTCTAAAAAAACAAACCTACAAAGAAATAACAAGTTTTTAACATGTTTTACGAAAAAACTATTAAAATATACAAACATTTTACACCGTGTTTTGGAACATTTATAAAAAAGTTCACATTTTTACGCCGCTGTAAATAACAACGATTTATAAAGGCGATAAATTTATACGTTTCAATGACTCCCGGGTCATCTTTTTTCACGGTTCTACAAAACAAACTGTATTAAGATCATGAATTTTCAAAATTATATTAAAAAAACAACATAAAAAGCTCACCGCTTTACATAAATTCCTTTAAAATTAAAATAATTTGTACCATTTAAGAAAACAAAAACTTGAAAAAAATACAAGCTTTTAACATTTGTTCCGAAAAACTTGTTAATAATACAATAATTGCACCGTTTTATAAATCATCTATAAAAAAGATCAAATTTTTATGCTGCTATAAATAACAACGATGTAAAAAGGTGACAACTTTAGACCATTCAATGAATTCCGGGTTATCTTTTTTCACGGTTCTTCAAAACAACCTGTATCAGTGTCATCATTTTTCAATATTATATGAAAAAAATACTTAAAAAGCTCACCGCTTTACATAAATTCCGTTAAAATGAACATATTTTGTGCCACTCTAAGAAAACAAAAACTTGAAAAAAATAAAAAATTTAACATGTTTTCAGAAAAAAACTGTTAAAAAATACAAGATTTAACACCATTTTATGAACCATCTATAAAAAATTAACACATTTTTACCACCGTTTTTAACATGATAAATTTCTTAAAAAATTACCGCATTTTTTACCACTCTAATAAAATAAAAACTAGAAAAAAAATGCAAGTTTTTAACATTTTTTCCGAAAAAACTGTTAAAAAGACAAGATTTTACACCGTTTTAGGGGTCATCTATAAAAAGTTCAAATTTTTATTCTGCTATAAATAACAACGATGTATAAAGCTGACAACTTTAAACGTTTTAATGACTTCCGGTTCATCTTTTTTCTACGGTTCTACAAAACAAGTTTTATCACGGTCATGATTTTCAATATTATATGAAAAAAACAACCTAAAAAGTTCACCGCTTTACATAAATTTCTTTTAAAATTATCATATTTGTACCGTTCTAAAAAAACAAAACTACAAAAAAATAACAAGTTTTTAACATGTTTTACGAAAAAACTATTAAAATATACAAACATTTTCCACCATGTTTTGGAACATTTATAAAAAAGTTCACATTTTTACGCCGCTGTAGATAACAACGATTTATAAAGGCGACAAATTTATACGTTTCAATGACACCCGGGTCATCTTTTTTCACGGTTCTACAAAACAAACTGTATTAAGATCATGAAATTTCAAAATTATATTAAAAAAACAACATAAAAAGCTCACCGCTTTACATAAATTCCATTAAAATTAACATATATTGTACCACTCTAAAAAAACAAAAAACTTGAAAAAAAATACAAGTTTTTAACATGTTTTCCGAAAAAACTGTTAAAAAATACAAACTTTTACACCATTTTATGGACCATCTATAAAAAAATTATCACATTTTTTACCACCGTTTTTAACATGATAAATTTCTTAAAAATTATCATATTTTTTACCACTCAAATAAAACCAAAACTAGAAAAAAAAATGCAAGTTTTTAACATGTTTTCCGAAAAAACTGTTAAAAAATACAAGATTTTACACCGTTTTATGGAACATCTGTAAAAAAAGTTCACATTTTTACGATGCTATTAATGACAACGATGTATAAAGGTGACAAATTTAAACGTTTCAATGCATTCCGGGTCATCTTTTTTCACGGTTTTACAAAACAAACTGTATCAGGGTCATGATTTTTCAATATTAAATGGAAAAAAACAACTTAAAAAGCTCACCGCTTTACATAAATTCCTTTAAAATTAAAATAATTTGTACCATTTAAGAAAACAAAAACTTGAAAAAAATACAAGCTTTTAACATTTGTTCCGAAAAACTTGTTAATAATACAATAATTGCACCGTTTTATAAATCATCTATAAAAAAGATCAAATTTTTATGCTGCTATAAATAACAACGATGTAAAAAGGTGACAAGTTTAGACCATTCAATGAATTCCGGGTTATCTTTTTTCACGGTTCTTCAAAACAACCTGTATCAGTGTCATCATTTTTCAATATTATATGAAAAAAAACTTAAAAAGCTCACCGCTTTACATAAATTCCGTTAAAATGAACATATTTTGTACCACTCTAAGAAAACAAAAACTTGAAAAAAATAAAAATTTTAACATGTTTTCAGAAAAAAACTGTTAAAAAATACAAGATTTAACACCATTTTATGAACCATCTATAAAAAATTAACACATTTTTACCACCGTTTTTAACATGAAATATTTCTTAAAAAATTACCGCATTTTTTACCACTCTGATAAAATAAAAACTAGAAAAAAAATGCAAGTTTTGAACATTTTTTCCGAAGAAACTGTTAAAAAGACAAGATTTTTCACCGTTTTAGGGGTCATCTATAAAAAATTCAAATTTTTATGCTGCTATAAATAACAACGATGTATAAAGCTGACAACTTTAAACGTTTTAATGACTTCCGGTTCATCTTTTTTCTACGGTTCTACAAAACAAGTTTTATCAGGGTCATGATTTTTCAATATTATATGAAAAAAAACAAACTAAAAAGTTCACCGCTTTACATAAATTTCTTTTAAAATTAACATATTTGTACCATTCTAAAAAAACAAACCTACAAAGAAATAACAAGTTTTTAACATGTTTTACGAAAAAACTATTAAAATATACAAACATTTTACACCGTGTTTTGGAACATTTATAAAAAAGTTCACATTTTTACGCCGCTGTAAATAACAACGATTTATAAAGGCGACAAATTTATACGTTTCAATGACTCCCGGGTCATCTTTTTTCACGGTTCTACAAAACAAACTGTATTAAGATCATGAATTTTCAAAATTATATTAAAAAAACAACATAAAAAGCTCACCGCTTTACATAAATTCCATTAAAATTAACATATATTGTACCACTCTAAAAAAACAAAAAACTTGAAAAAAAATACAAGTTTTTAACATGTTTCCGAAAAAACTGTTAAAAAATACAAACTTTTACACCATTTTATGGACCATCTATAAAAAAATTATCACATTTTTTACCACCGTTTTTAAGATGATAAATTTCTTAAAAATTATCATATTTTTTACCACTCAAATAAAACCAAAACTAGAAAAAAAAAATGCAAGTTTTTAACATGTTTTCCGAAAAAACTGTTAAAAAATACAAGATTTTACACCGTTTTATGGAACATCTGTAAAAAAAGTTCACATTTTTACGATGCTATTAATGACAACGATTCAATGACTTCCGGGTCATCTTTTTAACAAGTTTTAAAAATTATCACATTTTTAACCACTAATAACATAAAAACTTGAAAAAAAAATGCAAGTTTTTAACAAGTTTTCCGAAAAAACCTATAAAAAAAATACAACATTTTACACCGCTTTATGGAACGTCTGTAAAAATGTTCATATTTTTACGATCCTATAAATAATAACGATGTATAAAGGTGACAACTTTTGACGTTTCAATGACTTTCAGGTCATCTTTTTTCAAAGTTCTACAAAACAACTTGTATCAGTGTCATCATTTTTCAATCTTATATGAAAAAAAAACAACTTAAAAAGCTCACCGCTTTACATAAATTCCGTTAAAATTAACATATTTTTACCACTCTAAGAAAACAAAAACTTGAAAAAAATACAAGTTTTTAACATGTTTTTCGAAAAAACTGTTTACAAAAAGGATTTTTCACCGTTTTATGGACCATGTATAAAAAAGTTAAACTTATGCTGCTATAAATAACAACGATGTATAAAGGTGACAATTTTAACGTTTTAATGATTTTCGGGTCATCATTTTTCACGGTTCTACAAATAAACTTTATTAAGATAATGATTTTTCAATATTATATGAAAAAACAACATAAAAAGCTCACCGTTTTAAATAAATTACATTAAAATTAACATATTTTGTACCACTCTAAAAAAACAAAAACTTGAAAAAATACAAGTTTTTAACATGTTTTCCCAAAAAACTGTTAAAAATACAAGATTTTACACCATTTTATGGACCATCTATAAAAAATTATCACATTTTTACCACCGTTTTTAACATGATAAATTTCTTAAAAATTATCACATTTTTTACCACTCTAATAACATAAAAAGTAGAAAACAAATGCAAGTTTTTAACAAGTTTTCCGAAAAAACCTATAAAAAATACAAGATTTTACACCGTTTTAAGGAACGTCTGTAAAAATGTTCATATTTTTACGATGCAATAAATAACAACGATGTATAAGGATGACTACTTTAGACGTTTCAATAACTTCCGGGTCATATTTTTTCACAGTTCTACAAAACAACCTGTATCAGTGTCATCATTTTTCAATCTTATATGATAAAAAAATAATTAAAAAGCTCACCGCTTTACATAAATTGCGTTAAAATTAACATATTTTGTACCACACTAAGAAAACAAAAACTTGAAAAAAATACAAGTTTTTAACATGTTTTCCCTAAAAACTGTTAAAAAATACAACATTTTACACAATTTTATGGACTATCTATAAAAAATTATCACATTTTTACCACCGTTTTTTAACACGATAAATTTCTTAAAAATTATCACATATTTTACCACTCTAATAACATAAAAACTAGAAAAAAAAATTCAAGGTTTTAAAAAGTTTTCCGAAAAAACCAATAAAAAATACAAAATTTTACACCGTTTTATAGAACATCTGTAAAAATGTTCATATTTTTACGATCCTATAAATAACAACGATGTATAAAGGTGACAACTTTAGACGTTTCAATGTCTTTCGGGTCATCTTTTTCACAGTTTTACAAAACAACCTGTATCAGTGTCATCATTTTTCAATCTTATATGAAAAAAAACAACTTAAAAATCTCACCCTTTACATAAATTCCGTTAAAATTAACATATTTTGTACCACTCTAAGAAAAACAAAACTTGAAAAAAATACAAGTTTTTAACATGTTTTTCGAAAAAACTATTGACAAAAAGGATTTTTCATCGTTTTATGGACCATGTATAAAAATGTTAAAAATTTTATACTGCTATAAATAACAACGATGCATAAAGGTGACAATTTTAAACGTTTTAATGACTTCCGGGTCAGCATTTTTCACGGTTCTACAAAACAAACTTTATTAAGATCATGATTTTTCAATATTATATGAAAAAAACAACATAAAAAGCTCTTCGTTTTACATAAATTCCATTAAAATTAACATATTTTGTACCACTCTAAAAAAACAAAAACTTGAAAAAATACAAGTTTTTAATATGTTTTCCGAAAAAACTGTTAAAAAATACAAAATTTTACACCATTTTATGGACCATCTATAAAAAATTATCACATTTTTACCACCGTTTTTAACATGCTAAATTTCTTTAAAATTATCACTTTTTTTACCACTCTAATAACACAAAATGTAGAAAACAAATGCAAGTTTTTAACAAGTTTTCCGAAGAAACCAATAAAAAATACAAGATTTTACACCGTTTTATGGAACATCTGTAAAAAAGTTCCCATTTTTACGATGCTATAAATAACAACGATGTATAAAGGTGACAAATTTAGACGTTTCAATGACTTCCGGGTCATCTTTGTCACGGTTTTACAAAACGAACTATATCAGGGTAATGATTTTTCAATATTAAATGGAAAAAAACAAATTAAAAAGCTCACTGCTTTACATAAATTATTTTAAAATTAAAATAATTTGTACCATCTAAGAAAACAAAAACATGAAAAAAATACAAGTTTTTAACATGTTTTCCCAAAAAACTGTTAAAAATACAAGATTTTACACCATTTTATGGACCATCTATAAACAATTATCACATTTTTACCACCGTTTTTAACATGATAAATTTCTTAAAAATTATCACATTTTTTACCACTCTAATAACATAAAAACTAGAAAAAAAAAATGCATGTTTTTAACAAGTTTTCCGAAAAAAACCAATAAAAAATACAAGATTTTACACCGTTTTATGGAACATCTGTAAAAAAGTTCACATTTTTACGATGCTATTAATAACAACGATTCTTTTTTAACGGTTTACAAAACAAACTGTATCATGATCATGATTTTTCAATACTAAATGGAAAAAAACAACTTAAAAACTCACCGCTTTTAAAATTAAAATAATTTGTACCATCTAGGAAAACAAAAACTTGAAAAAATTACAAGCTTTTAACATTTGTTCCGAAAAACTTGTTAATAATACAAGAATTTACACCGCTTTCTCAAGACCTGATACATAAATGAGCCCTGAACAGGGACATTCCATATGTCAGCCACCACCTGGATAAAAGAGGGACGAGAAGCAACAACATTATCAAACTTGTAACCCTTTACCTGCCTTCTTCTACCTCCTTTGAAACATACAACACCCGGGGGAAAGATCAGAAAGTCCTCTCGGGAAATAAGTACAAAGGTCCTGTCTCTCTAAAAAGAGTCTAATTAGGTCAAAATGACAATAAATGGGTCATATTGAGCCATATTAGCATATATTGAGTCATTTGGGGCCGATTCGAACAATGGTTCAATTATGTCTAAATGGCACTAAATAGGTCATATTGGGCCATATTAGCACACATTTAGTCATTTGGGTCCGACTGGTACAATGGTTCAATTAGGTCTAAATGGCACTAAATAGGTCATATTAGGCCAAATTAGCACATATTTAGTGATTTGGGTCCGACTGGTACAATGGTCCTATCCCTCCAAAAAGAGTGTAATTAGGTCAAAATCGCACTAAATAGGTCATATTGGGCCATATTAGCACACATTTAGTGATTTGGGTCCGACTGGTACAATAGTTCAATTACGTCTAAATGGCACTAAATAGGTCATATTGGGCCATATTAGCATATATCGAGTAATTTGGGGCCGATTGGTACAATGGTTCAATTAGGTCTAAACGGCACTAAATAGCTCATATTGGGCCATATTAAAACATTTAGTCATTTGGGTCCGAATGGTACAATGGTCCTATCCCTCCAAAAAAAACTGTAAATAGGTCAAAATGGCACTAAATGGGTCATATTGAGCTATATTAGCACATATTGAGTCATTTGGGTGCGATTAGTACAATGGTCATGTCCTCTCCAAAAAGTGTCTAATTAGGTCAAAATGACACTAAATGCGTCATATTGAGCCATACTTGCACAAAGTGAGTCATTTGGTTCCGATTGGTACAATAGACCTATCTCTCCACAAATAGTCTAATTAGGTCACACTAGCAATAAATAGGTCATATTGGGCCATATTAGCACATACTAAGTCAATTGGGTCCGATTGGTGCAAATGGTCCTGTCTCTCCAAAAAGAGTGTAACTACGTCAAAATGACACTAAATTGGTCTTATTGAGCCATACTAGCACAAAGTGAGTCATTTGGGTCCGATTGTTACCATTGTCCTATCTCTCAAAAAATAGTTTAATTAGGCCATATTAGCACATATTGAGTAATTTGGAGCGATTGGTACGATGGTCCAATTAGGTCTAAATGGCACTAAATAGGCCAGATTGAGCCACATTTGTACACATTTAATCATTTGGGTCTGATTGTTACATGGGTTCAATTAGATCTGAATGGCACTAAATAGCTCATATTGGGCCATATTAGCACACATTTAGTCATTTGGGTCCGACTGGTACAATGGTCCTATCCCTCCATAAAGAGTGTAATTAGGTCAAAATAGCACTAATTGGGTCATATTGAGCTATATTAGCACATATTGGTACTATGTTGTAATTTAGATTCAATTACACAACATAAAGATAAACCATGCAAATGAATAAACTCACGTACCTCCCGCTGCTTGATTAGGGCATTCAAGCCTCTAATATTCCAAGCTGCTAATTTAATCATTGAGACAATGAGGTAGGGGCAGCCCCCAAATCAGCGCTTCCATCCTGTGTCACTTCCTGCTTTAGAACCGGGTTACCATCCTTACCCATGGGCCGTGAAGTTTCAATAATCTCCATATCATCCGAATTCACTGGATTGCACACTGCTCAAAGGTGAGAATCTATTAGTATCAGGAGTAGAAATCACAATACCTCTTCTAGGTTGCAGTTGTTGCTTGTAAGTTTGAACAACAGATTTTATTAGTTCTGGGCCACTAGTCTGGGTCGGCTTCACATTAACACTAGTCTCCTTACCCTTTGGTGTCCTCCCTGCATTGACTGTACAGTATTCGCCCTCCCTAACCACATCCGCCGTACTCTTACTAACCTTATTTTGAGGTCCTCCAACTGTAATATTAGTATCACGAGTTGTTTCCTGTTGCTTAGCCACGGCCTCCTGCTTAGATTCCCATTATCTTTTGTATAGTTCCCACACCAACCAAAGTATCTGAATTCGGATTCCCAACATTATTAGCTTGCCCATCAGCTTTGTTATCCTGATTGTCCTTTTTTTGTGTTCCCTTCTTTTCCTGATTACCCCTTTGTTCAGCACCCACTACTTCCCCTTTACGTTCAGGATTATCTATCACCTTTGATAAGGTTCCCACACCGACTAAAGTGTCCCCCTTTTCTACTTCCCTTCCCTTAACCACTTTTGAAGAGTTCCCACGCTCCTCTCTCCCACTCGGCTGATGGGTATAGGGCTTCTTTCTTGGTTTCCACTGCTTCTTCTGAACCTGTTGAAATCCCTCCGAGTCCACTTTTGTGTTCACGTTTTCCTTTGGTTGATTTGCGCATACCTTCACACAAGATGAAGATTTGTGGCCAAACAATTTACATTCAGAGCATTGACTAGGTTCCCATTCGTATTCTAGAACTACTTTGATCACATCCTCTCCTTCACCCGACAGGTGTGGTATTGCCACCTCCACTTCCCTATGTAAAGCTCCCAAAGCCCAAACATCTACCAATACCTTGGCAAAACTTGACCTTCCCCTTTCTTTATCGCACGTGGCTGTGGTACAAGCATCCATTCGTAAGGGGATCCCAACCACACTAGCAATCCTACTAATCTCTTCTTTAGTAAAGGCCACTAGGGGGACATTATAAAATCTTATCCATAAAGGACAGGATTTATGTTCAGGTTTACGTAGACCTTTAGAAGGGTCCCACGAGAATACAAACAACGGAACGCCTTTTATTATTATTGAGGACTGCTCCATAACTTGTGAGCATCCACCTTCATCATTGAATCGGAAGAAGAATATTCCATTGTCGTTAACCTGAGCATTCCGGAGCCCAAACTTACCCCAAGGATTCTGCACATACCTTTGGACGATAGGAAACGGGACACGCGGACCCAAGAAATACCCATAAAGAATCGTATTAAACTTCCTTGCCGTGTTCCTAGTCAGAGCCAGCGGAAAAGACACTCTCGGCTTCTCCTTATTCTCCACCGGAAAGAAATTCAGCTTCGGGTCCATAATTTTCCCCAAAGCCGAGACAAAATCAACCTTTTGAGAACTCTTGATACCCACTAGCTCCACAATTTCCCCATCATTTGGAGGACGCCCAACCTTAGGATCAAGACGTTCAAACACCGACACCCTAGAAGCATCAGGTTTAACCATGGTTACCTCAGCCCTAAATGGTGTACCATCAACCTTTGCATACATGGGAATAGAATCCGGTGTCATGATGACGTCAGCAAAGTCATGCACCCTAACCTCCTCCTTCAACACTTCATCCGCAAAGTCCGAGATGTCTCGAAAAGACCCGACAAGATGGGCCGATAAACAGAGACCCGACAACTTAGGCCCGACAAAAAATCACGTGCCACCCGACAATAATACCTCGTGCCACCCGAGAGAAAAGCCCGACAAAAAACCTTCACCCGACAGAAACACTTTGACCCGATAACAGCTAGGCCCGAGAACCGGCCGGGACACCGACCCGACAACCTTTGCTCGAGAACCAAAACCCAGCGACTCGAGAACCTCGAGAAGAGTCGATAACCCAACGAGAAGAGTCAATAACCTCGATAACCATCAATCGATAACCCACAAAATGGGGATCGACAACCAGGCCCGAAAGGCTTGACCCGATAACAAAATCGGATGTTAGCCTGTCAAGGTCCCCCCGACAAGACTCCCTAGGGGAAACAGAAACCCTAATAGCCGACAAAACCACAAAACGAAAAAAGGAGAGACGGCGCACGGGATCCCAAATCGTTCTCGATTGAAAATCGAAGCCTTGATGCTGCGAGAATCCAAACACCACGAGGAATCCCCAACAACCGTAGGGTGGGCAACGAAGTTTCGGGTAAACCCAAAAGCTGAAACCCTAATTCGGATGCTTGAATCCTCACGAAGATCAAGGAAACACGAAGAACAATCAAAGAAGAAAAAACGCACCTAGGCACGAGTCGCCGCCGACACTCCTGAATAGATCACGACCTGCCACCCACGAAAACTCCACAATACCACCACCACCAAAACTAGCGCCGATTACGAAGCCCACACGAATCGATCACGCTAGCAGCGTCGAAAACTCGAACTTCCCGAAACCCTAGTCGCCTCCTAGAGAGAATTCCATCTTTCCCCTCCAAAAAGAGTGTAATTAGGTCAAAATGGCACTAAATGGGTCATATTGAGCCATATTAGCACATATTGAGTCGTTTGGGTCCGATTAGTACAATGGTCCTGTCTCTCCAAAAAGAGTCTAATTAGGTCAAAATGACACTAAATGGGTCTTATTGAGCCATACTAGCACAAAATGAGTCATTTGGGGCCGATTTGTACAATGGTTCAATTAGGTCTAAATGGCACTAAATAGGTCATATTGGGCCATATTAGCACATATTGAGTCATTTGGGGCCCATTTTTACAATGGTTCAATTAGTTCGAACTGGCACTAAATGGGTCATATTGAGCCATATTAGCACATATTGAGCCATTTGGGTCAGATTGGTACAATTGTCCTGTCTCTCCAAAAAGAGTCTAATTAGGTCTAAATGGCACTAAATAGCTCATATTGGGCCATATTAGCACACATTTAGTGATTTGGGTCCGACTGGTACAATGGTTCAATTAGGTCTAAATGGCACTAAATAGGTCATATTGGGCCATATTAGCATATATCGAGTAATTTGGGGCCGATTGGTACAATGGTTCAATTAGGTCTAAACGGCACTAAATAGCTCATATTGGGCCATATTAGCACACATTTAGTGATTTGGGTCCGACTGGTACAATGGTTCAATTAGGTCTAAACGACACTAAATAGCTCATATTGGGCCATATTAGCACATATTGAGTAATTTGGAGCCGATTGGTACAATGGTTCAATTAGGTCTAAACGGTACTAAATAGCTCATATTGGGCCATATTAGCACACATTTAGTGATTTGGGTCCGACTGGTACAATGGTTCAATTATGTCTAAATGGCACTAAATAGCTCATATTGGGCCATATTAGCACATATTGAGTAATTTGGGGCCGATTAGTACAATGGTTCAATTAGGTCTAAACGGCACTAAATAGCTCCTATTGGGCCATATTATGACACATTTAGTGATTTGGGTCCGACTGGTACAATGCTTCAATTATGTCTATAAATGCCACTAAATAGGTCATATTGGGCCCTATTAGCACAAATTTAGTCATTTTGGTCCGACTGGTACAATGGTTCAATTATGGCTAAATGGCACTAAATAGGTCATATTGGGCCATATTAGCACATATTGAGTAATTTGGGGTCGATTGGTACAAGGGTTCAATTAGGTCATATTGGGCCATATTAGCACACATTTAGTGATTTGGGTCCGACTGGTACAATGGTTCAATTATGGCTAAATGGCACTAAATAGCTCATATTGGGCCATATTAGCACACATTTATAGTCATTTTGTTCCGACTGGTACAATGGTCCTATCCCTCCAAAAAGAGTGTAATTAGGTCAAAATCGCACTAAATAGGTCATATTGGGCCATATTAGCACACATTTAGTGATTTGGGTCCGACTGGTACAATGGTTCAATTACGTCTAAATGGCACTAAATAGGTCATATTGGGCCATATTAGCATATATCGAGTAATTTGGGGCCGATTGGTACAATGGTTCAATTAGGTCTAAACGGCACTAAATAGCTCATATTGGGCCATATTAGCACACATTTAGTGATTTGGGTCCGACTGGTACAACGGTTCAATTAGGTCTAAATGGCACTAAATAGGTCATATTGGGCCATATTAGCACATATGGAGTAATTTGGGGCCGATTGGTACAATGGTTCAATTAGGTCTAAACGGCACTAAATAGCTCATATTGGGCCATATTAGCACACATTTAGTGATTTGGGTCCGACTGGTACAATGGTTCAATTATGTCTAAATGGCACTAAATAGCTCATATTGGGCCATATTAGCACACATTTAGTCATTTTGATCCGACTGGTACGATGGTTCAATTAGGTCTGAATGGCACTAAATAGCTCATATTGGGATATATTAGCACACATTTAGTGATTTGGGTCCGACTGGTACAATAGTTCAATTAGGTCTAAATGGCCCTAAATAGGTCATATTGGGCCATATTAGCACACATTTAGTGATTTGGGTCCGACTGGTACAATGGTTCACTCAGGTCTAAATGGCACTAAATAGGTCATATTGGGCCATATTAGCACATATTGAGTAATTTGGGGCCGATTGGTACAATGGTTCAATTAGGTCTAAACGGCACTAAATAGTTCATATTGGGTCATATAAGCACACATTTAGTGATTTGGGTCCGACTGGTACAATGGTTCAATTATGTCTAAATGGCACTAAATAGCTCATATTGGGCCATATTAGCATACATTTAGTCATTTTGGTCCGACTGGTACAATGGTCCTATCCCTCCAAAAAGAGTGTAATTAGGTCAAAATCACATTAAATAGCTCATATTGGGCCATATTAGCACACATTTAGTGATTTGGGTCCGACTGGTACAATGGTTCAATTAGGTCTAAATGGCACTAAATAGGTCATATTGGGCCATATTAGCACATATTGAGTAATTTGGGGTCGATTGGTACAAGGGTTCAATTAGGTCATATTGGGCCATATTAGCACACATTTAGTGATTTGGGTCCGACTGGTACAATGGTTCAATTATGGCTAAATGGCACTAAATAGCTCATATTGGGCCATATTAGCACACATTTATAGTCATTTTGTTCCGACTGGTACAATGGTCCTATCCCTCCAAAAAGAATGTAATTAGGTCAAAATCGCACTAAATAGGTCATATTGGGCCATATTAGCACACATTTAGTGATTTGGGTCCGACTGGTACAATGGTTCAATTACGTCTAAATGGCACTAAATAGGTCATATTGGGCCATATTAGCATATATCGAGTAATTTGGGGCCGATTGGTACAATGGTTCAATTAGGTCTAAACGGCACTAAATAGCTCATATTGGGCCATATTAGCACACATTTAGTGATTTGGGTCCGACTGGTACAACGGTTCAATTAGGTCTAAATGGCACTAAATAGGTCATATTGGGCCATATTAGCACATATGGAGTAATTTGGGGCCGATTGGTACAATGGTTCAATTAGGTCTAAACGGCACTAAATAGCTCATATTGGGCCATATTAGCACACATTTAGTGATTTGGGTCCGACTGGTACAATGGTTCAATTATGTCTAAATGGCACTAAATAGCTCATATTGGGCCATATTAGCACACATTTAGTCATTTTGGTCCGACTGGTACGATGGTTCAATTAGGTCTGAATGGCACTAAATAGCTCATATTGGGATATATTAGCACACATTTAGTGATTTGGGTCCGACTGGTACAATAGTTCAATTAGGTCTAAATGGCCCTAACTAGGTCATATTGGGCCATATTAGCACACATTTAGTGATTTGGGTCCGACTGGTACAATGGTTCACTCAGGTCTAAATGGCACTAAATAGGTCATATTGGGCCATATTAGCACATATTGAGTAATTTGGGGCCGATTGGTACAATGGTTCAATTAGGTCTAAACGGCACTAAATAGTTCATATTGGGTCATATAAGCACACATTTAGTGATTTGGGTCCGACTGGTACAATGGTTCAATTATGTCTAAATGGCACTAAATAGCTCATATTGGGCCATATTAGCACACATTTAGTCATTTTGGTCCGACTGGTACAATGGTCCTATCCCTCCAAAAAGAGTGTAATTAGGTCAAAATCACACTAAATAGCTCATATTGGGCCATATTAGCACACATTTAGTGATTTGGGTCCGACTGGTACAATGGTTCAATTAGGTCTAAATGGCACTAAATAGGTCATATTGGGCCATATTAGCACATATTGAGTAATTTGGGGTCGATTGGTACAAGGGTTCAATTAGGTCATATTGGGCCATATTAGCACACATTTAGTGATTTGGGTCCGACTGGTACAATGGTTCAATTATGGCTAAATGGCACTAAATAGCTCATATTGGGCCATATTAGCACACATTTATAGTCATTTTGTTCCGACTGGTACAATGGTCCTATCCCTCCAAAAAGAGTGTAATTAGGTCAAAATCGCACTAAATAGGTCATATTGGGCCATATTAGCACACATTTAGTGATTTGGGTCCGACTGGTACAATGGTTCAATTACGTCTAAATGGCACTAAATAGGTCATATTGGGCCATATTAGCATATATCGAGTAATTTGGGGCCGATTGGTACAATGGTTCAATTAGGTCTAAACGGCACTAAATAGCTCATATTGGGCCATATTAGCACACATTTAGTGATTTGGGTCCGACTGGTACAACGGTTCAATTAGGTCTAAATGGCACTAAATAGGTCATATTGGGCCATATTAGCACATATGGAGTAATTTGGGGCCGATTGGTACAATGGTTCAATTAGGTCTAAACGGCACTAAATAGCTCATATTGGGCCATATTAGCACACATTTAGTGATTTGGGTCCGACTGGTACAATGGTTCAATTATGTCTAAATGGCACTAAATAGCTCATATTGGGCCATATTTGCACACATTTAGTCATTTTGGTCCGACTGGTACGATGGTTCAATTAGGTCTGAATGGCACTAAATAGCTCATATTGGGATATATTAGCACACATTTAGTGATTTGGGTCCGACTGGTACAATAGTTCAATTAGGTCTAAATGGCACTAAATAGGTCATATTGGGCCATATTAGCACACATTTAGTGATTTGGGTCCGACTGGTACAATGGTTCACTCAGTTCTAAATGGCACTAAATAGGTCATATTGGGCCATATTAGCACATATTGAGTAATTTGGGGCCGATTGGTACAATGGTTCAATTAGGTCTAAACGGCACTAAATAGTTCATATTGGGTCATATAAGCACACATTTAGTGATTTGGGTCCGACTGGTACAATGGTTCAATTATGTCTAAATGGCACTAAATAGCTCATATTGGGCCATATTAGCACACATTTAGTCATTTTGGTCCGACTGGTACAATGGTCCTATCCCTCCAAAAAGAGTGTAATTAGGTCAAAATCACACTAAATAGCTCATATTGGGCCATATTAGCGTAATTAGGTCAAAATCACACTAAATAGGTCATATTGGGCCATATTAGCACACATTTAGTGATTTGGGTCCGACTGGTACAATAGTTCAATTACGTCTAAATGGCACTAAATAGGTCATATTGGGCCATATTAGCATATATCGAGTAATTTGGGGACGATTGGTACAATGGTTCAATTAGGTCTAAACGGCACTAAATAGCTTATATTGGGCCATATTAGCACACATTTAGTGATTTGGGTCCGACTGGTACAATGGTTCAATTAGGTCTAAATGGCACTAAATAGGTCATATTGGGCCATATTAGCACATATTGAGTAATTTGGGGCCGATTGGTACAATGGTTCAATTAGGTCTAAACGGCACTAAATAGCTCATATTGGGCCATAATAGCACATATTTAGTGATTTGGGTCCGACTGGTACAATGGTTCAATTACGTCTAAATGGCACTAAATAGGTCATATTGGGCCATATTAGCATATATCGAGTAATTTGGGGCCGATTGGTACAATGGTTCAATTAGGTCTAAACGGCACTAAATAGCTCATATTGGGCCATATTAGCACACATTTAGTGATTTGGGTCCGACTGGTACAATGGTTCAATTATGTCTAAATGGCACTAAATAGGTCATATTGGGCCATATTAGCACATATTGAGTAATTTGGGGTTGATTGGTAGAAGGGTTCAATTAGGTCATATTGGGCCATATTAGCACACATTTAGTGATTTGGGTCCGACTGGTACAATGGTTCAATTATGGCTAAATGGCAGTAAATAGCTCATATTCGGCCATATTAGCACACATTTATTGTCATTTTGGTCTGACTGGTAAAATGGTCCTATCCCTCCAAAAAGAGTGTAATTAGGTCAAAATCGCACTAAATAGGTCATATTGGGCCATATTAGCATATATCGAGTAATTTGGGGCCGATTGGTACAATGGTTCAATTAGGTCTAAACGGCACTAAATAGCTCATATTGGGCCATATTAGCACACATTTAGTGATTTGGGTCCGACTGGTACAATGGCACTAGATAGGTCATATTGGGCCATATTAGCACATATTGAGTAATTTGGGGCCGATTGGTAACAATGGTTCAATTAGGTCTAAACCGCACTAAATAGCTCATAATGGGCCATATTAGCACACATTTAGTGATTTGGGTCCGACTGGTACAATGGTTCAATTATGTCTAAATGGCACTAAATAGGTCATATTGGGTCATATTAGCACATATTGAGTAATTTGGGGTCGATTGGTACAAGGGTTCAATTAGGTCAAATTGGGCCATATTAGCACACATTTAGTGATTTGGGTCCGACTGGTACAATGGTTCAATTATGGCTAAATGGCACTAAATAGCTCATATTGGGCCATATTAGAACACATTTATAGTCATTTTGGTTCGACTGGTACAATGGTCCTATTAGGTCTAAACGGCACTAAATAGCTCATATTGGGCCATATTAGCACACATTTAGTGATTTGGGTCCGACTGGTACAATAGTTCAATTAGGTCTAAATGGCAGTAAATAGGTCATATTGGGCCATATTAGCACATATTGAGTAATTTGGGGTCGATTGTTACAAGGGTTCAATTAGGTCATATTGGGCCATATTAGCACACATTTAGTGATTTGGGTCCGACTGGTACAATGGTTCAATTATGGCTAAATTGCACTAAATAGCTCATATTGGGCCATATTAGCACACATTTATAGTCATTTTGGTTCGACTGGTACAATGGTCCTATCCTTCCAAAAGAGTGTAATTAGGTCAAAATCGTACTAAATAGGTCATATTGGGCCATATTAGCACACATTTAGTGATTTGGGTCCGACTGGTACAATAGTTCAATTACGTCTAAATGGCACTAAATAGGTCATATTGGGCCATATTAGCATATATCGAGTAATTTGGGGCCGATTGGTACAATGGTTCAATTAGGTCTAAACGGCACTAAATAGCTCATATTGGGCCATATTAGCACACATTTAGTGATTTGGGTCCGACTGGTACAATAGTTCAATTAGGTCTAAATGGCAGTAAATAGGTCATATTGGGCCATATTAGCACATATTGAGTAATTTTGGGTCGATTGGTACAAGGGTTCAATTAGGTCATATTGGGCCATATTAGCACACATTTAGTGATTTGGGTCCGACTGGTACAACGGTCCTATCCCTCCAAGAAGAGTGTAATTAGGTCAAAATCGCACTAAATGGGTCATATTGAGCCATATTAGCACATATTGAGTCATTTGGATCCGATTAGTACAATGGTCCTGTCTCTCCAAAAAGAGTCTAATTTGGGGCCCATTTTTACAATGGTTCAATTAGTTCTAAATGATACTAAATGGGTATATTGAGCCATATTAGCACATATTGAGCCATTTGGGTCCGATTAGTACAATTGTCCCGTCTCTCCAAAAAGAGTCTAATTAGGTTTAAATGGCACTAAATAGCTCATATTGGGCCATATTAGCACATATTGAGTAATTTGGGTACGACTGGTACAATGGTTCAATTAGGTCTAAACGGCACTAAATAGCTCATATTGGGCCATATTAGCACACAATGAGTGATTTTGGTCCGACTGGTACAATGGTCCTATCCCTCCAAGAAGAGTGTAATTAGGTCAAAATCGCACTAAATGGGTCATATTGAGCCATATTAGCACACATTTAGTGATTTGGGTCCGACTGGTACAATAGTTCAATTACGTCTAAATGGCACTAAATAGGTCATATTGGGCCATATTAGCATATATCGAGTAATTTGGGGCCGATTGGTACAATGGTTCAATTAGGTCTAAACGGCACTAAATAGCTCATATTGGGCCATATTAGCACACATTTAGTGATTTGGGTCCGACTGGTACAATAGTTCAATTAGGTCTAAATGGCAATAAATAGGTCATATTGGGCCATATTAGCACATATTGAGTAATTTGGGGTCGATTGGTACAAGGGTTCAATTAGGTCATATTGGGCCATATTAGCACACATTTAGTGATTTGGGTCCGACTGGTACAATGGTTCAATTATGGCTAAATGGCACTAAATGGCTCATATTGGGCCATATTAGCACACATTTATAGTCATTTTGGTTCGACTGGTACAATGGTCCTATCCTTCCAAAAGAGTGTAATTAGGTCAAAATCGTACTAAATAGGTCATATTGGGCCATATTAGCACACATTTAGTGATTTGGGTCCGACTGGTACAATAGTTCAATTACGTCTAAATGGCACTAAATAGGTCATATTGGGCCATATTAGCATATATCGAGTAATTTGGGGCCGATTGGTACAATGGTTCAATTAGGTCTAAACGGCACTAAATAGCTCATATTGGGCCATATTAGCACACATTTAGTGATTTGGGTCCGACTGGTACAGTAGTTCAATTAGGTCTAAATGGCAGTAAATAGGTCATATTGGGCCATATTAGCACATATTGAGTAATTTTGGGTCGATTGGTACAAGGGTTCAATTAGGTCATATTGGGCCATATTAGCACACATTTAGTGATTTGGGTCCGACTGGTACAACGGTCCTATCCCTCCAAGAAGAGTGTAATTAGGTCAAAATCGCACTAAATGGGTCATATTGAGCCATATTAGCACATATTGAGTCATTTGGATCCGATTAGTACAATGGTCCTGTCTCTCCAAAAAGAGTCTAATTTGGGGCCCATTTTTACAATGGTTCAATTAGTTCTAAATGATACTAAATGGGTATATTGAGCCATATTAGCACATATTGAGCCATTTGGGTCCGATTAGTACAATTGTCCCGTCTCTCCAAAAAGAGTCTAATTAGGTTTAAATGGCACTAAATAGCTCATATTGGGCCATATTAGCACATATTGAGTAATTTGGGTACGACTGGTACAATGGTTCAATTAGGTCTAAACGGCACTAAATAGCTCATATTGGGCCATATTAGCACACAATGAGTGATTTTGGTCCGACTGGTACAATGGTCCTATCCCTCCAAGAAGAGTGTAATTAAGTCAAAATCGCACTAAATGGGTCATATTGAGCCATATTAGCACACATTTAGTGATTTGGGTCCGACTGGTACAATAGTTCAATTACGTCTAAATGGCACTAAATAGGTCATATTGGGCCATATTAGCATATATCGAGTAATTTGGGGCCGATTGGTACAATGGTTCAATTAGGTCTAAACGGCACTAAATAGCTCATATTGGGCCATATTAGCACACATTTAGTGATTTGGGTCCGACCGGTACAATAGTTCAATTAGGTCTAAATGGCAATAAATAGGTCATATTGGGCCATATTAGCACATATTGAGTAATTTGGGGTCGATTGGTACAAGGGTTCAATTAGGTCATATTGGGCCATATTAGCACACATTTAGTGATTTGGGTCCGACTGGTACAATGGTTCAATTATGGCTAAATGGCACTAAATGGCTCATATTGGGCCATATTAGCACACATTTATAGTCATTTTGGTTCGACTGGTACAATGGTCCTATCCTTCCAAAAGAGTGTAATTAGGTCAAAATCGTACTAAATAGGTCATATTGGGCCATATTAGCACACATTTAGTGATTTGGGTCCGACTGGTACAATAGTTCAATTACGTCTAAATGGCACTAAATAGGTCATATTGGGCCATATTAGCATATATCGAGTAATTTGGGGCCGATTGGTACAATGGTTCAATTAGGTCTAAACGGCACTAAATAGCTCATATTGGGCCATATTAGCACACATTTAGTGATTTGGGTCCGACTGGTACAATAGTTCAATTAGGTCTAAATGGCAGTAAGTAGGTCATATTGGGCCATATTAGCACATATTGAGTAATTTTGGGTCGATTGGTACAAGGGTTCAATTAGGTCATATTGGGCCATATTAGCACACATTTAGTGATTTGGGTCCGACTGGTACAACGGTCCTATCCCTCCAAGAAGAGTGTAATTAGGTCAAAATCGCACTAAATGGGTCATATTGAGCCATATTAGCACATATTGAGTCATTTGGATCCGATTAGTACAATGGTCCTGTCTCTCCAAAAAGAGTCTAATTTGGGGCCCATTTTTACAATGGTTCAATTAGTTCTAAATGATACTAAATGGGTATATTGAGCCATATTAGCACATATTGAGCCATTTGGGTCCGATTAGTACAATTGTCCCGTCTCTCCAAAAAGAGTCTAATTAGGTTTAAATGGCACTAAATAGCTCATATTGGGCCATATTAGCACATATTGAGTAATTTGGGTACGACTGGTACAATGGTTCAATTAGGTCTAAACGGCACTAAATAGCTCATATTGGGCCATATTAGCACACAATGAGTGATTTTGGTCCGACCGGTACAATGGTCCTATCCCTCCAAGAAGAGTGTAATTAGGTCAAAATCGCACTAAATGGGTCATATTGAGCCATATTAGCACACATTTAGTGATTTGGGTCCGACTGGTACAATAGTTCAATTACGTCTAAATGGCACTAAATAGGTCATATTGGGCCATATTAGCATATATCGAGTAATTTGGGGCCGATTGGTACAATGGTTCAATTAGGTCTAAACGGCACTAAATAGCTCATATTGGGCCATATTAGCACACATTTAGTGATTTGGGTCCGACTGGTACAATAGTTCAATTAGGTCTAAATGGCAGTAAATAGGTCATATTGGGCCATATTAGCACATATTGAGTAATTTGGGGTCGATTGGTACAAGGGTTCAATTAGGTCATATTGGGCCATATTAGCTCACATTTAGTGATTTGGGTCCGACTGGTACAATGGTTCAATTATGGCTAAATGGCACTAAATAGCTCATATTGGGCCATATTAGCACACATTTATAGTCATTTTGGTTCGACTGGTACAATGGTCCTATCCTTCCAAAAGAGTGTAATTAGGTCAAAATCGTACTAAATAGGTCATATTGGGCCATATTAGCACACATTTAGTGATTTGGGTCCGACTGGTACAATAGTTCAATTACGTCTAAATGGCACTAAATAGGTCATATTGGGCCATATTAGCATATATCGAGTAATTTGGGGCCGATTGGTACAATGGTTCAATTAGGTCTAAACGGCACTAAATAGCTCATATTGGGCCATATTAGCACACATTTAGTGATTTGGGTCCGACTGGTACAATAGTTCAATTAGGTCTAAATGGCAGTAAATAGGTCATATTGGGCCATATTAGCACATATTGAGTAATTTTGGGTCGATTGGTACAAGGGTTCAATTAGGTCATATTGGGCCATATTAGCACACATTTAGTGATTTGGGTCCGACTGGTACAACGGTCCTATCCCTCCAAGAAGAGTGTAATTAGGTCAAAATCGCACTAAATGGGTCATATTGAGCCATATTAGCACATATTGAGTCATTTGGATCCGATTAGTACAATGGTCCTGTCTCTCCAAAAAGAGTCTAATTTGGGGCCCATTTTTACAATGGTTCAATTAGTTCTAAATGATACTAAATGGGTATATTGAGCCATATTAGCACATATTGAGCCATTTGGGTCCGATTAGTACAATTGTCCCGTCTCTCCAAAAAGAGTCTAATTAGGTTTAAATGGCACTAAATAGCTCATATTGGGCCATATTAGCACATATTGAGTAATTTGGGTACGACTGGTACAATGGTTCAATTAGGTCTAAACGGCACTAAATAGCTCATATTGGGCCATATTAGCACACAATGAGTGATTTTGGTCCGACTGGTACAATGGTCCTATCCCTCCAAGAAGAGTGTAATTAAGTCAAAATCGCACTAAATGGGTCATATTGAGCCATATTAGCACACATTTAGTGATTTGGGTCCGACTGGTACAATAGTTCAATTACGTCTAAATGGCACTAAATAGGTCATATTGGGCCATATTAGCATATATCGAGTAATTTGGGGCCGATTGGTACAATGGTTCAATTAGGTCTAAACGGCACTAAATAGCTCATATTGGGCCATATTAGCACACATTTAGTGATTTGGGTCCGACTGGTACAATAGTTCAATTAGGTCTAAATGGCAATAAATAGGTCATATTGGGCCATATTAGCACATATTGAGTAATTTGGGGTCGATTGGTACAAGGGTTCAATTAGGTCATATTGGGCCATATTAGCACACATTTAGTGATTTGGGTCCGACTGGTACAATGGTTCAATTATGGCTAAATGGCACTAAATGGCTCATATTGGGCCATATTAGCACACATTTATAGTCATTTTGGTTCGACTTGGTACAATGGTCCTATCCTTCCAAAAGAGTGTAATTAGGTCAAAATCGTACTAAATAGGTCATATTGGGCCATATTAGCACACATTTAGTGATTTGGGTCCGACTGGTACAATAGTTCAATTACGTCTAAATGGCACTAAATAGGTCATATTGGGCCATATTAGCATATATCGAGTAATTTGGGGCCGATTGGTACAATGGTTCAATTAGGTCTAAACGGCACTAAATAGCTCATATTGGGCCATATTAGCACACATTTAGTGATTTGGGTCCGACTGGTACAATAGTTCAATTAGGTCTAAATGGCAGTAAGTAGGTCATATTGGGCCATATTAGCACATATTGAGTAATTTTGGGTCGATTGGTACAAGGGTTCAATTAGGTCATATTGGGCCATATTAGCACACATTTAGTGATTTGGGTCCGACTGGTACAACGGTCCTATCCCTCCAAGAAGAGTGTAATTAGGTCAAAATCGCACTAAATGGGTCATATTGAGCCATATTAGCACATATTGAGTCATTTGGATCCGATTAGTACAATGGTCCTGTCTCTCCAAAAAGAGTCTAATTTGGGGCCCATTTTTACAATGGTTCAATTAGTTCTAAATGATACTAAATGGGTATATTGAGCCATATTAGCACATATTGAGCCATTTGGGTCCGATTAGTACAATTGTCCCGTCTCTCCAAAAAGAGTCTAATTAGGTTTAAATGGCACTAAATAGCTCATATTGGGCCATATTAGCACATATTGAGTAATTTGGGTACGACTGGTACAATGGTTCAATTAGGTCTAAACGGCACTAAATAGCTCATATTGGGCCATATTAGCACACAATGAGTGATTTTGGTCCGACTGGTACAATGGTCCTATCCCTCCAAGAAGAGTGTAATTAGGTCAAAATCGCACTAAATGGGTCATATTGAGCCATATTAGCACACATTTAGTGATTTGGGTCCGACTGGTACAATAGTTCAATTACGTCTAAATGGCACTAAATAGGTCATATTGGGCCATATTAGCATATATCGAGTAATTTGGGGCCGATTGGTACAATGGTTCAATTAGGTCTAAACGGCACTAAATAGCTCATATTGGGCCATATTAGCACACATTTAGTGATTTGGGTCCGACTGGTACAATAGTTCAATTAGGTCTAAATGGCAGTAAATAGGTCATATTGGGCCATATTAGCACATATTGAGTAATTTGGGGTCGATTGGTACAAGGGTTCAATTAGGTCATATTGGGCCATATTAGCTCACATTTAGTGATTTGGGTCCGACTGGTACAATGGTTCAATTATGGCTAAATGGCACTAAATAGCTCATATTGGGCCATATTAGCACACATTTATAGTCATTTTGGTTCGACTGGTACAATGGTCCTATCCTTCCAAAAGAGTGTAATTAGGTCAAAATCGTACTAAATAGGTCATATTGGGCCATATTAGCACACATTTAGTGATTTGGGTCCGACTGGTACAATAGTTCAATTACGTCTAAATGGCACTAAATAGGTCATATTGGGCCATATTAGCATATATCGAGTAATTTGGGGCCGATTGGTACAATGGTTCAATTAGGTCTAAACGGCACTAAATAGCTCATATTGGGCCATATTAGCACACATTTAGTGATTTGGGTCCGACTGGTACAATAGTTCAATTAGGTCTAAATGGCAGTAAATAGGTCATATTGGGCCATATTAGCACATATTGAGTAATTTGGGGTCGATTGGTACAAGGGTTCAATTAGGTCATATTGGGCCATATTAGCACACATTTAGTGATTTGGGTCCGACTGGTACAACGGTCCTATCCCTCCAAGAAGAGTGTAATTAGGTCAAAATCGCACTAAATGGGTCATATTGAGCCATATTAGCACATATTGAGTCATTTGGATCCGATTAGTACAATGGTCCTGTCTCTCCAAAAAGAGTCTAATTTGGGGCCCATTTTTACAATGGTTCAATTAGTTCTAAATGATACTAAATGGGTATATTGAGCCATATTAGCACATATTGAGCCATTTGGGTCCGATTAGTACAATTGTCCCGTCTCTCCAAAAAGAGTCTAATTAGGTTTAAATGGCACTAAATAGCTCATATTGGGCCATATTAGCACATATTGAGTAATTTGGGTACGACTGGTACAATGGTTCAATTAGGTCTAAACGGCACTAAATAGCTCATATTGGGCCATATTAGCACACAATGAGTGATTTTGGTCCGACTGGTACAATGGTCCTATCCCTCCAAGAAGAGTGTACGGAAAGGAGATTACTCCAGGCAATATTATAAAGGACAGTAAAAAGAGCAAAACGCCCAAAAGTTAGCACGAGCTACAACGGCAACTTTGGCATACAAACCATGCCATAAGAAGCCAAAACAAACAAAGCGACATACACCAAAAATAAATCAAGGAAAAAATAGAAAGCAAAAAGGTGTAAACCGCCAAAAGCTCCCAAACTAACACCAACCAAAAGACGCCTTGATCACTCCACATTGAACTCTAACTGTCTTTTCTTTGTCTTCCAAGCCATTCTCAAGAGAATCTCCCTCTTTATCTCATCAACAACCTGTTTTGAGCTTTTATTCTGATTATCAAAAAAAGTTCGATTCCTTTCCATCCACACATGGTATACCACGGCCGAAATAGCCAGCTTTTGAACCGTTGACCATCGTCTCCATTGGCCCGTCGACCATAAATCAATAATATCCGTCCAATTGTCCGGACAATACTGAATTCCCGTTTCCTTTTTGACCATATTCCAAATGCACCTCGAATAGGTACATTGGAAAAAAAGATGATCATGAGTTTCAACCGTAAGCTTACAGAAAACACACTTTATATCCGGGGGTTCAGACTTCCACTGTATGAGCCTATCTTGAGTAGGCAGCCTTTTCTGACACGCCATCCACATACAAAGGGCGTGTTTTGGAATGAAAGCTTTGTGCCATACCACTTTGTACCAATGCACAAGAGGCCGCCGTTCTTCCAAAGTATTCCAGGCTTCTTTCACAGTAAAGAATTGTCGTACCTGATTAGTACCCAACCATAAGAACTCGTCTTCATAAACCTTGGGCGTTGGGATAGAAATATGCTGCAACTGAGGGTATCTTTGTATCCATTCCACCGGCCACCCATTACCAAATTTCATCATAAGATCATCCAAGAAGAGTGTAATTAGGTCAAAATCGCACTAAATGGGTCATATTGAGCCATATTAGCACATATTGAGTAATTTGGGTACGACTGGTACAATGGTTCAATTATGGCTAAATGGCACTAAATAGCTCATATTGGGCCATATTAGCACACATTTAGTGATTTGGGTCCGACTGGTACAACGGTCCTATCCCTCCAAGAAGAGTGTAATTAGGTCAAAATCGCACTAAATGGGTCATATTGAGCCATATTAGCACGTATTGAGTCATTTGGATCCGATTAGTACAATGGTCCTGTCTCTCCAAAAAGAGTCTAATTTGGGGCCCATTTTTACAATGGTTCAATTAGTTCTAAATGATACTAAATGGGTATATTGAGCCATATTAGCACATATTGAGCCATTTGGGTCCGATTAGTACAATTGTCCCGTCTCTCCAAAAAGAGTCTAATTAGGTTTAAATGGCACTAAATAGCTCATATTGGGCCATATTAGCACATATTGAGTAATTTGGGTACGACTGGTACAATGGTTCAATTAGGTCTAAACGGCACTAAATAGCTCATATTGGGCCATATTAGCACACAATGAGTGATTTTGGTCCGACTGGTACAATAGTTCAATTACGTCTAAATGGCACTAAATAGGTCATATTGGGCCATATTAGCATATATCGAGTAATTTGGGGCCGATTGGTACAATGGTTCAATTAGGTCTAAACGGCACTAAATAGCTCATATTGGGCCATATTAGCACACATTTAGTGATTTGGGTCCGACTGGTACAATAGTTCAATTAGGTCTAAATGGCAGTAAATAGGTCATATTGGGCCATATTAGCACATATTGAGTAATTTGGGGTCGATTGGTACAAGGGTTCAATTAGGTCATATTGGGCCATATTAGCACACATTTAGTGATTTGGGTCCGACTGGTACAACGGTCCTATCCCTCCAAGAAGAGTGTAATTAGGTCAAAATCGCACTAAATGGGTCATATTGAGCCATATTAGCACGTATTGAGTCATTTGGATCCGATTAGTACAATGGTCCTGTCTCTCCAAAAAGAGTCTAATTTGGGGCCCATTTTTACAATGGTTCAATTTGTTCTAAATGATACTAAATGGGTATATTGAGCCATATTAGCACATATTGAGCCATTTGGGTCCGATTAGTACAATTGTCCCGTCTCTCCAAAAAGAGTCTAATTAGGTTTAAATGGCACTAAATAGCTCATATTGGGCCATATTAGCACATATTGAGTAATTTGGGTACGACTGGTACAATGGTTCAATTAGGTCTAAACGGCACTAAATAGCTCATATTGGGCCATATTAGCACACAATCGGTGATTTTGGTCCGATCGGTACAATGGTCCTATCCCTCCAAGAAGAGTGTAATTAGGTCAAAATCGCACTAAATGGGTCATATTGAGCCATATTAGCACACATTTAGTGATTTGGGTCCGACTGGTACAATAGTTCAATTACGTCTAAATGGCACTAAATAGGTCATATTGGGCCATATTAGCATATATCGAGTAATTTGGGGCCGATTGGTACAATGGTTCAATTAGGTCTAAACGGCACTAAATAGCTCATATTGGGCCATATTAGCACACATTTAGTGATTTGGGTCCGATTGGTACAATAGTTCAATTAGGTCTAAATGGCAGTAAATAGGTCATATTGGGCCATATTAGCACATATTGAGTAATTTGGGGTCGATTGGTACAAGGGTTCAATTAGGTCATATTGGGCCATATTAGCACACATTTAGTGATTTGGGTCCGACTGGTACAATGGTTCAATTATGGCTAAATGGCACTAAATAGCTCATATTGGGCCATATTAGCACACATTTATAGTCATTTTGGTTCGACTGGTACAATGGTCCTATCCTTCCAAAAGAGTGTAATTAGGTCAAAATCGTACTAAATAGGTCATATTGGGCCATATTAGCACACATTTAGTGATTTGGGTCCGACTGGTACAATAGTTCAATTACGTCTAAATGGCACTAAATAGGTCATATTGGGCCATATTAGCATATATCGAGTAATTTGGGGCCGATTGGTACAATGGTTCAATTAGGTCTAAACGGCACTAAATAGCTCATATTGGGCCATATTAGCACACATTTAGTGATTTGGGTCCGATCGGGTACAATAGTTCAATTAGGTCTAAATGGCAGTAAATAGGTCATATTGGGCCATATTAGCACATATTGAGTAATTTGGGGTCGATTGGTACAAGGGTTCAATTAGGTCATATTGGGCCATATTAGCACACATTTAGTGATTTGGGTCCGACTGGTACAACGGTCCTATCCCTCCAAGAAGAGTGTAATTAGGTCAAAATCGCACTAAATGGGTCATATTGAGCCATATTAGCACATATTGAGTCATTTGGATCCGATTAGTACAATGGTCCTGTCTCTCCAAAAAGAGTCTAATTTGGGGCCCATTTTTACAATGGTTCAATTAGTTCTAAATGATACTAAATGGGTATATTGAGCCATATTAGCACATATTGAGCCATTTGGGTCCGATTAGTACAATTGTCCCGTCTCTCCAAAAAGAGTCTAATTAGGTTTAAATGGCACTAAATAGCTCATATTGGGCCATATTAGCACATATTGAGTAATTTGGGTACGACCGGTACAATGGTTCAATTAGGTCTAAACGGCACTAAATAGCTCATATTGGGCCATATTAGCACACAATGAGTGATTTTGGTCCGATCGGTACAATGGTCCTATCCCTCCAAGAAGAGTGTACGGAAAGGAGATTACTCCAGGCAATATTATAAAGGACAGTAAAAAGAGCAAAACGCCCAAAAGTTAGCACGAGCTACAACGGCAACTTTGGCATACAAACCATGCCATAAGAAGCCAAAACAAACAAAGCGACATACACCAAAAATAAATCAAGGAAAAAATAGAAAGCAAAAAGGTGTAAACCGCCAAAAGCTCCCAAACTAACACCAACCAAAAGACGCCTTGATCACTCCACATTGAACTCTAACTGTCTTTTCTTTGTCTTCCAAGCCATTCTCAAGAGAATCTCCCTCTTTATCTCATCAACAACCTGTTTTGAGCTTTTATTCTGATTATCAAAAAAAGTTCGATTCCTTTCCATCCACACATGGTATACCACGGCCGAAATAGCCAGCTTTTGAACCGTTGACCATCGTCTCCATTGGCCCGTCGACCATAAATCAATAATATCCGTCCAATTGTCCGGACAATACTGAATTCCCGTTTCCTTTTTGACCATATTCCAAATGCACCTCGAATAGGTACATTGGAAAAAAAGATGATCATGAGTTTCAACCGTAAGGTTACGTAAAACACACTTTATATCCGGGGGTTCGTACTTCCACCGTATGAGCCTATCTTGAGTAGGCAGCCTTTTACGACACGCCATCCACATACAAAGGGCGTGTTTTGGAATGAAAGCTTTGTGCCATACCACTTTGTACCAATGCACAAGAGGCCGCCGTTCTTCCAAAGTATTCCAGGCTTCTTTCACAGTAAAGAATTGTCGTACCTGATTAGTACCCAACCATAAGAACTCGTCTTCATAAACCTTGGGCGTTGGGATAGAAATATGCTGCAACTGAGGGTATCTTTGTATCCATTCCACCAGCCACCCATTACCAAATTTCATCATAAGATCATCCAAGAAGAGTGTAATTAGGTCAAAATCGCACTAAATGGGTCATATTGAGCCATATTAGCACATATTGAGTAATTTGGGTACGACTGGTACAATGGTTCAATTATGGCTAAATGGCACTAAATAGCTCATATTGGGCCATATTAGCACACATTTAGTGATTTGGGTCCGACTGGTACAACGGTCCTATCCCTCCAAGAAGAGTGTAATTAGGTCAAAATCGCACTAAATGGGTCATATTGAGCCATATTAGCACGTATTGAGTCATTTGGATCCGATTAGTACAATGGTCCTGTCTCTCCAAAAAGAGTCTAATTTGGGGCCCATTTTTACAATGGTTCAATTAGTTCTAAATGATACTAAATGGGTATATTGAGCCATATTAGCACATATTGAGCCATTTGGGTCCGATTAGTACAATTGTCCCGTCTCTCCAAAAAGAGTCTAATTAGGTTTAAATGGCACTAAATAGCTCATATTGGGCCATATTAGCACATATTGAGTAATTTGGGTACGACTGGTACAATGGTTCAATTAGGTCTAAACGGCACTAAATAGCTCATATTGGGCCATATTAGCACACAATCAGTGATTTTGGTCCGACTGGTACAATGGTCCTATCCCTCCAAGAAGAGTGTAATTAGGTCAAAATCGCACTAAATGGGTCATATTGAGCCATATTAGCACACATTTAGTGATTTGGGTCCGACTGGTACAATAGTTCAATTACGTCTAAATGGCACTAAATAGGTCATATTGGGCCATATTAGCATATATCGAGTAATTTGGGGCCGATTGGTACAATGGTTCAATTAGGTCTAAACGGCACTAAATAGCTCATATTGGGCCATATTAGCACACATTTAGTGATTTGGGTCCGACTGGTACAATAGTTCAATTAGGTCTAAATGGCAGTAAATAGGTCATATTGGGCCATATTAGCACATATTGAGTAATTTGGGGTCGATTGGTACAAGGGTTCAATTAGGTCATATTGGGCCATATTAGCACACATTTAGTGATTTGGGTCCGATCGGTACAATGGTTCAATTATGGCTAAATGGCACTAAATAGCTCATATTGGGCCATATTAGCACACATTTATAGTCATTTTGGTTCGACTGGTACAATGGTCCTATCCTTCCAAAAGAGTGTAATTAGGTCAAAATCGTACTAAATAGGTCATATTGGGCCATATTAGCACACATTTAGTGATTTGGGTCCGACTGGTACAATAGTTCAATTACGTCTAAATGGCACTAAATAGGTCATATTGGGCCATATTAGCATATATCGAGTAATTTGGGGCCGATTGGTACAATGGTTCAATTAGGTCTAAACGGCACTAAATAGCTCATATTGGGCCATATTAGCACACATTTAGTGATTTGGGTCCGACTGGTACAATAGTTCAATTAGGTCTAAATGGCGGTAAATAGGTCATATTGGGCCATATTAGCACATATTGAGTAATTTGGGGTCGATTGGTACAAGGGTTCAATTAGGTCATATTGGGCCATATTAGCACACATTTAGTGATTTGGGTCCGACCGGTACAACGGTCCTATCCCTCCAAGAAGAGTGTAATTAGGTCAAAATCGCACTAAATGGGTCATATTGAGCCATATTAGCACATATTGAGTCATTTGGATCCGATTAGTACAATGGTCCCGTCTCTCCAAAAAGAGTCTAATTTGGGGCCCATTTTTACAATGGTTCAATTAGTTCTAAATGATACTAAATGGGTATATTGAGCCATATTAGCACATATTGAGCCATTTGGGTCCGATTAGTACAATTGTCCCGTCTCTCCAAAAAGAGTCTAATTAGGTTTAAATGGCACTAAATAGCTCATATTGGGCCATATTAGCACATATTGAGTAATTTGGGTACGACCGGTACAATGGTTCAATTAGGTCTAAACGGCACTAAATAGCTCATATTGGGCCATATTAGCACACAATGAGTGATTTTGGTCCGACTGGTACAATGGTCCTATCCCTCCAAGAAGAGTGTACGGAAAGGAGATTACTCCAGGCAATATTATAAAGGACGGTAAAAAGAGCAAAACGCCCAAAAGTTAGCACGAGCTACAACGGCAACTTTGGCATACAAACCATGCCATAAGAAGCCAAAACAAACAAAGCGACATACACCAAAAATAAATCAAGGAAAAAATAGAAAGCAAAAAGGTGTAAACCGCCAAAAGCTCCCAAACTAACACCAACCAAAAGACGCCTTGATCACTCCACATTGAACTCTAACTGTCTTTTCTTTGTCTTCCAAGCCATTCTCAAGAGAATCTCCCTCTTTATCTCATCAACAACCTGTTTTGAGCTTTTATTCGATTATCAAAAAAGTTCGATTCCTTTCCATCCACACATGGTATACCACGGCCGAAATAGCCAGCTTTTGAACCGTTGACCATCGTCTCCATTGGCCCGTCGACCATAAATCAATAATATCCGTCCAATTGTCCGGACAATACTGAATTCCCGTTTCCTTTTTGACCATATTCCAAATGCACCTCGAATAGGTACATTGGAAAAAAAGATGATCATGAGTTTCAACCGTAAGCTTACGTAAAACACACTTTATATCCGGGGTTCGGACTTCCACCGTATGAGCCTATCTTGAGTAGGCAGCCTTTTCTGACACGCCATCCACATACAAAGGGCGTGTTTTGGAATGAAAGCTTTGTGCCATACCACTTTGTACCAATGCACAAGAGGCCGCCGTTCTTCCAAAGTATTCCAGGCTTCTTTCACAAGAAAGAATTGTCGTACCTGATTAGTACCCAACCATAAGAACTCGTCTTCATAAACCTTGGGCGTTGGGATAGAAATATGCTGCAACTGAGGGTATCTTTGTATCCATTCCACCGGCCACCCATTACCAAATTTCATCATAAGATCATCCAAGAAGAGTGTAATTAGGTCAAAATCGCACTAAATGGGTCATATTGAGCCATATTAGCACATATTGAGTAATTTGGGTACGACTGGTACAATGGTTCAATTATGGCTAAATGGCACTAAATAGCTCATATTGGGCCATATTAGCACACATTTAGTCATTTTGGTCCGACTGGTACAATGGTCCTATCCCTCCAATAAGAGTGTAATTAGGTCAAAATCGCACTAAATGGGTCATATTGATGCATATTAGCACGTATTGAGTCATTTGGGTCCGATTAGTACAATGGTCCTGTCTCTCCAAAAAGAGTCTAATTTGGGGCCCATTTTTACAATGGTTCAATTAGTTCTAAATGATACTAAATGGGTATATTGAGCCATATTAGCACATATTGAGCCATTTGGGTCCGATTAGTACAATTGTCCCGTCTCTCCAAAAAGAGTCTAATTAGGTTTAAATGGCACTAAATAGCTCATATTGGGCCATATTAGCACATATTGAGTAATTTGGGTACGACTGGTACAATGGTTCAATTAGGTCTAAACGGCACTAAATAGCTCATATTGGGCCATATTAGCACACAATCGGTTGATTTTGGTCCGACTGGTACAATGGTCCTATCCCTCCAAGAAGAGTGTAATTAGGTCAAAATCGCACTAAATGGGTCATATTGAGCCATATTAGCACACATTTAGTGATTTGGGTCCGACTGGTACAATAGTTCAATTACGTCTAAATGGCACTAAATAGGTCATATTGGGCCATATTAGCATATATCGAGTAATTTGGGGCCGATTGGTACAATGGTTCAATTAGGTCTAAACGGCACTAAATAGCTCATATTGGGCCATATTAGCACACATTTAGTGATTTGGGTCCGACTGGTACAATAGTTCAATTAGGTCTAAATGGCAATAAATAGGTCATATTGGGCCATATTAGCACATATTGAGTAATTTGGGGTCGATTGGTACAAGGGTTCAATTAGGTCATATTGGGCCATATTAGCACACATTTAGTGATTTGGGTCCGACTGGTACAATGGTTCAATTATGGCTAAATGGCACTAAATAGCTCATATTGGGCCATATTAGCACACATTTATAGTCATTTTGGTTCGACTGGTACAATGGTCCTATCCTTCCAAAAGAGTGTAATTAGGTCAAAATCGTACTAAATAGGTCATATTGGGCCATATTAGCACACATTTAGTGATTTGGGTCCGACTGGTACAATAGTTCAATTACGTCTAAATGGCACTAAATAGGTCATATTGGGCCATATTAGCATATATCGAGTAATTTGGGGCCGATTGGTACAATGGTTCAATTAGGTCTAAACGGCACTAAATAGCTCATATTGGGCCATATTAGCACACATTTAGTGATTTGGGTCCGACTGGTACAATAGTTCAATTAGGTCTAAATGGCAGTAAATAGGTCATATTGGGCCATATTAGCACATATTGAGTAATTTGGGGTCGATTGGTACAAGGGTTCAATTAGGTCATATTGGGCCATATTAGCACACATTTAGTGATTTGGGTCCGACTGGTACAACGGTCCTATCCCTCCAAGAAGAGTGTAATTAGGTCAAAATCGCACTAAATGGGTCATATTGAGCCATATTAGCACATATTGAGTCATTTGGATCCGATTAGTACAATGGTCCTGTCTCTCCAAAAAGAGTCTAATTTGGGGCCCATTTTTACAATGGTTCAATTAGTTCTAAATGATACTAAATGGGTATATTGAGCCATATTAGCACATATTGAGCCATTTGGGTCCGATTAGTACAATTGTCCCGTCTCTCCAAAAAGAGTCTAATTAGGTTTAAATGGCACTAAATAGCTCATATTGGGCCATATTAGCACATATTGAGTAATTTGGGTACGACTGGTACAATGGTTCAATTAGGTCTAAACGGCACTAAATAGCTCATATTGGGCCATATTAGCACACAATGAGTGATTTTGGTCCGATCGGTACAATGGTCCTATCCCTCCAAGAAGAGTGTACGGAAAGGAGATTACTCCAGGCAATATTATAAAGGACAAGAAAAAGAGCAAAACGCCCAAAAGTTAGCACGAGCTACAACGGCAACTTTGGCATACAAACCATGCCATAAGAAGCCAAAACAAACAAAGCGACATACACCAAAAATAAATCAAGGAAAAAATAGAAAGCAAAAAGGTGTAAACCGCCAAAAGCTCCCAAACTAACACCAACCAAAAGACGCCTTGATCACTCCACATTGAACTCTAACCGTCTTTTCTTTGTCTTCCAAGCCATTCTCAAGAGAATCTCCCTCTTTATCTCATCAACAACCTGTTTTGAGCTTTTATTCTGATTATCAAAAAAAGTTCGATTCCTTTCCATCCACACATGGTATACCACGGCCGAAATAGCCAGCTTTTGAACCGTTGACCATCGTCTCCATTGGCCCGTCGACCATAAATCAATAATATCCGTCCAATTGTCCGGACAATACTGAATTCCCGTTTCCTTTTTGACCATATTCCAAATGCACCTCGAATAGGTACATTGGAAAAAAAGATGATCATGAGTTTCAACCGTAAGCTTACGTAAAACACACTTTATATCCGGGGGTTCAGACTTCCACTGTATGAGCCTATCTTGAGTAGGCAGCCTTTTCTGACACGCCATCCACATACAAAGGGCGTGTTTTGGAATGAAAGCTTTGTGCCATACCACTTTGTACCAATGCACAAGAGGCCGCCGTTCTTCCAAAGTATTCCAGGCTTCTTTCACAGTAAAGAATTGTCGTACCTGATTAGTACCCAACCATAAGAACTCGTCTTCATAAACCTTGGGCGTTGGGATAGAAATATGCTGCAACTGAGGGTATCTTTGTATCCATTCCACCGGCCACCCATTACCAAATTTCATCATAAGATCATCCAAGAAGAGTGTAATTAGGTCAAAATCGCACTAAATGGGTCATATTGAGCCATATTAGCACATATTGAGTAATTTGGGTACGACTGGTACAATGGTTCAATTATGGCTAAATGGCACTAAATAGCTCATATTGGGCCATATTAGCACACATTTAGTGATTTGGGTCCGACTGGTACAACGGTCCTATCCCTCCAAGAAGAGTGTAATTAGGTCAAAATCGCACTAAATGGGTCATATTGAGCCATATTAGCACGTATTGAGTCATTTGGATCCGATTAGTACAATGGTCCTGTCTCTCCAAAAAGAGTCTAATTTGGGGCCCATTTTTACAATGGTTCAATTAGTTCTAAATGATACTAAATGGGTATATTGAGCCATATTAGCACATATTGAGCCATTTGGGTCCGATTAGTACAATTGTCCCGTCTCTCCAAAAAGAGTCTAATTAGGTTTAAATGGCACTAAATAGCTCATATTGGGCCATATTAGCACATATTGAGTAATTTGGGTACGACTGGTACAATGGTTCAATTAGGTCTAAACGGCACTAAATAGCTCATATTGGGCCATATTAGCACACAATCAGTGATTTTGGTCCGACTGGTACAATGGTCCTATCCCTCCAAGAAGAGTGTAATTAGGTCAAAATCGCACTAAATGGGTCATATTGAGCCATATTAGCACACATTTAGTGATTTGGGTCCGACTGGTACAATAGTTCAATTACGTCTAAATGGCACTAAATAGGTCATATTGGGCCATATTAGCATATATCGAGTAATTTGGGGCCGATTGGTACAATGGTTCAATTAGGTCTAAACGGCACTAAATAGCTCATATTGGGCCATATTAGCACACATTTAGTGATTTGGGTCCGACTGGTACAATAGTTCAATTAGGTCTAAATGGCAGTAAATAGGTCATATTGGGCCATATTAGCACATATTGAGTAATTTGGGGTCGATTGGTACAAGGGTTCAATTAGGTCATATTGGGCCATATTAGCACACATTTAGTGATTTGGGTCCGACTGGTACAATGGTTCAATTATGGCTAAATGGCACTAAATAGCTCATATTGGGCCATATTAGCACACATTTATAGTCATTTTGGTTCGACTGGTACAATGGTCCTATCCTTCCAAAAGAGTGTAATTAGGTCAAAATCGTACTAAATAGGTCATATTGGGCCATATTAGCACACATTTAGTGATTTGGGTCCGACTGGTACAATAGTTCAATTACGTCTAAATGGCACTAAATAGGTCATATTGGGCCATATTAGCATATATCGAGTAATTTGGGGCCGATTGGTACAATGGTTCAATTAGGTCTAAACGGCACTAAATAGCTCATATTGGGCCATATTAGCACACATTTAGTGATTTGGGTCCGACTGGTACAATAGTTCAATTAGGTCTAAATGGCAGTAAATAGGTCATATTGGGCCATATTAGCACATATTGAGTAATTTGGGGTCGATTGGTACAAGGGTTCAATTAGGTCATATTGGGCCATATTAGCACACATTTAGTGATTTGGGTCCGACTGGTACAACGGTCCTATCCCTCCAAGAAGAGTGTAATTAGGTCAAAATCGCACTAAATGGGTCATATTGAGCCATATTAGCACATATTGAGTCATTTGGATCCGATTAGTACAATGGTCCTGTCTCTCCAAAAAGAGTCTAATTTGGGGCCCATTTTTACAATGGTTCAATTAGTTCTAGATGATACTAAATGGGTATATTGAGCCATATTAGCACATATTGAGCCATTTGGGTCCGATTAGTACAATTGTCCCGTCTCTCCAAAAAGAGTCTAATTAGGTTTAAATGGCACTAAATAGCTCATATTGGGCCATATTAGCACATATTGAGTAATTTGGGTACGACTGGTACAATGGTTCAATTAGGTCTAAACGGCAGTAAATAGCTCATATTGGGCCATATTAGCACACAATGAGTGATTTTGGTCCGACTGGTACAATGGTCCTATCCCTCCAAGAAGAGTGTACGGAAAGGAGATTACTCCAGGCAATATTATAAAGGACAAGAAAAAGAGCAAAACGCCCAAAAGTTAGCACGAGCTACAACGGCAACTTTGGCATACAAACCATGCCATAAGAAGCCAAAACAAACAAAGCGACATACACCAAAAATAAATCAAGGAAAAAATAGAAAGCAAAAAGGTGTAAACCGCCAAAAGCTCCCAAACTAACACCAACCAAAAGACGCCTTGATCACTCCACATTGAACTCTAACCTGTCTTTTCTTTGTCTTCCAAGCCATTCTCAAGAGAATCTCCCTCTTTATCTCATCAACAACCTGTTTTGAGCTTTTATTCTGATTATCAAAAAAAGTTCGATTCCTTTCCATCCACACATGGTATACCACGGCCGAAATAGCCAGCTTTTGAACCGTTGACCATCGTCTCCATTGGCCCGTCGACCATAAATCAATAATATCCGTCCAATTGTCCGGACAATACTGAATTCCCGTTTCCTTTTTGACCATATTCCAAATGCACCTCGAATAGGTACATTGGAAAAAAAGATGATCATGAGTTTCAACCGTAAGCTTACAGAAAACACACTTTATATCCGGGGGTTCAGACTTCCACTGTATGAGCCTATCTTGAGTAGGCAGCCTTTTCTGACACGCCATCCACATACAAAGGGCGTGTTTTGGAATGAAAGCTTTGTGCCATACCACTTTGTACCAATGCACAAGAGGCCGCCGTTCTTCCAAAGTATTCCAGGCTTCTTTCACAGTAAAGAATTGTCGTACCTGATTAGTACCCAACCATAAGAACTCGTCTTCATAAACCTTGGGCGTTGGGATAGAAATATGCTGCAACTGAGGGTATCTTTGTATCCATTCCACCGGCCACCCATTACCAAATTTCATCATAAGATCATCCAAGAAGAGTGTAATTAGGTCAAAATCGCACTAAATGGGTCATATTGAGCCATATTAGCACATATTGAGTAATTTGGGTACGACTGGTACAATGGTTCAATTATGGCTAAATGGCACTAAATAGCTCATATTGGGCCATATTAGCACACATTTAGTCATTTTGGTCCGACTGGTACAATGGTCCTATCCCTCCAATAAGAGTGTAATTAGGTCAAAATCGCACTAAATGGGTCATATTGATGCATATTAGCACGTATTGAGTCATTTGGGTCCGATTAGTACAATGGTCCTGTCTCTCCAAAAAGAGTCTAATTTGGGGCCCATTTTTACAATGGTTCAATTAGTTCTAAATGATACTAAATGGGTATATTGAGCCATATTAGCACATATTGAGCCATTTGGGTCCGATTAGTACAATTGTCCCGTCTCTCCAAAAAGAGTCTAATTAGGTTTAAATGGCACTAAATAGCTCATATTGGGCCATATTAGCACATATTGAGTAATTTGGGTACGACTGGTACAATGGTTCAATTAGGTCTAAACGGCACTAAATAGCTCATATTGGGCCATATTAGCACACAATCAGTGATTTTGGTCCGACTGGTACAATGGTCCTATCCCTCCAAGAAGAGTGTAATTAGGTCAAAATCGCACTAAATGGGTCATATTGAGCCATATTAGCACACATTTAGTGATTTGGGTCCGACTGGTACAATAGTTCAATTACGTCTAAATGGCACTAAATAGGTCATATTGGGCCATATTAGCATATATCGAGTAATTTGGGGCCGATTGGTACAATGGTTCAATTAGGTCTAAACGGCACTAAATAGCTCATATTGGGCCATATTAGCACACATTTAGTGATTTGGGTCCGACTGGTACAATAGTTCAATTAGGTCTAAATGGCAATAAATAGGTCATATTGGGCCATATTAGCACATATTGAGTAATTTGGGGTCGATTGGTACAAGGGTTCAATTAGGTCATATTGGGCCATATTAGCACACATTTAGTGATTTGGGTCCGACTGGTACAATGGTTCAATTATGGCTAAATGGCACTAAATAGCTCATATTGGGCCATATTAGCACACATTTATAGTCATTTTGGTTCGACTGGTACAATGGTCCTATCCTTCCAAAAGAGTGTAATTAGGTCAAAATCGTACTAAATAGGTCATATTGGGCCATATTAGCACACATTTAGTGATTTGGGTCCGACTGGTACAATAGTTCAATTACGTCTAAATGGCACTAAATAGGTCATATTGGGCCATATTAGCATATATCGAGTAATTTGGGGCCGATTGGTACAATGGTTCAATTAGGTCTAAACGGCACTAAATAGCTCATATTGGGCCATATTAGCACACATTTAGTGATTTGGGTCCGACTGGTACAATAGTTCAATTAGGTCTAAATGGCAGTAAATAGGTCATATTGGGCCATATTAGCACATATTGAGTAATTTGGGGTCGATTGGTACAAGGGTTCAATTAGGTCATATTGGGCCATATTAGCACACATTTAGTGATTTGGGTCCGACCGGTACAACGGTCCTATCCCTCCAAGAAGAGTGTAATTAGGTCAAAATCGCACTAAATGGGTCATATTGAGCCATATTAGCACATATTGAGTCATTTGGATCCGATTAGTACAATGGTCCGTCTCTCCAAAAAGAGTCTAATTTGGGGCCCATTTTTACAATGGTTCAATTAGTTCTAAATGATACTAAATGGGTATATTGAGCCATATTAGCACATATTGAGCCATTTGGGTCCGATTAGTACAATTGTCCCGTCTCTCCAAAAAGAGTCTAATTAGGTTTAAATGGCACTAAATAGCTCATATTGGGCCATATTAGCACATATTGAGTAATTTGGGTACGACTGGTACAATGGTTCAATTAGGTCTAAACGGCACTAAATAGCTCATATTGGGCCATATTAGCACACAATGAGTGATTTTGGTCCGATCGGTACAATGGTCCTATCCCTCCAAGAAGAGTGTACGGAAAGGAGATTACTCCAGGCAATATTATAAAGGACAAGTAAAAAGAGCAAAACGCCCAAAAGTTAGCACGAGCTACAACGGCAACTTTGGCATACAAACCATGCCATAAGAAGCCAAAACAAACAAAGCGACATACACCAAAAATAAATCAAGGAAAAAATAGAAAGCAAAAAGGTGTAAACCGCCAAAAGCTCCCAAACTAACACCAACCAAAAGACGCCTTGATCACTCCACATTGAACTCTAACTGTCTTTTCTTTGTCTTCCAAGCCATTCTCAAGAGAATCTCCCTCTTTATCTCATCAACAACCTGTTTTGAGCTTTTATTCTGATTATCAAAAAAGTTCGATTCCTTTCCATCCACACATGGTATACCACGGCCGAAATAGCCAGCTTTTGAACCGTTGACCATCGTCTCCATTGGCCCGTCGACCATAAATCAATAATATCCGTCCAATTGTCCGGACAATACTGAATTCCCGTTTCCTTTTTGACCATATTCCAAATGCACCTCGAATAGGTACATTGGAAAAAAAGATGATCATGAGTTTCAACCGTAAGCTTACGTAAAACACACTTTATATCCGGGGGTTCGTACTTCCACCGTATGAGCCTATCTTGAGTAGGCAGCCTTTTCTCGACACGCCATCCACATACAAAGGGCGTGTTTTGGAATGAAAGCTTTGTGCCATACCACTTTGTACCAATGCACAAGAGGCCGCCGTTCTTCCAAAGTATTCCAGGCTTCTTTCACAAGAAAGAATTGTCGTACCCGATTAGTACCCAACCATAAGAACTCGTCTTCATAAACCTTGGGCGTTGGGATAGAAATATGCTGCAACTGAGGGTATCTTTGTATCCATTCCACCAGCCACCCATTACCAAATTTCATCATAAGATCATCCAAGAAGAGTGTAATTAGGTCAAAATCGCACTAAATGGGTCATATTGAGCCATATTAGCACATATTGAGTAATTTGGGTACGACTGGTACAATGGTTCAATTATGGCTAAATGGCACTAAATAGCTCATATTGGGCCATATTAGCACACATTTAGTCATTTTGGTCCGACTGGTACAATGGTCCTATCCCTCCAATAAGAGTGTAATTAGGTCAAAATCGCACTAAATGGGTCATATTGATGCATATTAGCACGTATTGAGTCATTTGGGTCCGACTAGTACAATGGTCCGTCTCTCCAAAAAGAGTCTAATTTGGGGCCCATTTTTACAATGGTTCAATTAGTTCTAAATGATACTAAATGGGTATATTGAGCCATATTAGCACATATTGAGCCATTTGGGTCCGATTAGTACAATTGTCCCGTCTCTCCAAAAAGAGTCTAATTAGGTTTAAATGGCACTAAATAGCTCATATTGGGCCATATTAGCACATATTGAGTAATTTGGGTACGACTGGTACAATGGTTCAATTAGGTCTAAACGGCACTAAATAGCTCATATTGGGCCATATGAGCACACAATCGTTGATTTTGGTCCGACTGGTACAATGGTCCTATCCCTCCAAGAAGAGTGTAATTAGGTCAAAATCGCACTAAATGGGTCATATTGAGCCATATTAGCACACATTTAGTGATTTGGGTCCGACTGGTACAATAGTTCAATTACGTCTAAATGGCACTAAATAGGTCATATTGGGCCATATTAGCATATATCGAGTAATTTGGGGCCGATTGGTACAATGGTTCAATTAGGTCTAAACGGCACTAAATAGCTCATATTGGGCCATATTAGCACACATTTAGTGATTTGGGTCCGACTGGTACAATAGTTCAATTAGGTCTAAATGGCAATAAATAGGTCATATTGGGCCATATTAGCACATATTGAGTAATTTGGGGTCGATTGGTACAAGGGTTCAATTAGGTCATATTGGGCCATATTAGCACACATTTAGTGATTTGGGTCCGACTGGTACAATGGTTCAATTATGGCTAAATGGCACTAAATAGCTCATATTGGGCCATATTAGCACACATTTATAGTCATTTTGGTTCGACTGGTACAATGGTCCTATCCTTCCAAAAGAGTGTAATTAGGTCAAAATCGTACTAAATAGGTCATATTGGGCCATATTAGCACACATTTAGTGATTTGGGTCCGACTGGTACAATAGTTCAATTACGTCTAAATGGCACTAAATAGGTCATATTGGGCCATATTAGCATATATCGAGTAATTTGGGGCCGATTGGTACAATGGTTCAATTAGGTCTAAACGGCACTAAATAGCTCATATTGGGCCATATTAGCACACATTTAGTGATTTGGGTCCGACTGGTACAATAGTTCAATTAGGTCTAAATGGCAATAAATAGGTCATATTGGGCCATATTAGCACATATTGAGTAATTTGGGGTCGATTGGTACAAGGGTTCAATTAGGTCATATTGGGCCATATTAGCACACATTTAGTGATTTGGGTCCGACTGGTACAATGGTTCAATTATGGCTAAATGGCACTAAATAGCTCATATTGGGCCATATTAGCACACATTTATAGTCATTTTGGTTCGACTGGTACAATGGTCCTATCCTTCCAAAAGAGTGTAATTAGGTCAAAATCGTACTAAATAGGTCATATTGGGCCATATTAGCACACATTTAGTGATTTGGGTCCGACTGGTACAATAGTTCAATTACGTCTAAATGGCACTAAATAGGTCATATTGGGCCATATTAGCATATATCGAGTAATTTGGGGCCGATTGGTACAATGGTTCAATTAGGTCTAAACGGCACTAAATAGCTCATATTGGGCCATATTAGCACACATTTAGTGATTTGGGTCCGATCGGTACAATAGTTCAATTAGGTCTAAATGGCAGTAAATAGGTCATATTGGGCCATATTAGCACATATTGAGTAATTTGGGGTCGATTGGTACAAGGGTTCAATTAGGTCATATTGGGCCATATTAGCACACATTTAGTGATTTGGGTCCGACTGGTACAACGGTCCTATCCCTCCAAGAAGAGTGTAATTAGGTCAAAATCGCACTAAATGGGTCATATTGAGCCATATTAGCACATATTGAGTCATTTGGATCCGATTAGTACAATGGTCCTGTCTCTCCAAAAAGAGTCTAATTTGGGGCCCATTTTTACAATGGTTCAATTAGTTCTAAATGATACTAAATGGGTATATTGAGCCATATTAGCACATATTGAGCCATTTGGGTCCGATTAGTACAATTGTCCCGTCTCTCCAAAAAGAGTCTAATTAGGTTTAAATGGCACTAAATAGCTCATATTGGGCCATATTAGCACATATTGAGTAATTTGGGTACGACTGGTACAATGGTTCAATTAGGTCTAAACGGCACTAAATAGCTCATATTGGGCCATATTAGCACACAATGAGTGATTTTGGTCCGACTGGTACAATGGTCCTATCCCTCCAAGAAGAGTGTACGGAAAGGAGATTACTCCAGGCAATATTATAAAGGACAGTAAAAAGAGCAAAACGCCCAAAAGTTAGCACGAGCTACAACGGCAACTTTGGCATACAAACCATGCCATAAGAAGCCAAAACAAACAAAGCGACATACACCAAAAATAAATCAAGGAAAAAATAGAAAGCAAAAAGGTGTAAACCGCCAAAAGCTCCCAAACTAACACCAACCAAAAGACGCCTTGATCACTCCACATTGAACTCTAACTGTCTTTTCTTTGTCTTCCAAGCCATTCTCAAGAGAATCTCCCTCTTTATCTCATCAACAACCTGTTTTGAGCTTTTATTCTGATTATCAAAAAAAGTTCGATTCCTTTCCATCCACACATGGTATACCACGGCCGAAATAGCCAGCTTTTGAACCGTTGACCATCGTCTCCATTGGCCCGTCGACCATAAATCAATAATATCCGTCCAATTGTCCGGACAATACTGAATTCCCGTTTCCTTTTTGACCATATTCCAAATGCACCTCGAATAGGTACATTGGAAAAAAAGATGATCATGAGTTTCAACCGTAAGCTTACAGAAAACACACTTTATATCCGGGGGTTCAGACTTCCACTGTATGAGCCTATCTTGAGTAGGCAGCCTTTTCTGACACGCCATCCACATACAAAGGGCGTGTTTTGGAATGAAAGCTTTGTGCCATACCACTTTGTACCAATGCACAAGAGGCCGCCGTTCTTCCAAAGTATTCCAGGCTTCTTTCACAGTAAAGAATTGTCGTACCTGATTAGTACCCAACCATAAGAACTCGTCTTCATAAACCTTGGGCGTTGGGATAGAAATATGCTGCAACTGAGGGTATCTTTGTATCCATTCCACCGGCCACCCATTACCAAATTTCATCATAAGATCATCCAAGAAGAGTGTAATTAGGTCAAAATCGCACTAAATGGGTCATATTGAGCCATATTAGCACATATTGAGTAATTTGGGTACGACTGGTACAATGGTTCAATTATGGCTAAATGGCACTAAATAGCTCATATTGGGCCATATTAGCACACATTTAGTCATTTTGGTCCGACTGGTACAATGGTCCTATCCCTCCAATAAGAGTGTAATTAGGTCAAAATCGCACTAAATGGGTCATATTGATGCATATTAGCACGTATTGAGTCATTTGGGTCCGATTAGTACAATGGTCCTGTCTCTCCAAAAAGAGTCTAATTTGGGGCCCATTTTTACAATGGTTCAATTAGTTCTAAATGATACTAAATGGGTATATTGAGCCATATTAGCACATATTGAGCCATTTGGGTCCGATTAGTACAATTGTCCCGTCTCTCCAAAAAGAGTCTAATTAGGTTTAAATGGCACTAAATAGCTCATATTGGGCCATATTAGCACATATTGAGTAATTTGGGTACGACTGGTACAATGGTTCAATTAGGTCTAAACGGCACTAAATAGCTCATATTGGGCCATATTAGCACACAATCAGTGATTTTGGTCCGACTGGTACAATGGTCCTATCCCTCCAAGAAGAGTGTAATTAGGTCAAAATCGCACTAAATGGGTCATATTGAGCCATATTAGCACACATTTAGTGATTTGGGTCCGACTGGTACAATAGTTCAATTACGTCTAAATGGCACTAAATAGGTCATATTGGGCCATATTAGCATATATCGAGTAATTTGGGGCCGATTGGTACAATGGTTCAATTAGGTCTAAACGGCACTAAATAGCTCATATTGGGCCATATTAGCACACATTTAGTGATTTGGGTCCGACTGGTACAATAGTTCAATTAGGTCTAAATGGCAATAAATAGGTCATATTGGGCCATATTAGCACATATTGAGTAATTTGGGGTCGATTGGTACAAGGGTTCAATTAGGTCATATTGGGCCATATTAGCACACATTTAGTGATTTGGGTCCGACTGGTACAATGGTTCAATTATGGCTAAATGGCACTAAATAGCTCATATTGGGCCATATTAGCACACATTTATAGTCATTTTGGTTCGACTGGTACAATGGTCCTATCCTTCCAAAAGAGTGTAATTAGGTCAAAATCGTACTAAATAGGTCATATTGGGCCATATTAGCACACATTTAGTGATTTGGGTCCGACTGGTACAATAGTTCAATTACGTCTAAATGGCACTAAATAGGTCATATTGGGCCATATTAGCATATATCGAGTAATTTGGGGCCGATTGGTACAATGGTTCAATTAGGTCTAAACGGCACTAAATAGCTCATATTGGGCCATATTAGCACACATTTAGTGATTTGGGTCCGACTGGTACAATAGTTCAATTAGGTCTAAATGGCAGTAAATAGGTCATATTGGGCCATATTAGCACATATTGAGTAATTTGGGGTCGATTGGTACAAGGGTTCAATTAGGTCATATTGGGCCATATTAGCACACATTTAGTGATTTGGGTCCGACCGGTACAACGGTCCTATCCCTCCAAGAAGAGTGTAATTAGGTCAAAATCGCACTAAATGGGTCATATTGAGCCATATTAGCACATATTGAGTGATTTGGATCCGATTAGTACAATGGTCCCGTCTCGCCAAAAAGAGTCTAATTTGGGGCCCATTTTTACAATGGTTCAATTAGTTCTAAATGATACTAAATGGGTATATTGAGCCATATTAGCACATATTGAGCCATTTGGGTCCGATTAGTACAATTGTCCCGTCTCTCCAAAAAGAGTCTAATTAGGTTTAAATGGCACTAAATAGCTCATATTGGGCCATATTAGCACATATTGAGTAATTTGGGTACGACTGGTACAATGGTTCAATTAGGTCTAAACGGCACTAAATAGCTCATATTGGGCCATATTAGCACACAATGAGTGATTTTGGTCCGACTGGTACAATGGTCCTATCCCTCCAAGAAGAGTGTACGGAAAGGAGATTACTCCAGGCAATATTATAAAGGACAGTAAAAAGAGCAAAACGCCCAAAAGTTAGCACGAGCTACAACGGCAACTTTGGCATACAAACCATGCCATAAGAAGCCAAAACAAACAAAGCGACATACACCAAAAATAAATCAAGGAAAAAATAGAAAGCAAAAAGGTGTAAACCGCCAAAAGCTCCCAAACTAACACCAACCAAAAGACGCCTTGATCACTCCACATTGAACTCTAACTGTCTTTTCTTTGTCTTCCAAGCCATTCTCAAGAGAATCTCCCTCTTTATCTCATCAACAACCTGTTTTGAGCTTTTATTCTGATTATCAAAAAAAGTTCGATTCCTTTCCATCCACACATGGTATACCACGGCCGAAATAGCCAGCTTTTGAACCGTTGACCATCGTCTCCATTGGCCCGTCGACCATAAATCAATAATATCCGTCCAATTGTCCGGACAATACCGAATTCCCGTTTCCTTTTTGACCATATTCCAAATGCACCTCGAATAGGTACATTGGAAAAAAAGATGATCATGAGTTTCAACCGTAAGCTTACAGGAAAACACACTTTATATCCGGGGGTTCAGACTTCCACTGTATGAGCCTATCTTGAGTAGGCAGCCTTTTCTGACACGCCATCCACATACAAAGGGCGTGTTTTGGAATGAAAGCTTTGTGCCATACCACTTTGTACCAATGCACAAGAGGCCGCCGTTCTTCCAAAGTATTCCAGGCTTCTTTCACAGTAAAGAATTGTCGTACCTGATTAGTACCCAACCATAAGAACTCGTCTTCATAAACCTTGGGCGTTGGGATAGAAATATGCTGCAACTGAGGGTATCTTTGTATCCATTCCACCGGCCACCCATTACCAAATTTCATCATAAGATCATCCAAGAAGAGTGTAATTAGGTCAAAATCGCACTAAATGGGTCATATTGAGCCATATTAGCACATATTGAGTAATTTGGGTACGACTGGTACAATGGTTCAATTATGGCTAAATGGCACTAAATAGCTCATATTGGGCCATATTAGCACACATTTAGTCATTTTGGTCCGACTGGTACAATGGTCCTATCCCTCCAATAAGAGTGTAATTAGGTCAAAATCGCACTAAATGGGTCATATTGATGCATATTAGCACGTATTGAGTCATTTGGGTCCGATTAGTACAATGGTCCTGTCTCTCCAAAAAGAGTCTAATTTGGGGCCCATTTTTACAATGGTTCAATTAGTTCTAAATGATACTAAATGGGTATATTGAGCCATATTAGCACATATTGAGCCATTTGGGTCCGATTAGTACAATTGTCCCGTCTCTCCAGAAAGAGTCTAATTAGGTTTAAATGGCACTAAATAGCTCATATTGGGCCATATTAGCACATATTGAGTAATTTGGGTACGACTGGTACAATGGTTCAATTAGGTCTAAACGGCACTAAATAGCTCATATTGGGCCATATTAGCACACATTGAGTGATTTGGGTCCGACTGGTACAATGGTTCAATCAGGTCTAAATGGCACTAAATAGGTCATATTGGGCCATATTAGCACATATTGAGTAATTTGGGGCTGATTGGTACAATGGTTCAATTAGGTCTAAACGGCACAAAATAGCTCATATTGGGTCATATTAGCACACATTTAGTCATTTTGGTCCGACTGGACAATTGGAACAATGGTCCTATCCCTCCAAAAAGAGTGTAATTAGGTCAAAATCGCACTAAATAGGTCATATTGGGCCATATTAGCACACATTTAGTGATTTGGGTCTGACTGGTACAATGGTTCAATTAGGTCTAAATGGCACTAAATAGGTCATATTGGGCCATATTAGCATATATTGAGTAATTTGGGGCCGATTGGTACAATGGATCAATTAGGTCTAAACGGCACTAAATAGCTCATATTGGGCCATATTAGCACACATTTAGTCATTTTGTTCCGACTGGTACAATGGCCCTATCCCTATAAAAAGATTGTAACTAGGTGAAAATGTAATTAAATGGGTCATATTGAGCTATATTAGCATATATTGAGTCATTAGGAACCGAATGGTACAATGGTTCAATTATCACATATTGAGTCATTAGGAACCGATTGGTACAATGGTTCAATTAGGTCTAAATGGCACCAAATAGGTCATATTGGGCCATATTATCATATATTGAGTCATTTGGGTCCGATTGGTGCAATGGTTCAATTAGGTCAAAATGACACTAAATAAGTCATATTGGGCCATATTAGCACATATTGAGTAATTTTGGGCCGATTGTTACAATGGTTCAATTAGGTCTAAACGACACTAAATAGCTCATATTGGGCCATATTAGCACACATTTAGTCATTTTGTTCCGACTGGTACAATGGCCCTATCCCTATAAAAAGATTGTAACTAGGTGAAAATGTAATTAAATGGGTCATATTGAGCTATATTAGCATATATTGAGTCATTAGGAACCGATTGGTACAATGGTTCAATTAGGTCTAAATGGCACCAAATAGGTCATATTGGGCCATATTATCATATATTGAGTCATTAGGAACCGATTGGTACAATGGTTCAATTAGGTCTAAATGGCACCAAATAGGTCATATTGGGCCATATTATCATATATTGAGTCATTTGGGTCCGATTGGTGCAATGGTTCAATTAGGTCATATTGGGCCATATTAGCACACATTTAGTGATTTGGGTCCGACTGGTACAATGGTTCAATCAGGTCTAAATGGAACTAAATAGGTCATATTGGGCCATATTAGCACATATTGAGTAATTTGGGTCCGACTGGTACAATCGTTCAATCAGGTCTAAATGGCACTAAATAGCTCATATTGGGCCATATTAGCACACATTTAGTCATTTTGGTCCGACTGGTACAATGGTTCAATCAGGTCTAAATGGCACTAAATAGGTCATATTGAGCCATATTAGCACATATTGAGTAATTTGGGGCCGATTGGTACAATGGTTCAATTAGGTTTAAACGGCACTAAATGGCTCATATTGGGCCATATTAGCACACATTTAGTCATTTTGGTCCGACTGGTACAATGGTTCAATCAGGTCTAAATGGCACTAAATAGGTCATATTGGGCCATATTAGCACATATTGAGTAATTTGGGGCCGATTGGTACAATGGTTCAATTAGGTTTAAACGGCACTAAATGGCTCATATTGGGCCATATTAGCACACATTTAGTCATTTTGGTCCGACTGGTACAATGGTCATATCCCTCCATAAAGAGTGTAGTTAGGTCAAAATCGCACTAAATAGATCATATTGGGCCATATTAGCACACATTTAGTGATTTGGGTCCGACTGGTACAATGGTTCAATCAGGTCTAAATGGCACTAAATAGGTCATATTGGGCATATTAGCACATATTGAGTAATTTGGGGCCGATTGGTACAATGGTTCAATTAGGTCTAAACGGCACTAAATAGCTCATATTGGGCCATATTAGCACATATTTAGTCATTTGGGTCCGACTGGTACAATGGTTCAATCAGGTCTAAATGGCACTAAATAGGTCATATTGGGCCATATTAGCACATATTGAGTAATTTGGGGCCGATTGGTACAATGGTTCAATTAGGTTTAAACGGCACTAAATGGCTCATATTGGGCCATATTAGCACACATTTAGTCATTTTGGTCCGACTGGTACAATGGTCATATCCCTCCATAAAGAGTGTAGTTAGGTCAAAATCGCACTAAATAGGTCATACTGGGCCATATTAGCACACATTTAGTGATTTGGGTCCGACTGGTACAATGGTTCAATCAGGTCTAAATGGCACTAAATAGGTCATATTGGGCCATATTAGCACATATTGAGTAATTTGGGGCCGATTGGTACAATGGTTCAATTAGGTCTAAACGGCACTAAATAGCTCATATTGGGCCATATTAGCACATATTTAGTCATTTGGGTCCGATTGGTACAATGGTTGAATCAGGTCTAAATGGCACTAAATAGGTCATATTGGGCCATATTAGCATATATTGAGTCATTTGGGTCAGATTGGTGCAATGGTTCAATTAGGTCAAAATGGCACTAAATAAGTCAAATTGGGCCATATTAGCATATATTGAGTAATTTGGGGCCGATTGGTACAATGGTTCAATTAGGTCTAAACGGCACTAAATAGCTCATATTGGGCCATATTAGCACACATTTAGTGATTTGGGTCCGACTGGTACAATGGTTCAATCAGGTCTAAATGTCACTAAATAGGTCATATTGGGCCATATTAGCATATATTGAGTCATTTGGGTCCGATTGGTGCAATGGTTCAATTAGGTCAAAATGGCACTAAATAAGTCATGTAGGGCCATATTAGCATATATTGAGTAATTTGGGGCCGATTGGTACAATGGTTCAATTAGGTCTAAACGGCACTAAATAGCTCATATTGGGCCATATTAGCACACATTTAGTGATTTGGGTCCGACTGGTACAATCGTTCAATCAGGTCTAAATGGCACTAAATAGCTCATATTGGGCCATATTAGCACATATTGAGTAATTTGGGTCCGACTGGTACAATCGTTCAATCAGGTCTAAATGGCACTAAATAGCTCATATTGGGCCATATTAGCACACATTTAGTCATTTTGGTCCGACATGTACAATGGTCCTATCCCTCCAAAAAGAGTGTAGTTAGGTCAAAATCGCACTAAATAGGTCATATTGGGCCATATTAGCACACATTTAGTGATTTGGGTCCGACTGGTACAATGGTTCAATCAGGTCTAAATGGAACTAAATAGGTCATATTGGGCCATATTAGCACATATTGAGTAATTTGGGTCCGACTGGTACAATCGTTCAATCAGGTCTAAATGGCACTAAATAGCTCATATTGGGCCATATTAGCACACATTTAGTCATTTTGGTCCGACTGGTACAATGGTTCAATCAGGTCTAAATGGCACTAAATAGGTCATATTGAGCCATATTAGCACATATTGAGTAATTTGGGGCCGATTGGTACAATGGTTCAATTAGGTCTAAACGGCACTAAATAGCTCATATTGGGCCATATTAGCACATATTTAGTCATTTGGGTCCGATTGGTACAATGGTTGAATCAGGTCTAAATGGCACTAAATAGGTCATATTGGCCCATATAAGCATATATTGAGTCATTTGGGTCAGATTGGTGCAATGGTTCAATTAGGTCAAAATGGCACTAAATAAGTCAAATTGGGCCATATTAGCATATATTGAGTAATTTGGGGCCGATTGGTACAATGGTTCAATTAGGTCTAAACGGCACTAAATAGCTCATATTGGGCCATATTAGCACACATTTAGTCATTTTGGTCCGACTGGTACAATGGTTCAATCAGGTCTAAATGGCATTAAATAGGTCATATTGGGCCATATCAGCACATATTGAGTAATTTGGGGCCGAGTGGTACAATGGTTTAATTAGGTTTAAACGGCACTAAATGGCTCATATTGGGCCATATTAGTACACATTTAGTCATTTTGGTCCGATTGGTACAATGGTCATATCCCTCCATAAAGAGTGTAGTTAGGTCTAAATGGCACTAAATAGGTCATATTGGGCCATATTAGCATATATTGAGTAATTTGGGGCCGATTGGTACAATGGTTCAATTAGGTCTAAACGGCACTAAATAGCTCATATTGGGCCATATTAGCACACATTTAGTGATTTGGGTCCGACTGGTACAATCGTTCAATCTGGTCTAAATGGCACTAAATAGCTCATATTGGGCCATATTAGCACACATTTAGTCATTTTGGTCCGACTGGTACAATGGTTCAATCAGGTCTAAATGGCACTAAATAGGGACCATATTGGGCCATATTAGCACATATTGAGTAATTTGGGGCCGAGTGGTACAATGGTTCAATTAGGTTTAAACGGCACTAAATGACTCATATTGGGCCATATTAGCACACATTTAGTCATTTTGGTCCGACTGGTACAATGGTCATATCCCTCCATAAAGAGTGTAGTTAGGTCAAAATCGCACTAAATAGGTCATATTGGGCCATATTAGCACACATTTAGTGATTTGGGTCCGACTGGTACAATGGTTCAATCAGGTCTAAATGGCACTAAATAGGTCATATTGGGCCATATTAGCACATATTGAGTAATTTGGGGCCGATTGGTACAATGGTTCAATTAGGTCTAAACGGCACTAAATAGCTCATATTGGGCCATATTAGCACATATTTAGTCATTTGGGTCCGACTGGTACAATGGTTCAATCAGGTCTAAATGGCACTAAATAGGTCATATTGGGCCATATTAGCACATATTGAGTAATTTGGGGCCGATTGGTACAATGGTTCAATTAGGTTTAAACGGCACTAAATGGCTCATATTGGGCCATATTAGCACACATTTAGTCATTTTGGTCCGACTGGTACAATGGTCATATCCCTCCATAAAGAGTGTAGTTAGGTCAAAATCGCACTAAATAGGTCATATTGGGCCATATTAGCACACATTTAGTGATTTGGGTCCGACTGGTACAATGGTTCAATCAGGTCTAAATGGCACTAAATAGGTCAAAATCGCACTAAATAGGTCATATTGGGCCATATTAGCACACATTTAGCCATTTTGGTCCGACTGGTACAATGGTCATATCCCTCCATAAAGAGTGTAGTTAGGTCAAAATCGCACTAAATAGGTCATATTGGGCCATATTAGCACACATTTAGTGATTTGGGTCCGACTGGTACAATGTTTCAATTAGGTCTAAATGGCACTAAATAGGTCATATTGGGCCATATTAGCATATATTGAGTAATTTAGGGCCGATTGGTACAATGGTTCAATTAGGTCTAAACGGCAGTAAATAGCTCATATTGGGCCATATTAGCACACATTTAGTCATATTGGTCCGACCGGTACAATAGTTCAATTAGCTCTAAATGGCACTAAGTAAGTCATATTGGGCCATATTAGCATATATTGAGTAATTTGGGGCCGATTGGTACAATCGTTCAATTAGGTCTAAACGGCAGTAATAATAGCTCATATTGGGCCATATTAGCATATATTGAGTAATTTGTGGCCGATTGGTACAATGGTTCAATTAGGTTTAAACGGCACTAAATGGCTCATATTGGGCCATATTAGCACACATTTAGTCATTTTGGTCCGACTGGTACAATGGTCCAATTAGGTCTAAATGGCACTAAATGGGTCATATTGAGCCATATTTGCACATATTGAGCCATATAAGCGCATATTGAGTCATTTGGGTCCGATTAGTACAATGTCCAGGCTCTCCAAAAAGAGTCTAATTAGGTAAAAAAATGACACTAAATGGGTCATATTGAGCCATAGTAGCACAAAGTGAGTCAGTTGGGTCCGATTGGTTCAATTGGCGCAATTAGGTCTAAATGGCACTAAATGGGTTATATTGAGCCATATTAGCACATATTAAGTCATTTGGGCTCGATTAGTACAATGGTCCTGTCTCTGCAAAAAGAGTGTAATTAGGTCAAAATGACACTAAATAGGTTATACTGAGCCATACTAGCACAAAGTGAGTCATTTGGGTCTGATTGGTACAATGGTTCAATTAGTTCTCAATGGCACTAAATGGGTCATATTGAGGCATATTAGCACATATTGAGCCATTTGGGTCCGATTAATACAATTGCCCTGTCTCTCCAAAAAGAGTCTAATTATGTCTAAATGGCACTAAATAGCTCATATTGGGCCGTATTAGCACACATTTAGTGATTTGGGCCCGACTGGTACAATGGTGCAATTAATGTCTAAATAACACTAAATAGGTCATATTGGGCTGTATTAGCACATATTGAGTAATTTGGGGACGATTGGTACAATGGTTCAATTAGGTCTAAATGGCACTAAATAGCTCATATTGGGCCATATTAGCACACATTTAGTGATTTGGGTCCGACTGGTACAATGGTTCAATATTTTTAAACAGTTTTTTTCAGAAAACATTTTAAAAACTTCCATTTTTTTTCTAGTTTTTGTTTTATTACAGTGGTAAAAAATGTGATAATTTTTAAGAAATTTATCTTGTTAAAAACGGTGGTAAAAATGTGATAATTTTGTAAAGATGGTCCATAAAATGGTGTAAAATCTTCGATTTTATTACAGTTTTTTCAGAAAAAATGTTAAAAACTTTTATTTTTTTTCCAGTTTTTGTTTTCTTAGAGTGGTACAAAATATGTTAATTTTAATGGAATTTATATAAAGCGCTGAGCTTTTTATATTTTTTTTAATATAATATTTAAAAAAACATGACCCTAATACAGCTTGTTTTGTAGAACCGTGAAAAAAGATGACCCGTAAGTCATTGAATAGTCTAAAGTTGCCACTTTTTTACATCGTTGTTATTTATAGCAGCGTAAAAATTTGAACTTTTATATAGTTGATCAACAAAACGGTGTAAAATCTTGTATCTGAGACAGTTTTTCGTAAAAAATGTTAAAAACTTGTAATTTTTTCAAGTTTTTGTTTTCTTAGAGTGTTACTAAATATGTTAATTCTAAAGTAATTTATGTAAAGTGGTGAGCTTTTTATGTTTTTTTTTTCATTTAATATTGAAAAATAATGACCCTAATACAGCTTGTTTTGTAAAACCGTGAAAAAAGATGACCCGGAAGTCATTGAAACGTTTAAATTTGGGCCATATTAGCACACATTTAGTCATTTTGGTCCGACTGGTACAATGGTGCTATCCCTCCAAAAAGAGTGTAATTAGCTCAAAATCGCACAAAATAGGTCATATTGGGCCATATTAGCACACATTTAGTGATTTGGGTCCGACTGGTACAATGTTTCAATTAGGTCTAAATGGCACTAAATAGGTCATATTGGGCCATATTAGCATATATTGAGTAATTTGGGGCCGATTGGTACAATGGTTCAATTAGGTCTAAACGGCAGTAAATAGCTCATATTGGGCCATATTAGCACACATTTAGTCATATTGGTCCGACCGGTACAATAGTTCAATTAGCTCTAAATGGCACTAAATAAGTCATATTGGGCCATATTAGCATATATTGAGTAATTTGGGGCCGATTGGTACAATCGTTCAATTAGGTCTAAACGGCAGTAATAATAGCTCATATTGGGCCATATTAGCATATATTGAGTAATTTGTGGCCGATTGGTACAATGGTTCAATTAGGTCTAAACGGCACTAAATAGATCATATTGGGCCATATTAGCACACATTTAGTGATTTGGGTCCGACTGGTACAATGGTCCAATTAGGTCTAAATGGCACTAAATGGGTCATATTGAGCCATATTAGCACATATTGAGTCATTTGGGTCCGATTAGTACAATGACCAGGCTCTCCAAAAAGAGTCTAATTAGGTAAAAAAATGACACTAAATGGGTCATATTGAGCCATACTAGCACAAAGTGAGTCAGTTGGGTCCGATTGGTTCAATTGGCGCAATTAGGTCTAAATGGCACTAAATGGGTTATATTGAGCCATATTAGCACATATTAAGTCATTTGGGCTCGATTAGTACAATGGTCCTGTCTCTGCAAAAAGAGTGTAATTAGGTCAAAATGACACTAAATAGGTTATACTGAGCCATACTAGCACAAAGTGAGTCATTTGGGTCTGATTGGTACAATGGTTCAATTAGTTCTCAATGGCACTAAATGGGTCATATTGAGCCATATTAGCACATATTGAGCCATTTGGGTCCGATTAATACAATTGCCCTGTCTCTCCAAAAAGAGTCTAATTATGTCTAAATGGCACTAAATAGCTCATATTGGGCCGTATTAGCACACATTTAGTGATTTGGGCCCGACTGGTACAATGGTGCAATTAATGTCTAAATAACACTAAATAGGTCATATTGGGCTGTATTAGCACATATTGAGTAATTTGGGGACGATTGGTACAATTAGGTCTAAATGGCACTAAATAGCTCATATTGGGCCATATTAGCACACATTTAGTGATTTGGGTCCGACTGGTACAATGGTTCAATATTTTTAAACAGTTTTTTTCAGAAAACATTTTAAAAACTTCCATTTTTTTTCTAGTTTTTGTTTTATTACAGTGGTAAAAAATGTGATAATTTTTAAGAAATTTATCTTGTTAAAAACGGTGGTAAAAATGTGATAATTTTGTAAAGATGGTCCATAAAATGGTGTAAAATCTTCGATTTTATTACAGTTTTTTCAGAAAAAATGTTAAAAACTTTTATTTTTTTTCCAGTTTTTGTTTTCTTAGAGTGGTACAAAATATGTTAATTTTAATGGAATTTATATAAAGCGCTGAGCTTTTTATATTTTTTTTAATATAATATTTAAAAAAACATGACCCTAATACAGCTTGTTTTGTAGAACCGTGAAAAAAGATGACCCGTAAGTCATTGAATAGTCTAAAGTTGCCACTTTTTTACATCGTTGTTATTTATAGCAGCGTAAAAATTTGAACTTTTATATAGTTGATCAACAAAACGGTGTAAAATCTTGTATCTGAGACAGTTTTTTCGTAAAAAATGTTAAAAACTTGTAATTTTTTCAAGTTTTTGTTTTCTTAGAGTGTTACTAAATATGTTAATTCTAAAGTAATTTATGTAAAGTGGTGAGCTTTTTATGTTTTTTTTTTCATTTAATATTGAAAAATAATGACCCTAATACAGCTTGTTTTGTAAAACCGTGAAAAAAGATGACCCGGAAGTCATTGAAACGTTTAAATTTGGGCCATATTAGCACACATTTAGTCATTTTGGTCCGACTGGTACAATGGTGCTATCCCTCCAAAAAGAGTGTAATTAGCTCAAAATCGCACAAAATAGGTCATATTGGGCCATATTAGCACACATTTAGTGATTTGGGTCCGACTGGTACAATGTTTCAATTAGGTCTAAATGGCACTAAATAGGTCATATTGGGCCATATTAGCATATATTGAGTAATTTGGGGCCGATTGGTACAATGGTTCAATTAGGTCTAAACGGCAGTAAATAGCTCATATTGGGCCATATTAGCACACATTTAGTCATATTGGTCCGACCGGTACAATAGTTCAATTAGCTCTAAATGGCACTAAATAAGTCATATTGGGCCATATTAGCATATATTGAGTAATTTGGGGCCGATTGGTACAATCGTTCAATTAGGTCTAAACGGCAGTAATAATAGCTCATATTGGGCCATATTAGCATATATTGAGTAATTTGTGGCCGATTGGTACAATGGTTCAATTAGGTTTAAACGGCACTAAATGGCTCATATTGGGCCATATTAGCACACATTTAGTCATTTTGGTCCGACTGGTACAATGGTCCAATTAGGTCTAAATGGCACTAAATGGGTCATATTGAGCCATATTTGCACATATTGAGCCATATAAGCACATATTGAGTCATTTGGGTCCGATTAGTACAATGTCCAGGCTCTCCAAAAAGAGTCTAATTAGGTAAAAAAATGACACTAAATGGGTCATATTGAGCCATAGTAGCACAAAGTGAGTCAGTTGGGTCCGATTGGTTCAATTGGCGCAATTAGGTCTAAATGGCACTAAATGGGTTATATTGAGCCATATTAGCACATATTAAGTCATTTGGGCTCGATTAGTACAATGGTCCTGTCTCTGCAAAAAGAGTGTAATTAGGTCAAAATGACACTAAATAGGTTATACTGAGCCATACTAGCACAAAGTGAGTCATTTGGGTCTGATTGGTACAGTGGTTCAATTAGTTCTCAATGGCACTAAATGGGTCATATTGAGCCATATTAGCACATATTGAGCCATTTGGGTCCGATTAATACAATTGCCCTGTCTCTCCAAAAAGAGTCTAATTATGTCTAAATGGCACTAAATAGCTCATATTGGGCCGTATTAGCACACATTTAGTGATTTGGGCCCGACTGGTACAATGGTGCAATTAATGTCTAAATAACACTAAATAGGTCATATTGGGCAGTATTAGCACATATTGAGTAATTTGGGGACGATTGGTACAATGGTTCAATTAGGTCTAAATGGCAGTAAATAGCTCATATTGGGCCATATTAGCACACATTTAGTGATTTGGGTCCGACTGGTACAATGGTTCAATATTTTTAAACAGTTTTTTTCAGAAAACATTTTAAAAACTTCCATTTTTTTTCTAGTTTTTGTTTTATTACAGTGGTAAAAAATGTGATAATTTTTAAGAAATTTATCTTGTTAAAAACGGTGGTAAAAATGTGATAATTTTGTAAAGATGGTCCATAAAATGGTGTAAAATCTTCGATTTTATTACAGTTTTTTCAGAAAAAATGTTAAAAACTTTTATTTTTTTTCCAGTTTTTGTTTTCTTAGAGTGGTACAAAATATGTTAATTTTAATGGAATTTATATAAAGCGCTGAGCTTTTTATATTTTTTAATATAATATTTAAAAAAACATGACCCTAATACAGCTTGTTTTGTAGAACCGTGAAAAAAGATGACCCGTAAGTCATTGAATAGTCTAAAGTTGCCACTTTTTTACATCGTTGTTATTTATAGCAGCGTAAAAATTTGAACTTTTATATAGTTGATCAACAAAACGGTGTAAAATCTTGTATCTGAGACAGTTTTTTCGTAAAAAATGTTAAAAACTTGTAATTTTTTCAAGTTTTTGTTTTCTTAGAGTGTTACTAAATATGTTAATTCTAAAGTAATTTATGTAAAGTGGTGAGCTTTTTATGTTTTTTTTTTCATTTAATATTGAAAAATAATGACCCTAATACAGCTTGTTTTGTAAAACCGTGAAAAAAGATGACCCGGAAGTCATTGAAACGTTTAAATTTGGGCCATATTAGCACACATTTAGTCATTTTTGTCCGATCGGTACAATGGTGCTATCCCTCCAAAAAGAGTGTAATTAGCTCAAAATCGCACAAAATAGGTCATATTGGGCCATATTAGCACACATTTAGTGATTTGGGTCCGACTGGTACAATGTTTCAATTAGGTCTAAATGGCACTAAATAGGTCATATTGGGCCATATTAGCATATATTGAGTAATTTGGGGCCGATTGGTACAATGGTTCAATTAGGTCTAAACGGCAGTAAATAGCTCATATTGGGCCATATTAGCACACATTTAGTCATATTGGTCCGACCGGTACAATAGTTCAATTAGCTCTAAATGGCACTAAATAAGTCATATTGGGCCATATTAGCATATATTGAGTAATTTGGGGCCGATTGGTACAATCGTTCAATTAGGTCTAAACGGCAGTAATAATAGGTCATATTGGGCCATATTAGCATATATTGAGTAATTTGTGGCCGATTGGTACAATGGTTCAATTAGGTTTAAACGGCACTAAATGGCTCATATTGGGCCATATTAGCACACATTTAGTCATTTTGGTCCGACTGGTACAATGGTCCAATTAGGTCTAAATGGCACTAAATGGGTCATATTGAGCCATATTTGCACATATTGAGCCATATAAGCACATATTGAGTCATTTGGGTCCGATTAGTACAATGTCCAGGCTCTCCAAAAAGAGTCTAATTAGGTAAAAAAATGACACTAAATGGGTCATATTGAGCCATAGTAGCACAAAGTGAGTCAGTTGGGTCCGATTGGTTCAATTGGCGCAATTAGGTCTAAATGGCACTAAATGGGTTATATTGAGCCATATTAGCACATATTAAGTCATTTGGGCTCGATTAGTACAATGGTCCTGTCTCTGCAAAAAGAGTGTAATTAGGTCAAAATGACACTAAATAGGTTATACTGAGCCATACTAGCACAAAGTGAGTCATTTGGGTCTGATTGGTACAGTGGTTCAATTAGTTCTCAATGGCACTAAATGGGTCATATTGAGCCATATTAGCACATATTGAGCCATTTGGGTCCGATTAATACAATTGCCCTGTCTCTCCAAAAAGAGTCTAATTATGTCTAAATGGCACTAAATAGCTCATATTGGGCCGTATTAGCACACATTTAGTGATTTGGGCCCGACTGGTACAATGGTGCAATTAATGTCTAAATAACACTAAATAGGTCATATTGGGCAGTATTAGCACATATTGAGTAATTTGGGGACGATTGGTACAATGGTTCAATTAGGTCTAAATGGCACTAAATAGCTCATATTGGGCCATATTAGCACACATTTAGTGATTTGGGTCCGACTGGTACAATGGTTCAATATTTTTAAACAGTTTTTTTCAGAAAACATTTTAAAAACTTCCATTTTTTTCTAGTTTTTGTTTTATTACAGTGGTAAAAAATGTGATAATTTTTAAGAAATTTATCTTGTTAAAAACGGTGGTAAAAATGTGATAATTTTGTAAAGATGGTCCATAAAATGGTGTAAAATCTTCGATTTTATTACAGTTTTTCAGAAAAAATGTTAAAAACTTTTATTTTTTTTCCAGTTTTTGTTTTCTTAGAGTGGTACAAAATATGTTAATTTTAATGGAATTTATATAAAGCGCTGAGCTTTTTATATTTTTTTTAATATAATATTTAAAAAAACATGACCCTAATACAGCTTGTTTTGTAGAACCGTGAAAAAAGATGACCCGTAAGTCATTGAATAGTCTAAAGTTGCCACTTTTTTACATCGTTGTTATTTATAGCAGCGTAAAAATTTGAACTTTTATATAGTTGATCAACAAAACGGTGTAAAATCTTGTATTTGAGACAGTTTTTTCGTAAAAAATGTTAAAAACTTGTAATTTTTTCAAGTTTTTGTTTTCTTAGAGTGTTACTAAATATGTTAATTCTAAAGTAATTTATGTAAAGTGGTGAGCTTTTTATGTTTTTTTTTCATTTAATATTGAAAAATAATGACCCTAATACAGCTTGTTTTGTAAAACCGTGAAAAAAGATGACCCGGAAGTCATTGAAACGTTTAAATTTGGGCCATATTAGCACACATTTAGTCATTTTGGTCCGACTGGTACAATGGTGCTATCCCTCCAAAAAGAGTGTAATTAGCTCAAAATCGCACAAAATAGGTCATATTGGGCCATATTAGCACACATTTAGTGATTTGGGTCCGACTGGTACAATGTTTCAATTAGGTCTAAATGGCACTAAATAGGTCATATTGGGCCATATTAGCATATATTGAGTAATTTGGGGCCGATTGGTACAATGGTTCAATTAGGTCTAAACGGCAGTAAATAGCTCATATTGGGCCATATTAGCACACATTTAGTCATATTGGTCCGACCGGTACAATAGTTCAATTAGCTCTAAATGGCACTAAATAAGTCATATTGGGCCATATTAGCATATATTGAGTAATTTGGGGCCGATTGGTACAATCGTTCAATTAGGTCTAAACGGCAGTAATAATAGCTCATATTGGGCCATATTAGCATATATTGAGTAATTTGTGGCCGATTGGTACAATGGTTCAATTAGGTTTAAACGGCACTAAATGGCTCATATTGGGCCATATTAGCACACATTTAGTCATTTTGGTCCGATCCGGTACAATGGTCCAATTAGGTCTAAATGGCACTAAATGGGTCATATTGAGCCATATTTGCACATATTGAGCCATATAAGCACATATTGAGTCATTTGGGTCCGATTAGTACAATGTCCAGGCTCTCCAAAAAGAGTCTAATTAGGTAAAAAAATGACACTAAATGGGTCATATTGAGCCATAGTAGCACAAAGTGAGTCAGTTGGGTCCGATTGGTTCAATTGGCGCAATTAGGTCTAAATGGCACTAAATGGGTTATATTGAGCCATATTAGCACATATTAAGTCATTTGGGCTCGATTAGTACAATGGTCCTGTCTCTGCAAAAAGAGTGTAATTAGGTCAAAATGACACTAAATAGGTTATACTGAGCCATACTAGCACAAAGTGAGTCATTTGGGTCTGATTGGTACAGTGGTTCAATTAGTTCTCAATGGCACTAAATGGGTCATATTGAGCCATATTAGCACATATTGAGCCATTTGGGTCCGATTAATACAATTGCCCTGTCTCTCCAAAAAGAGTCTAATTATGTCTAAATGGCACTAAATAGCTCATATTGGGCCGTATTAGCACACATTTAGTGATTTGGGCCCGACTGGTACAATGGTGCAATTAATGTCTAAATAACACTAAATAGGTCATATTGGGCTGTATTAGCACATATTGAGTAATTTGGGGACGATTGGTACAATGGTTCAATTAGGTCTAAATGGCACTAAATAGCTCATATTGGGCCATATTAGCACACATTTAGTGATTTGGGTCCGACTGGTACAATGGTTCAATATTTTTAAACAGTTTTTTTCAGAAAACATTTTAAAAACTTCCATTTTTTTTCTAGTTTTTGTTTTATTACAGTGGTAAAAAATGTGATAATTTTTAAGAAATTTATCTTGTTAAAAACGGTGGTAAAAATGTGATAATTTTGTAAAGATGGTCCATAAAATGGTGTAAAATCTTCGATTTTATTACAGTTTTTTCAGAAAAAATGTTAAAAACTTTTATTTTTTTTCCAGTTTTTGTTTTCTTAGAGTGGTACAAAATATGTTAATTTTAATGGAATTTATGTAAAGCGCTGAGCTTTTTATATTTTTTTTAATATAATATTTAAAAAAACATGACCCGAATACAGCCTGTTTTGTAGAACCGTGAAAAAAGATGACCCGTAAGTCATTGAATAGTCTAAAGTTGCCACTTTTTTACATCGTTGTTATTTATAGCAGCGTAAAAATTTGAACTTTTATATAGTTGATCAACAAAACGGTGTAAAATCTTGTATTTGAGACAGTTTTTTCGTAAAAAATGTTAAAAACTTGTAATTTTTTCAAGTTTTTGTTTTCTTAGAGTGTTACTAAATATGTTAATTCTAAAGTAATTTATGTAAAGTGGTGAGCTTTTTATGTTTTTTTTTTCATTTAATATTGAAAAATAATGACCCTAATACAGCTTGTTTTGTAAAACCGTGAAAAAAGATGACCCGGAAGTCATTGAAACGTTTAAATTTGGGCCATATTAGCACACATTTAGTCATTTTGGTCCGACTGGTACAATGGTGCTATCCCTCCAAAAAGAGTGTAATTAGCTCAAAATCGCACAAAATAGGTCATATTGGGCCATATTAGCACACATTTAGTGATTTGGGTCCGACTGGTACAATGTTTCAATTAGGTCTAAATGGCACTAAATAGGTCATATTGGGCCATATTAGCATATATTGAGTAATTTGGGGCCGATTGGTACAATGGTTCAATTAGGTCTAAACGGCAGTAAATAGCTCATATTGGGCCATATTAGCACACATTTAGTCATATTGGTCCGACCGGTACAATAGTTCAATTAGCTCTAAATGGCACTAAATAAGTCATATTGGGCCATATTAGCATATATTGAGTAATTTGGGGCCGATTGGTACAATCGTTCAATTAGGTCTAAACGGCAGTAATAATAGCTCATATTGGGCCATATTAGCATATATTGAGTAATTTGTGGCCGATTGGTACAATGGTTCAATTAGGTCTAAACGGCACTAAATAGATCATATTGGGCCATATTAGCACACATTTAGTGATTTGGGTCCGACTGGTACAATGGTCCAATTAAGTCTAAATGGCACTAAATGGGTCATATTGAGCCATATTAGCACATATTGAGTCATTTGGGTCCGATTAGTACAATGTCCAGGCTCTCCAAAAAGAGTCTAATTAGGTAAAAAAATGACACTAAATGGGTCATATTGAGCCATACTAGCACAAAGTGAGTCAGTTGGGTCCGATTGGTTCAATTGGCTCAATTAGGTCTAAATTGAGCCATATTAGCACATATTAAGTCATTTGGGCTCAATTAGTACAATGGTCCTGTCTCTGCAAAAAGAGTGTAATTAGGTCAAAATGACACTAAATAGGTTATACTGAGCCATACTAGCACAAAGTGAGTCATTTGGGTCTGATTGGTACAATGGTTCAATTAGTTCTCAATGGCACTAAATGGGTCATATTGAGCCATATTAGCACATATTGAGCCATTTGGGTCCGATTAATACAATTGCCCTGTCTCTCCAAAAAGAGTCTAATTATGTCTAAATGGCACTAAATAGCTCATATTGGGCCGTATTAGCACACATTTAGTGATTTGGGCCCGACTGGTACAATGGTGCAATTAATGTCTAAATAACACTAAATAGGTCATATTGGGCTGTATTAGCACATATTGAGTAATTTGGGGACGATTGGTACAATGGTTCAATTAGGTCTAAATGGCACTAAATAGCTCATATTGGGCCATATTAGCACACATTTAGTGATTTGGGTCCGACTGGTACAATGGTTCAATATTTTTTAACAGTTTTTTTCAGAAAACATTTTAAAAACTTCCATTTTTTTCTAGTTTTTGTTTTATTACAGTGGTAAAAAATGTGATAATTTTTAAGAAATTTATCTTGTTAAAAACGGTGGTAAAAATGTGATAATTTTGTAAAGATGGTCCATAAAATGGTGTAAAATCTTCGATTTTATTACAGTTTTTTCAGAAAAAATGTTAAAAACTTTTATTTTTTTTCCAGTTTTTGTTTTCTTAGAGTGGTACAAAATATGTTAATTTTAATGGAATTTATGTAAAGCGCTGAGCTTTTTATATTTTTTTTAATATAATATTTAAAAAAACATGACCCTAATACAGCTTGTTTTGTAGAACCGTGAAAAAAGATGACCCGTAAGTCATTGAATAGTCTAAAGTTGCCACTTTTTTACATCGTTGTTATTTATAGCAGCGTAAAAATTTGAACTTTTATATAGTTGATCAACAAAACGGTGTAAAATCTTGTATTTGAGACAGTTTTTTCGTAAAAAATGTTAAAAACTTGTAATTTTTTCAAGTTTTTGTTTTCTTAGAGTGTTACTAAATATGTTAATTCTAAAGTAATTTATGTAAAGTGGTGAGCTTTTTATGTTTTTTTTTTCATTTAATATTGAAAAATAATGACCCTAATACAGCTTGTTTTGTAAAACCGTGAAAAAAGATGACCCGGAAGTCATTGAAACGTTTAAATTTGGGCCATATTAGCACACATTTAGTCATTTTGGTCCGACTGGTACAATGGTGCTATCCCTCCAAAAAGAGTGTAATTAGCTCAAAATCGCACAAAATAGGTCATATTGGGCCATATTAGCACACATTTAGTGATTTGGGTCCGACTGGTACAATAGTTCAATTAGGTCTAAATGGCAGTAAATAGGTCATATTGGGCCATATTAGCATATCTTGAGTAATTTGGGGCCGATTGGTACAATGGTTCAATTAGGTCTAAACGGCAGTAAATAATAGCTCATATTGGGCCATATTAGCACACATTTAGTCATTTGGGTCCGACTGGTACAATAGTTCAATTAGGTCTAAATGGCACTAAATAGGTCATATTTGACCATATTAGCACACATTTAGTGATTTGAGTCCGACTGGTACAATGGTTCAAACAGGTCTAAATGGCACTAAATAGGTCATATTGGGCCGTATTAGCACACATTTAGTGATTTGGGCCCAACTGGTACAATGGTGCAATTATGTCTAAATGGCACTAAATAGGTCATATTGGGCCATATTAGCACATATTGAGTAATTTGGGACCGATTGGTACAATGGTTCAATTAGGTCTAAACGGCACTAAATAGCTCATATTGGGCCATATTAAGCACACATTTAGTGATTTGGGTCCGACTGGTACAATGGTCCTATCCCTTCAAAAAGAGTGTAGTTAGGTGAAAATCGCACAAAATAGGTCATATTGGGCCATATTAGCACACATTTAGTGATTTGGGTCCGACTGGTACAACGGTTCAATTAGGTCTAAATGGAACTAAATAGGTCATATTGGGCCATCTTAGCATATATTGAGTAATTTGGAGCCAATTGGTACAATGGTTCAATTAGGTCTGAATGGCACTAAATAGCTCATATTGGGCCATATTAGCACACATTTAGTCATTTGGGTCCGACTGGTACAATGGTCCTATCCCTCCAAAAAGAGTGTAATTAGGTCAAAATGGCACTAAATGGCACTAAATGGGTCATATTGAGCTATATTAGCCCATATTGAGTCATTTGGGTCCGATTAGTACAATGGTCCTGTCTCTCCAAAAAGAGTCTAATTAGGTAAAAAATAATGACATTAAATGAGTCATATTAAGCCATATTAGCATATAATGAGTCATTTGGGTCCGATTGGTACAAAGTTCCGATTAGGTCAAAATGGCACTGAATGGGTCATATTGTGCCATATTAGCACATATTAAGTCATTTGGGATCGATTAGTACAATGGTTCTGTCTCTGCAAAAATATTGTAATTAGGTCAAAATGACATTAAATGGGTCATATTGAGCCATACTAGCACAAAGTGAGTATGGTCCTATCCCTCCAAAAAGAGTGTAATTAGGTCAAAATCGCACTAAATAGGTCAGATTGGGCCATATTAGCACACATTTAGTAATTTGGGTCCGACTGGTACACTGGTTCAATTAGGTCTAAATGGCACTAAATAGATCATATTGGGCCATATTAGCATATATTGAATAATTTGTGGCCGATTGGTACAATGGTTCAATTAGGTCTAAACGGCAGTAACTAGCTCATATTGGGCCATATTAGCACACATTTAGTGATTTGGGTCCGACTGGTACAATGCTCTTTATCCCTCCAAAAAGAGTATAATTAGGTCAAACTGGCACTAAATGGGTCATATTGAGCCATATGCATATACTGAGTCATTTGGGTCCGACTGATACAATGGTTCAATCAGGTCTAAATGGCTCTAAATAGGTCATATTGGGCCATATTAGCACATATTGAGTAATTTGGGTCCGACTGGTACAATGGTTCAATTAGGTCTAAACGGCACTAAATAGCTCATATTGGGCCATATTAGCACACATTGAGTGATTTGGGTCCGACTGGTACAATGGTTCAATTAGGTCTAAACGGCACTAAATAGCTCATATTGGGCCATATTAGCACACATTTAGTGATTTAGGTCCGACTGGTACAATGGTCCTATCCCTCCAAAAAGAGTGTAGTTAGGTCAAAATCGCACTAAATAGGTCATATTGGGCCATATTAGCACACATTTAGTAATTTGGGTCCGACTGGTACAATGGTTCAATTAGGTCTAAATGGCACTAAATAGATCATATTGGGCCATATTAGCATATATTGAATAATTTGTGGCCGATTGGTACAATGGTTCAATTAGGTCTAAACGGCAGTAACTAGCTCATATTGGGCCATATTAGCACATATTTAGTGATTTGGGTCCGACTGGTACAATGCTCTTTATCCCTCCAAAAAGAGTATAATTAGGTCAAAATGGCACTAAATGGGTCATATTGAGCCATATTAGCATATATTGAGTCATTTGGGTCCGACTGATACAATGGTCCAATTAGGTCAAAATGGCACTAAATAGATCATATTGGGCCATATTAGCATATATTGAATAATTTGTGGCCGATTGGTACAATGGTTCAATTAGGTCTAAACGGCAGTAACTAGCTCATATTGGGCCATATTAGCACACATTTAGTGATTTGGGTCCGACTGGTACAATGCTCTTTATCCATCCAAAAAGAGTATGCTAATTGGGTCAAAATGGCACTAAATGGGTCATATTGAGCCATATTAGCATATATTGAGTCATTTGGGTCCGACTGATACAATGGTCCAATTAGGTCAAAATGGCACTAAATGGGTCATATTGAGCCATATTAGCACATATTGAGTCATTTGTGTCCGATTAGTACAATTGTCCAGGCTCTCCAAAAAGAGTCTAATTAGGTAAAAAAAATGACACTAAATGGGTCATATTGAGCCATACTAGCACAAAGTGAGTCAGTTGGGTCCGATTGGTTCAATTGGCTCAATTAGGTCTAAATGGCACTAAATGGGTTATATTGAGCCATATTAGCACATATTAAGTCATTTGGGCTCGATTAGTACAATGGTCCTGTCTCTGCAAAAAGAGTGTAATTAGGTCAAAATGACAATAAATGGGTTATATTGAGCCATACTAGCACAAAGTGAGTCATTTGGGTCCGACTGGTACAATAGTTCAATTAGGTCTAAATGGCACTAAATAGGTCATATTGGGCCATATTAGCACACATTTAGTGATTTGAGTCCGACTGGTACAATGGTTCAATCAGGTCTAAATGGCACTAAATAGGTCATATTGGGCCATATTAGCACATATTGAGTAATTTGGGTCCGACTGGTACAATGGTTCAATTAGGTCTAAACGGCACTAAATAGCTCATATTGGGCCATATTAGCACACATTGAGTGATTTGGGTCCGACTGGTACAATGGTTCAATTAGGTCTAAACGGCACTAAATAGCTCATATTGGGCCATATTAGCACACATTTAGTGATTTAGGTCCGACTGGTACAATGGTCCTATCCCTCCAAAAAGAGTGTAGTTAGGTCAAAATCGCACTAAATAGGTCATATTGGGCCATATTAGCACACATTTAGTAATTTGGGTCCGACTGGTACAATGGTTCAATCAGGTCTAAATGGCACTAAATAGATCATATTGGGCCATATTAGCATATATTGAATAATTTGTGGCCGATTGGTACAATGGTTCAATTAGGTCTAAACGGCAGTAACTAGCTCATATTGGGCCATATTAGCACACATTTAGTGATTTGGGTCCGACTGGTACAATGCTCTTTATCCCTCCAAAAAGAGTATAATTAGGTCAAAATGGCACTAAATGGGTCATATTGAGCCATATTAGCATATATTGAGTCATTTGGGTCCGACTGATACAATGGTCCAATTAGGTCAAAATGGCACTAAGTGGGTCATATTGAGCCATATTAGCACATATTGAGTCATTTGTGTCCGATTAGTACAATTGTCCAGGCTCTCCAAAAAGAGTCTAATTAGGTAAAAAAAAATGACACTAAATGGGTCATATTGAGCCATATTAGCACAAAGTGAGTCAGTTGGGTCCGATTGGTTCAATTGGCTCAATTAGGTCTAAATGGCACTAAATGGGTTATATTGAGCCATATTAGCACATATTAAGTCATTTGGGCTCGATTAGTACAATGGTCCTGTCTCTCCAAAAAGAGTGTAATTAGGTCAAAATGACAATAAATGGGTTATATTGAGCCATACTAGCTGATGTGAATTCAAAAGGAAATGCATATGAAGAGCCTATCACATTGTTGCTTAACTCAATGGGATTTGATTTGGACAAAAGAAATACATGGGTAACGAATCTGACTTGGAGAACAAGCAATTAGCATGGTGAAGAAGCCTAAGACTAGATTTCTTGGAGAACAAGCAATGCTTTAAGATGTTTTATTAAGTTTATTTCTTTCCTAGTTTACTTTGAGGTTTCCTTATTTTCACATTGTTTCCTTATTTACTAGGTTTCCTTATTTTCTATTTCCTTATTATCCATTATAAATAGGATCTATCATGTAATATCAATATTCATTCAATGAAGATTTCGTTTTATTAGATATTTCTTGTGCATCAAGCATAAGTTTTATTCTTCTTTTCTTTACTTCAATTACTGGATTGTTTTGAAGTTTAGAGTTGTCAAACACCTTAGTTTCTGGATTGATTTAAGTGTTTGGGATTCAAAGTACACGTTTCTGGATTGATCGTGTAGGGTTGAAATATCGGTTCGTTTTGAAGCTTAAGGTGCAAGAAAACATCAAGATCTTATCTTTATCTCAAAGTTCTTCAATTCTTCTCAAAGTTTTCACCTTAAAGAGGCTGAAATCCACATCAATTTGGTATCAGAGCACGGTTAGCTGTTTTCTTATTAAAGCACGTTTCCAAGATTTGTTACGTTCTTGATTTTTTTAATTTTCTTGATTAATTTATCAAGAAATTTTTGTGTGGTGTTGTGATTGCGGTTTCTTGTGTTTCTTGGGCGGCAAGTAACCTAGCTATCATGCCTACCACGGACGAGTTGTTGTTTGAAGTTCTTGAGCGTATGAAGCTCCAAGAGAAAAAGCTGGAAAAACTCGAGTTACTAGAATCTTCTATGGGTAGGCAAGATTTGCGTATGAATGCAATATATGATGAATTCCAAAAAAAGCTTGATCCGAATTCTACCCACTTTGTTCTTAATAAATCTGAAGACGAAAATTCAAGTGATGAAGATTCCTCTATTAAATCAACCCCAACTACAACAAAGAAGCACAAAGACAAAATTGATGATCGAGGCATAAAGTTGGATGATTTTACAGGCTTAGGAAGTCCTGATGTTTATCTTGAATGGGAACGTCAAGTAGAGAAGATTGGTGACTATAAGGGTCTTAATGACAAACAACAATTTAAGATTGCATATATTCGTTTGACAAAGAATGCTGGTTTATGGTTTGAGAATCTTAAAGATAGTAGGGCTAGAACTCAAAAGGAGAAGATCAAAACTTGGACGGTTTTGAAAAAGAAGCTCCGCAGCAAATACCTCCCGGATGACTATGAACAAACACAATATTTGAAACTCACAACTTTGAATCAAGAAGCCATGAGTGTAGCTGAATATGTGGCTGAATTTGATAATTTATGCTTAGTTTGTGATTTAACAGAAAAGGAAACTATGAAGATTGCACGGTTCATTCGTGGGTTAAATCGACCTATTGCTAAAAAGGTTGAACTCAGTCCATATAGCACATTTAATGATGTGTGCAAACTCGCTGCAAAGATTGAGTCTCATATGAATGAAGAAAAATCAAAATCTAGTTTTCAAGGCTCCGGTTCGGGGAATTCTAAAGGATTTGGTTCATTCAGACCCAATGCTTTTGAAAACTCTCCACAAACGTCTTATAAATATCAATCATCAAAGTTTCCGCAAAAGGAAGATGATTCATCGTTCAAGGATAAACGCGTGGAAAGAGAAAAGGTGTTTATTTCAAAAGAGGAGTTTGAAAATCGGAGAAAGTGCTTCAAGTGTCAAGGGAAGGGACACATGGCTAGTGAATGTCCTTCTCGAAGAACTCTTACAATGAAACAACACATGGAATGGGAAGTAGAAGATAAGCACATAGAATTTCTGCCCGAATATGAGCGAGTTCGAGAAGATGAAGAAGAAGAAGAAGAACAAGAAGAGGATGCCTATGCGGAGAATGATGCAAATCTCATTGTTGTTCGTAGAGTATTACATTCAGAATGCCCACCTAATGTTGATCAGAGGGAGAACTTGTTTCATACTCGATGCAAAGTTGGAAACAATACTTGCAACATGATAATTGATAGCGGTTCTTGTACTAATGTTGCATCAGTTGATATGGTGAATAAACTTCAGCTACCTACACGTGATCATGTTAAACCTTACAAACTGAATTGGCTTGATGATTCAAAAGGTTTAAATGTGAAGAAGCAAGCTTTGGTAAATTTCTCGATTGGAAACTACACGGAAGAATTATGGTGCGATGTGATTCCTATGAGTGCATGTCATCTCTTACTTGGGAGACCATGGCAGTTTGATCGGAAGGTGATTCATGAAGGTGACACAAATATTTATTCTGTTAAGGTTGGTAATAAACGCATTAAGCTTCAACCATTATCTCCCAACGAGTACTATGCTAATGTTCGCAAATCAAAGAAAACGACTAGTTTGTTTTTGTCAGCTAAGGATTTCGAGAAAGAGATAGAAGAAAGTGGTGGTATGGCTTACGCGTTGGTAGTGAAACAGGTGACTCCAAATCAGCCTCCACATGATCCACTCCTTAACGATTTGTTGGGTGAATTTAGCGACGTGTTTCCGGATGAACTACCTATAGGATTGCCTCCTTTAAGAGGAATTGAGCATGCCATTGATCTTATACCTGGTGCTCCATTACCCAATAAACCTGCTTATAGATGTGATCCCGAGCCTTCAAAAGAACTCCAGAGGCAGATTGAAGATTTGATGGAAAAGGGTTATGTTAGAGAGAGTATAAGCCCTTGTGCGGTTCCTGCTTTATTAGTTCCAAAGAAAGACGGGACATGGAGGATGTGTATCGATTCTAGGGCGGTGAACAATATCACTATCAAATATCGTTTTCCCATGCCTAGATTGGAGGATATGTTGGATGAATTACATGGTGCCACAATTTTTTCCAAAATTGATCTTCGGAGTGGATATCATCAAATGCGGATTCGTGAAGGTGATGAGTGGAAAACTGCTTTCAAAACCAAACAAGGCTTGTATGAGTGGATGGTGATGCCTTTTGGTTTATGTAACGCCCCTAGCTCGTTTATGCGACTCATGAATAAGGTACTTCGTCCCTTCTTAAACAAGTTTATCGTAGTTTATCTTGATGACATCGTGGTTTATAGTAGAGATAAAACCGAACATGCATTTCACCTTCGAAGATTATTTGAAAGATTGCGTGAACAAAAGCTTTTTGGTAAACTAGAGAAATGTTCATTTATGGTGCCTAGTATTTCTTTCCTTGGATACATAGTTTCTGACCATGGAGTTAAAGTTGACCCAGAAAAAGTCCATGCAATTTCCTCTTGGTTAACTCCTAATAACATGCATGAGGTACGAAGTTTTCATGGATTGGCTTCGTTTTATCGAAGATTTATAAAAAATTTCTCTTCTATTATGGCGCCTATCACGGAATTGCTGAAATCCAAAACCACATGTGACTTTGAATGGTCTAAATCAGCTCAAAGGGCGTTTGAGGAGATTAAGGAGAAGCTTTGCAACGCACCTGTTCTAGTTTTGCCCGATTTCAATAAGTTGTTTGAGGTAGAATGTGATGCAAGTGGAGTTGGTATTGGTGCTGTTTTGCTACAAGAAAAGAAGCCCGTTTCATCTTTTAGTGAGAAGCTAAGTGGTGCGAAATTGAATTATTCTAACTATGATCGTGAGTTTTATGCCATTGTAAGATCATTGGATCATTGGTCTCATTATTTGCGTCCTAAACCGTTTGTGCTACATTCTGATCACGAAGCATTGAAGTTTATAAACGGGCAACAAAAGTTGAATTATCGTCATGCTAAATGGGTGGAATTCCTTCAATCCTTCACTTTTTCTTCAAAATACAAGGAAGGAAAATCGAACGTGGTGGCGGATGCTCTTTCAAGGAGGGCATATTTGTTGGCTATGGTGGATACTAGAGTTCTTGGTTTTGAACATATTCAAGGTTTGTATGCATCTGATATAGATTTTGCAGAAGAATTCAAGTCCCCTACTCGTAATTTCACAATACAAGATGGTTTTCTATTCAAGGGAAAATAAGCTTTGTATCCCTAAATGTGGTGTTCGAGAACGACTTGTTCGTGAAGTGCATAGTGGTGCAATTGCTGGTCACTTTGGCATTCACAAAACTATGGATATACTAACTGAAAATTTCTTTTGGCCTAAAATGTTACAAGATGTCCAATCGGTGGTTTCTAGATGTGCCACATGTCAAAAGGCAAAAAGTACTTTTTCAAAAGGGTTGTACACTCCTTTGCCAGTTGCTAGTTCCCCATGGGATAGTGTGAGTATGGACTTCATTATTGGGCTACCAAGAACACAAAGGGGAAAGGACTCTATCATGGTTGTGGTTGATCGTTTTTCCAAGATGGCCCATTTCGTTCCGATGAATAAGACGGATGACGCACAACATGTTGCAGATCTCTATTTTCGAGAAATCGTTCGTTTGCATGGTGTGCCAAGAAGTATTGTGTCTGATCGAGATTCCAAGTTCTTGAGTCACTTTTGGAAGTGTATGTGGCGTTTGTTGGGGACGAAGTTAATGTTCAGCACGTCTCATCATCCACAAACGGATGGTCAAACAGAAGTCACTAATAGGACATTGGGTACGTTGCTTCGTGGATTGGTAAGTAAAACTCAAAAGGATTGGGATGTTAAGTTGTGTCATGCCGAATTTGCTTACAATCGATCTCATTCATCCACTACTTCTCGTTCTCCATTCGAGGTGGTCTATGGTGTCAATCCTTTCCTTCCAATTGATTTGCTTCCTTTACACAAAGATGATATCCATGTTGATGCACAAAAACGTTTGGAGGTGTTTAAAAAGACTTGCGAGCAAGGGAAAGAAAAGATTGAGAAAATGAATGCAGTTTATAAGGCACGGGCAAACAAGAATCGTAGACAACCTGTTTTTAAGCCTGGAGATCTTGTTTGGGTTCATTTGAGGAAAGAGAGATTTCCAAGTAAAAGGAAAAATAAGCTTATGCCAAGGGCCGATGGTCCTTTTGAGGTACTTGAAACATATGGAGATAATGCTTATAAGATAGACTTGCCAAGTGATTTTGGAAATGTTAGTGCTACTTTCAATGTAGGTGATCTCTCTCCTTATTTGGATGATGTGAATTTGAGGGCAAATTCTTCTAAAGAGGGGGAGAATGATGTGAATTCAAAAGGAAATGCATATGAAGAGCCTATCACATTGTTGCTTAACTCAATGGGATTTAATTTGGACAAAAGAAATACATGGGGATTTGATTTGGACAAAAGAAATACATGGGTAACGAATCTGACTTGGAGAACAAGCAATGAGCATGGTGAAGAAGCCTAAGACTAGATTTCTTGGAGAACAAGCAATGCTTTAAGATGTTTTATTAAGTTTATTTCTTTCCTAGTTTACTTTGAGGTTTCCTTATTTTCACATTGTTTCCTTATTTACTAGGTTTCCTTATTTTCTATTTCCTTATTATCCATTATAAATAGGATCTATCATGTAATATCAATATTCATTCAATGAAGATTTCGTTTTATTAGATATTTCTTGTGCATCAAGCATAAGTTTTATTCTTCTTTTCTTTACTTCAATTACTGGATTGTTTTGAAGTTTAGAGTTGTCAAACACCTTAGTTTCTGGATTGATCTAAGTGTTTGGGATTCAAAGTACACGTTTCTGGATTGATCGTGTAGGGTTGAAATATCGGTTCGTTTTGAAGCTTAAGGTGCAAGAAAACATCAAGATCTTATCTTTATCTCAAAGTTCTTCAATTCTTCTCAAAGTTTTCACTTTAAAGAGGCTGAAATCCAAATCACTAGCACAAAGTGAGTCATTTGGGTCCGACTGGTACAATAGTTCAATTAGGTCTAAATGGCACTAAATAGGTCATATTGGGCCATATTAGCACACATTTAGTGATTTGGGTCCGACTGGTACAATGGTTCAATCAGGTCTAAATGGCACTAAATAGGTCATATTGGGCCATATTAGCACATATTGAGTAATTTGGGTCCGACTGGTACAATGGTTCAATTAGGTCTAAACGGCACTAAATAGCTCATATTGGGCCATATTAGCACACATTGAGTGATTTGGGTGCGACTGGTACAATGGTTCAATTAGGTCTAAACGGCACTAAATAGCTCATATTGGGCCATATCTAACAGTTTTAATGGAATTTATATAAAGCGGTGAGCTTTTTATAGTGATAAAAAATGTGATAATTTTTAAGAAATTTATCATGTTAAAAACGGTGATAAAAAATAATTTTTAATAGATGGTTCATAAAATGATGTAAAATCTTGTATTTTTTAACAGTTTTTTCGGAAAACATGTTAAAAACATGTATTTTTTTGAAGTTTTTGTTTTCTTAGAGTGGTACAAAATATGTTAATTTTAATGGAATTTATGTAAAGAGGTGAGCTTTTTAAGTTGTTTTTTTCCATTTAATATTGAAAAATCATGACACTAATACAGTTTGTTTTGTAGAACCGTGAAAAAAGATGATCCGGAAGTCATTGAACCGTCTAAATTTGTCATCTTTATACATCGTTGTTATTTATAGCATCGTAAAAATGTGAACTTTTTTACAGATGTTCCATAAAATGGTGTAAAATCTTGTATTTTCTAACAGTTTTTTTCGGAAAACATGTTTAAAACTTGCATTTTTTTTCTAGTTTTTTTTAGAGTGGTTTAAAATGTGATAATTTTTAAGAAATTTATCATGTTAAAAACGGTGATAAAAAATGTGATAATTTTTAATAAATGGTCCATAAAACGGTGTAAAATCTTGTATTTTTTAACAGTTTTTTCGTAAAACATGTTAAAAACATGTATTTTTTTCAAGTTTTTGTTTTCTTAGAGTGGTACAAAATATGTTAATTTTAATGGAATTTATGTAAAGAGGTGAGCTTTTTAAGTTGTTTTTTTCCATTTAATATTGAAAAATCATGACACTAATACAGTTTGTTTTGTGGAACCGTGAAAAAAGATGATCCGGAAGTCATTGAACCGTCTAAATTTGTCATCTTTATACATCGTTGTTATTTATAGCATCGTAAAAATGTGAACTTTTTTACAGATGTTCCATAAAATGGTGTAAAATCTTGTATTTTCTAACAGTTTTTTTTCGGAAAACATGTTTAAAACTTGCATTTTTTTTCTAGTTTTTTTTAGAGTGGTTAAAAATGTGATAATTTTTAAGAAATTTATCATGTTAAAAACGGTGATAAAAAATGTGATAATTTTTAATAGATGGTCCATAAAATGGTGTAAAATCTTGTATTTTTTAACAGTTTTTTCGGAAAACATGTTAAAAACTTGTATTTTTTTCAAGTTTTTGTTTTCTTAGAGTGGTACAAAATATGTTAATTTTAATGGAATTTATGTAAAGCGTGAGCTTTTTAAGTTGTTTTTTTCCATTTAATACTGAAAAATCATGACACATATACAGTTTGTTTTGTAGAACCGTGAAAAAAGATGACCCGGAAATCATTGAACCGTCTAAATTTGTCATCTTTATACATCGTTGTTATTTATAGCATCGTAAAAATGTGAACTTTTTTACAGATGTTCAATAAAATGGTGTAAAATCTTGTATTTTTTAACAGTTTTTTCGGAAAACGTGTTAAAAACTTGTATTTTTTTCAAGTTTTTGTTTTCTTAGAGTGGTACAAAATAAGTTAATTTTAATGGAATTTATGTAAAGAGGTGAGCTTTTTAAGTTGTTTTTTTCCATTTAATATTGAAAAATCATGACACTAATACAGTTTGTTTTGTAGAACCGTGAAAAAAGATGATCCGGAAGTCATTGAACCGTCTAAATTTGTCATCTTTATACATCGTTGTTATTTATAGGATCGTAAAAATGTGAACTTTTTTACAGATGTTACATAAAATGGTGTAAAATCTTGTATTTTCTAACAGTTTTTTTTCGGAAAACATGTTTAAAACTTGCATTTTTTTTCTAGTTTTTTTTAGAGTGGTTTAAAATGTGATAATTTTTAAGAAATTTATCATGTTAAAAACGGTGATAAAAAATGTGATAATTTTTAATAAATGGTCCATAAAATGGTGTAAAATCTTGTATTTTTTAACAGTTTTTTTCGAAAAAAATATTAAAAACTAGCATTTTTTTTCTAGTTTTTGTTTTCTTAGAGTGGTACAAAATATGTTAATTTTAATGGAATTTATGTAAAGAGGTGAGCTTTTTAAGTTGTTTTTTTCAATTTAATATTGAAAAATCATGACACTAATACAGTTTGTTTTGTAGAACCGTGAAAAAAGATGACCCGGAAGTTATTGAAACGTCTAAATTTGTCATCTTTATACTTCGTTGTTATTTATAGCAACGTAAAAATGTGAACTTTTTTATAGATGTTCCATAAAATGGTGTAAAATCTTGTATTTTTTAACAGGTTTTTTCGGAAAACATGTTAAAAAGTTGCATTTTTTTTTCTAGTTTTTGTTTTATTAGAGTGGTAAAAAATGTGATAATTTTTAAGAAATTTATCATGTTAAAAACGGTGAAAAAAAATGTGATAATTTTTAATAGATGGTCCATAAAATGGTGTAAAATCTTGTATTTTTTAACAGTTTTTTCGGAAAACATGTTAAAAACTTGTATTTTTTTCAAGTTTTTGTTTTCTTAGAGTGGTACAAAATATGTTAATTTTAATGGAATTTATGTAAAGCGTGAGCTTTTTAAGTTGTTTTTTTCCATTTAATACTGAAAAATCATGACACATATACAGTTTGTTTTGTAGAACCGTGAAAAAAGATGACCCGGAAATCATTGAACCGTCTAAATTTGTCATCTTTATACATCGTTGTTATTTATAGCATCGTAAAAATGTGAACTTTTTTACAGATGTTCCATAAAATGGTGTAAAATCTTGTATTTTTTAACAGTTTTTTCGGAAAACATGTTAAAAACTTGTATTTTTTTCAAGTTTTTGTTTTCTTAGAGTGGTACAAAATATGTTAATTTTAATGGAATTTATGTAAAGAGGTGAGCTTTTTAAGTTGTTTTTTTCCATTTAATATTGAAAAATCATGACACTAATACAGTTTGTTTTGTAGAACCGTGAAAAAAGATGATCCGGAAGTCATTGAACCGTCTAAATTTGTCATCTTTATACATCGTTGTTATTTATAGCATCGTAAAAATGTGAACTTTTTTACAGATGTTACATAAAATGGTGTAAAATCTTGTTTAAAATGTGATAATTTTTAAGAAATTTATCATGTTAAAAACGGTGATAAAAAATGTGATAATTTTTAATAAATGGTCCATAAAATGGTGTAAAATCTTGTATTTTTTAACAGTTTTTTCGGAAAACATGTTAAAAACTTGTATTTTTTTCAAGTTTTTGTTTTCTTAGAGTGGTACAAAATATGTTAATTTTAATGGAATTTATATAAAGCGGTGAGCTTTTTATAGTGATAAAAAATGTGATAATTTTTAAGAAATTTATCATGTTAAAAACGGTGATAAAAAATAATTTTTAATAGATGGTTCATAAAATGATGTAAAATCTTGTATTTTTTAACAGTTTTTTCGGAAAACATGTTAAAAACTTGTATTTTTTTCAAGTTTTTGTTTTCTTAGAGTGGTACAAAATATGTTAATTTTAATGGAATTTATGTAAAGAGGTGAGCTTTTTAAGTTGTTTTTTTCAATTTAATATTGAAAAATCATGACACTAATACAGTTTGTTTTGTAGAACCGTGAAAAAAGATGATCCGGAAGTCATTGAACCGTCTAATTTTGTTATTTTTATACATCGTTGTTATTTATAGCATCGTAAAAATGTGAACTTTTTTACAGATGTTCCATAAAATGGTGTAAAATCTTGTATTTTCTAACAGTTTTTTTCGGAAAACATGTTAAAAACTTGCAAGTTTTTTTTAGAGTGGTTAAAAATGTGATAATTTTTAAGAAATTTATCATGTTAAAAACGGTGATAAAAAATGTGATAATTTTTAATAAATGGTCCATAAAATGGTGTAAAATCTTGTATTTTTTAACAGTTTTTTTCGAAAAAAATATTAAAAACTAGCATTTTTTTTCTAGTTTTTGTTTTCTTAGAGTGGTACAAAATATGTTAATTTTAATGGAATTTATGTAAAGAGGTGAGCTTTTTAAGTTGTTTTTTTCAATTTAATATTGAAAAATCATGACACTAATACAGTTTGTTTTGTAGAACCGTGAAAAAAGATGACCCGGAAGTTATTGAAACGTCTAAATTTGTCATCTTTATACATCGTTGTTATTTATAGCATCGTAAAAATGTGAACTTTTTTATAGATGTTCCATAAAATGGTGTAAAATCTTGTATTTTTTAACAGTTTTTTTCGGAAAACATGTTAAAAAGTTGCATTTTTTTTCTAGTTTTTGTTTTATTAGAGTGGTAAAAAATGTGATAATTTTTAAGAAATTTATCATGTTAAAAACGGTGAAAAAAAATGTGATAATTTTTAATAGATGGTCCATAAAATGGTGTAAAATCTTGTATTTTTTAACAGTTTTTTCGGAAAACATGTTAAAAACTTGTATTTTTTTCAAGTTTTTGTTTTCTTAGAGTGGTACAAAATATGTTAATTTTAATGGAATTTATGTAAAGCGTGAGCTTTTTAAGTTGTTTTTTTCCATTTAATACTGAAAAATCATGACACTTATACAGTTTGTTTTGTAGAACCGTGAAAAAAGATGACCCGGAAGTCATTGAACCGTCTAAATTTGTCATCTTTATACATCGTTGTTATTTATAGCATCGTAAAAATGTGAACTTTTTTACAGATGTTCCATAAAATGGTGTAAAATCTTGTATTTTTTAACAGTAAAAACTTGTATTTTTTTCAAGTTTTTGTTTTCTTAGAGTGGTACAAAATATGTTAATTTTAATGGAATTTATGTAAAGAGGTGAGCTTTTTAAGTTGTTTTTTTCCATTTAATATTGAAAAATCATGACACTAATACAGTTTGTTTTGTAGAACCGTGAAAAAAGATGATCCGGAAGTCATTGAACCGTCTAAATTTGTCATCTTTATACATCTTTGTTATTTATAGCATCGTAAAAATGTGAACTTTTTTACAGATGTTACATAAAATGGTGTAAAATCTTGTATTTTCTAACAGTTTTTTTCGGAAAACATGTTTAAAACTTGCATTTTTTTTCTAGTTTTTTTTAGAGTGGTTTAAAATGTGATAATTTTTAAGAAATTTATCATGTTAAAAACGGTGATAAAAAATGTGATAATTTTTAATAAATGGTCCATAAAATGGTGTAAAATCTTGTATTTTTTAACAGTTTTTTCGGAAAACATGTTAAAAACTTGTATTTTTTTCAAGTTTTTGTTTTCTTAGAGTGGTACAAAATATGTTAATTTTAATGGAATTTATATAAAGCGGTGAGCTTTTTATAGTGATAAAAAATGTGATAATTTTTAAGAAATTTATCATGTTAAAAACGGTGATAAAAAATAATTTTTAATAGATGGTTCATAAAATGATGTAAAATCTTGTATTTTTTAACAGTTTTTTCGGAAAACATGTTAAAAACTTGTATTTTTTTCAAGTTTTTGTTTTCTTAGAGTGGTACAAAATATGTTAATTTTAATGGAATTTATGTAAAGAGGTGAGCTTTTTAAGTTGTTTTTTTCAATTTAATATTGAAAAATCATGACACTAATACAGTTTGTTTTGTAGAACCGTGAAAAAAGATGATCCGGAAGTCATTGAACCGTCTAATTTTGTTATTTTTATACATCGTTGTTATTTATAGCATCGTAAAAATGTGAACTTTTTTACAGATGTTCCATAAAATGGTGTAAAATCTTGTATTTTCTAACAGTTTTTTTCGGAAAACATGTTTAAAACTTGCATTTTTTTTCTAGTTTTTTTTAGAGTGGTTTAAAATGTGATAATTTTTAAGAAATTTATCATGTTAAAAACGGTGATAAAAAATGTGATAATTTTTAATAAATGGTCCATAAAATGGTGTAAAATCTTGTATTTTTTAACAGTTTTTTCGGAAAACATGTTAAAAACTTGTATTTTTTTCAAGTTTTTGTTTTCTTAGAGTGGTACAAAATATGTTAATTTTAATGGAATTTATGTAAAGAGGTGAGCTTTTTAAGTTGTTTTTTTCCATTTAATATTGAAAAATCATGACATTAATACAGTTTGTTTTGTAGAACCGTGAAAAAAGATGACCCGGAAGTCATTGAAACGTCAAAATTTGTCATCTTTATACATCGTTGTTATTTATAGCATCGTAAAAATGTGAACTTTTTTATAGATGTTCCATAAAATGGTGTAAAATCTTGTATTTTTTAACAGTTTTTTTCGAAAAAAATATTAAAAACTAGCATTTTTTTTCTAGTTTTTGTTTTCTTAGAGTGGTACAAAATATGTTAATTTTAATGGAATTTATGTAAAGAGGTGAGCTTTTTAAGTTGTTTTTTTCAATTTAATATTGAAAAATCATGACACTAATACAGTTTGTTTTGTAGAACCGTGAAAAAAGATGATCCGGAAGTCATTGAACCGTCTAAATTTGTTATCTTTATACATCGTTGTTATTTATAGCATCGTAAAAATGTGAACTTTTTTACAGATGTTCCATAAAATGGTGTAAAATCTTGTATTTTCTAACAGTTTTTTTCGGAAAACATGTTTAAAACTTGCATTTTTTTTCTAGTTTTTTTTAGAGTGGTAAAAAATGTGATAATTTTTAAGAAATTTATCATGTTAAAAACGGTGAAAAAAATGTGATAATTTTTAATAGATGGTCAATAAAATGGTGTAAAATCTTGTATTTTTTAACAGTTTTTTCGCAAAACATGTTAAAAACTTGTATTTTTTTCAAGTTTTTGTTTTCTTAGAGTGGTACAAAATATGTTAATTTTAATGGAATTTATGTAAAGAGGTGAGCTTTTTAAGTTGTTTTTTTCAATTTAATATTGAAAAATCATGACACTAATACAGTTTGTTTTGTAGAACCGTGAAAAAAGATGATCCGGAAGTCATTGAACCGTCTAATTTTGTTATTTTTATACATCGTTGTTATTTATAGCATCGTAAAAATGTGAACTTTTTTACAGATGTTCCATAAAATGGTGTAAAATCTTGTATTTTCTAACAGTTTTTTTCGGAAAACATGTTTAAAACTTGCATTTTTTTTCTAGTTTTTTTTAGAGTGGTTTAAAATGTGATAATTTTTAAGAAATTTATCATGTTAAAAACGGTGATAAAAAATGTGATAATTTTTAATAAATGGTCCATAAAATGGTGTAAAATCTTGTATTTTTTAACAGTTTTTTCGGAAAACATGTTAAAAACTTGTATTTTTTTCAAGTTTTTGTTTTCTTAGAGTGGTACAAAATATGTTAATTTTAATGGAATTTATGTAAAGAGGTGAGCTTTTTAAATTGTTTTTTTCCATTTAATATTGAAAAATCATGACATTAATACAGTTTGTTTTGTAGAACCGTGAAAAAAGATGACCCGGAAGTCATTGAAACGTCAAAATTTGTCATCTTTATACATCGTTGTTATTTATAGCATCGTAAAAATGTGAACTTTTTTATAGATGTTCCATAAAATGGTGTAAAATCTTGTATTTTCTAACAGTTTTTTCGGAAAACATGTTTAAAACTTGCATTTTTTTTCTAGTTTTTTTTAGAGTGGTTTAAAATGTGATAATTTTTAAGAAATTTATCATGTTAAAAACGGTGATAAAAAATGTGATAATTTTTAATACATGGTCCATAAAACGGTGTAAAATCTTGTATTTTTTAACAGTTTTTTCGTAAAACATGTTAAAAACTTGTATTTTTTTCAAGTTTTTGTTTTCTTAGAGTGGTACAAAATATGTTAATTTTAATGGAATTTATGTAAAGCGGTGAGCTTTTTATGTTGTTTTTTTCATATAATATTTAAAAAATCATGACACTAATACAGTTTGTTTTGTAAAACCGTGAAAAAAGATGACCCAGAAGTTATTGAAACGTCTAAATTTGTCATCTTTATACATCGTTATTATTTATAGCAACGTAAAAATGTGAACTTTTTTATAGATGTTGCATAAAATGGTGTAAAATCTTGTATTTTTAACAGGTTTTTTCGGAAAACATGTTAAAAAGTTGCCTTTTTTTTCTAGTTTTTGTTTTATTAGAGTGGTAAAAAATGTGATAATTTTTAAGAAATTTATCATGTTAAAAACGGTGAAAAAAATGTGATAATTTTTAATAGATGGTCCATAAAATGGTGTAAAATCTTGTATTTTTTAACAGTTTTTTCGGAAAACATGTTAAAAACTTGTATTTTTTTCAAGTTTTTGTTTTCTTAGAGTGGTACAAAATATGTTAATTTTAATGGAATTTATGTAAAGCGTGAGCTTTTTAAGTTGTTTTTTTCCATTTAATACTGAAAAATCATGACACTTATACAGTTTGTTTTGTAGAACCGTGAAAAAAGATGACCCGGAAGTCATTGAACCGTCTAAATTTGTCATCTTTATACATCGTTGTTATTTATAGCATCGTAAAAATGTGAACTTTTTTACAGATGTTCCATAAAATGGTGTAAAATCTTGTATTTTTTAACAGTTTTTTTCGAAAAAAATCTTAAAAACTAGCATTTTTTTTCTAGTTTTTGTTTTCTTAGAGTGGTACAAAATATGTTAATTTTAATGGAATTTATGTAAAGAGGTGAGCTTTTTAAGTTGTTTTTTTCAATTTAATATTGAAAAATCATGACACTAATACAGTTTGTTTTGTAGAACCGTGAAAAAAGATGATCCGGAAGTCATTGAACCGTCTAAATTTGTTATCTTTATACATCGTTGTTATTTATAGCATCGTAAAAATGTGAACTTTTTTACAGATGTTCCATAAAATGGTGTAAAATCTTGTATTTTCTAACAGTTTTTTTCGGAAAACATGTTTAAAACTTGCATTTTTTTTCTAGTTTTTTTTAGAGTGGTAAAAAATGTGATAATTTTTAAGAAATTTATCATGTTAAAAACGGTGAAAAAAATGTGATAATTTTTAATAGATGGTCAATAAAATGGTGTAAAATCTTGTATTTTTTAACAGTTTTTTCGCAAAACATGTTAAAAACTTGTATTTTTTTCAAGTTTTTGTTTTCTTAGAGTGGTACAAAATATGTTAATTTTAATGGAATTTATGTAAAGCGTGAGCTTTTTAAGTTGTTTTTTTCCATTTAATACTGAAAAATCATGACACTTATACAGTTTGTTTTGTAGAACCGTGAAAAAAGATGACCCGGAAGTCATTGAACCGTCTAAATTTGTCATCTTTATACATCGTTGTTATTTATAACATCGTAAAAATGTGAACTTTTTTACAGATGTTCCATAAAATGGTGTAAAATCTTGTATTTTTTAATAGTTTTTTTCGAAAAAAATATTAAAAACTAGCATTTTTTTTCTAGTTTTTGTTTTCTTAGAGTGGTACAAAATATGTTAATTTTTAATGGAATTTATGTAAAGAGGTGAGCTTTTTATAGTGATAAAAAATGTAATAATTTTTAAGAAATTTATCATGTTAAAACGGTGATAAAAAATAATTTTTAATAGATGGTTCATAAAATGATGTAAAATCTTGTATTTTTTAACAGTTTTTTCGGAAAACATGTTAAAAACTTGTATTTTTTTCAAGTTTTTGTTTTCTTAGAGTGGTACAAAATAAGTTAATTTTAATGGAATTTATGTAAAGAGGTGAGCTTTTTAAGTTGTTTTTTTCAATTTAATATTGAAATATCATGACACTAATACAGTTTGTTTTGTAGAACCGTGAAAAAAGATGATCCGGAAGTCATTGAACCGTCTAAATTTGTTATCTTTATACATCGTTGTTATTTATAGCATCGTAAAAATGTGAACTTTTTTACAGATGTTCCATAAAATGGTGTAAAATCTTGTATTTTCTAACAGTTTTTTTCGGAAAACATGTTTAAAACTTGCATTTTTTTTCTAGTTTTTGTTTTATTAGAGTGGTAAAAAATGTGATAATTTTTAAGAAATTTATCATGTTAAAAACGGTGAAAAAAAATGTGATAATTTTTAATAGATGGTCCATAAAATGGTGTAAAATCTTGTATTTTTTAACAGTTTTTTCGGAAAACATGTTAAAAACTTGTATTTTTTTCAAGTTTTTGTTTTCTTAGAGTGGTACAAAATATGTTAATTTTAATGGAATTTATGTAAACCGTGAGCTTTTTAAGTTGTTTTTTTCCATTTAATACTGAAAAATCATGACACTTATACAGTTTGTTTGTAGAACCGTGAAAAAAGATGACCCGGAAGTCATTGAACCGTCTAAATTTGTCATCTTTATACATGGTTGTTATTTATAACATCGTAAAAATGTGAACTTTTTTACAGATGTTCCATAAAATGGTGTAAAATCTTGTATTTTTTAATAGTTTTTTTCGAAAAAAATATTAAAAACTAGCATTTTTTTTCTAGTTTTTGTTTTCTTAGAGTGGTACAAAATATGTTAATTTTAATGGAATTTATGTAAAGAGGTGAGCTTTTTAAGTTGTTTTTTTCCATTTAATATTGAAAAATCATGACACTAATACAGTTTGTTTTGTAGAACCGTGAAAAAAGATGATCCGGAAATCATTGAACCGTCTAAATTTGTCATCTTTATACATCGTTGTTATTTATAGCATCGTAAAAATGTGAACTTTTTTACAGATGTTCCATAAAATGGTGTAAAATCTTGTATTTTCTAACAGTTTTTTTCGGAAAACATGTTTAAAACTTGCATTTTTTTTCTAGTTTTTTTTAGAATGGTTTAAAATGTGATAATTTTTAAGAAATTTATCATGTTAAAAACGGTGATAAAAAATGTGATAATTTTTAATAAATGGTCCATAAAATGGTGTAAAATCTTGTATTTTTTAACAGTTTTTTCGGAAAACATGTTAAAAACTTGTATTTTTTTCAAGTTTTTGTTTTCTTAGAGTGGTACAAAATATGTTAATTTTAATGGAATTTATGTAAAGCGGTGAGCTTTTTATGTTGTTTTTTTCATATAATATTTAAAAAATCATGACACTAATACAGTTTGTTTTGTAAAACCGTGAAAAAAGATGACCCAGAAGTTATTGAAACGTCTAAATTTGTCATCTTTATACATCGTTGTTATTTATAGCAACGTAAAAATGTGAACATTTTTATAGATGTTCCATAAAATGGTGTAAAATCTTGTATTTTTTAACAGGTTTTTTCGGAAAACATGTTAAAAAGTTGCATTTTTTTTTCTAGTTTTTGTTTTATTAGAGTGGTAAAAAATGTGATAATTTTTAAGAAATTTATCATGTTAAAAACGGTGAAAAAAAATGTGATAATTTTTAATAGATGGTCCATAAAATGGTGTAAAATCTTGTATTTTTTAACAGTTTTTTCGGAAAACATGTTAAAAACTTGTATTTTTTCAAGTTTTTGTTTTCTTAGAGTGGTACAAAATATGTTAATTTTAATGGAATTTATGTAAACCGTGAGCTTTTTAAGTTGTTTTTTTCCATTTAATACTGAAAAATCATGACACTTATACAGTTTGTTTTGTAGAACCGTGAAAAAAGATGACCCGGAAGTCATTGAACCGTCTAAATTTGTCATCTTTATACATGGTTGTTATTTATAACATCGTAAAAATGTGAACTTTTTTACAGATGTTCCATAAAATGGTGTAAAATCTTGTATTTTTTAATAGTTTTTTTCGAAAAAAATATTAAAAACTAGCATTTTTTTTCTAGTTTTTGTTTTCTTAGAGTGGTACAAAATATGTTAATTTTAATGGAATTTATGTAAAGAGGTGAGCTTTTTAAGTTGTTTTTTTCCATTTAATATTGAAAAATCATGACACTAATACAGTTTGTTTTGTAGAACCGTGAAAAAAGATGATCCGGAAGTCATTGAACCGTCTAAATTTGTCATCTTTATACATCGTTGTTATTTATAGCATCGTAAAAATGTGAACTTTTTTACAGATGTTCCATAAAATGGTGTAAAATCTTGTATTTTCTAACAGTTTTTTTCGGAAAACATGTTTAAAACTTGCATTTTTTTTCTAGTTTTTTTTAGAGTGGTTTAAAATGTGATAATTTTTAAGAAATTTATCATGTTAAAAACGGTGATAAAAAATGTGATAATTTTTAATAAATGGTCCATAAAATGGTGTAAAATCTTGTATTTTTTAACAGTTTTTTCGGAAAACATGTTAAAAACTTGTATTTTTTTCAAGTTTTTGTTTTCTTAGAGTGGTACAAAATATGTTAATTTTAATGGAATTTATGTAAAGAGGTGAGCTTTATAAGTTGTTTTTTCCATTTAATATTGAAAAATCATGACATTAATACAGTTTGTTTTGTAGAACCGTGAAAAAAGATGACCCGGAAGTCATTGAAACGTCAAAATTTGTCATCTTTATACATCGTTGTTATTTATAGCATCGTAAAAATGTGAACTTTTTTATAGATGTTCCATAAAATGGTGTAAAATCTTGTATTTTCTAACAGTTTTTTCGGAAAACATGTTTAAAACTTGCATTTTTTTTTCTAGTTTTTTTTAGAGTGGTTTAAAATGTGATAATTTTTAAGAAATTTATCATGTTAAAAACGGTGATAAAAAATGTGATAATTTTTAATACATGGTCCATAAAACGGTGTAAAATCTTGTATTTTTTAACAGTTTTTTCGTAAAACATGTTAAAAACTTGTATTTTTTTCAAGTTTTTGTTTTCTTAGAGTGGTACAAAATATGTTAATTTTAATGGAATTTATGTAAAGCGGTGAGCTTTTTATGTTGTTTTTTTCATATAATATTTAAAAAATCATGACACTAATACAGTTTGTTTTGTAAAACCGTGAAAAAAGATGACCCAGAAGTTATTGAAACGTCTAAATTTGTCATCTTTATACATCGTTGTTATTTATAGCAACGTAAAAATGTGAACATTTTTATAGATGTTCCATAAAATGGTGTAAAATCTTGTATTTTTTAACAGGTTTTTTCGGAAAACATGTTAAAAAGTTGCATTTTTTTTTTCTAGTTTTTGTTTTATTAGAGTGGTAAAAAATGTGATAATTTTTAAGAAATTTATCATGTTAAAAACGGTGAAAAAAATGTGATAATTTTTAATAGATGGTCCATAAAATGGTGTAAAATCTTGTATTTTTTAACAGTTTTTTCGGAAAACATGTTAAAAACTTGTATTTTTTTCAAGTTTTTGTTTTCTTAGAGTGGTACAAAATATGTTAATTTTAATGGAATTTATGTAAAGCGTGAGCTTTTTAAGTTGTTTTTTTCCATTTAATACTGAAAAATCATGACACTTATACAGTTTGTTTTGTAGAACCGTGAAAAAAGATGACCCGGAAGTCATTGAACCGTCTAAATTTGTCATCTTTATACATCGTTGTTATTTATAGCATCGTAAAAATGTGAACTTTTTTACAGATGTTCCATAAAATGGTGTAAAATCTTGTATTTTTTAACAGTTTTTTTCGAAAAAAATATTAAAAACTAGCATTTTTTTTCTAGTTTTTTTTAGAGTGGTAAAAAATGTGATAATTTTTAAGAAATTTATCATGTAAAAAACGGTGATAAAAAATGTGATAATTTTTAATAAATGGTCCATAAAATAGTGTAAAATCTTGTATTTTTTAACAGTTTTTTCGGAAAACATGTTAAAAACTTATATTCTTTTGAAGTTTTTGTTTTCTTAGAATGTTACAAAATATATTAATTTTAATGGAGTTTATGTAAAGCGGTGAGCTTTTTATGTTGTTTTTTTTCATATAATATTTAAAAAATCATGACACAAATACAGTTTGTTTTGTAAAACCGTGAAAAAAGATGACCCGGAAGTTATTGAAACGTCTAAATTTGTCATCTTTATACATCGTTGTTATTTATAGCATCGTAAAAATGTGAAATTTTTTATAGATGTTCCATAAAATGGTGTAAAATCTTGTATTTTCTAACAGTTTTTTCGGAAAACATGTTTAAAACTTGCATTTTTTTTTCTAGTTTTTTTTAGAGTGGTTTAAAATGTGATAATTTTTAAGAAATTTATCATGTTAAAAACGGTGATAAAAAATGTGATAATTTTTAATACATGGTCCATAAAACGGTGTAAAATCTTGTATTTTTTAACAGTTTTTTCGTAAAACATGTTAAAAACTTGTATTTTTTTCAAGTTTTTGTTTTCTTAGAGTGGTACAAAATATGTTAATTTTAATGGAATTTATGTAAAGCGGTGAGCTTTTTATGTTGTTTTTTTCATATAATATTTAAAAAATCATGACACTAATACAGTTTGTTTTGTAAAACCGTGAAAAAAGATGACCCAGAAGTTATTGAAACGTCTAAATTTGTCATCTTTATACATCGTTGTTATTTATAGCAACGTAAAAATGTGAACATTTTTATAGATGTTCCATAAAATGGTGTAAAATCTTGTATTTTTTAACATTTTTTCGGAAAACATGTTAAAAAGTTGCATTTTTTTTTCTAGTTTTTGTTTTATTAGAGTGGTAAAAAATGTGATAATTTTTAAGAAATTTATCATGTTAAAAACGGTGATAAAAAATGTGATAATTTTTAATAAATGGTCCATAAAATGGTGTAAAATCTTGTATTTTTTAACAGTTTTTTCGGAAAACATGTTAAAAACTTGTATTTTTTTCAAGTTTTTGTTTTCTTAGAGTGGTACAAAATATGTTAATTTTAATTGAATTTATGTAAAGCGGTGAGCTTTTTATGTTGTTTTTTTCATATAATATTTAAAAAATCATGACACTAATACAGTTTGTTTTGTAAAACCGTGAAAAAAGATGACCCAGAAGTTATTGAAACGTCTAAATTTGTCATCTTTATACATCGTTGTTATTTATAGCAACGTAAAAATGTGAACATTTTTATAGATGTTCCATAAAATGGTGTAAAATCTTGTATTTTTTAACAGGTTTTTTCGGAAAACATGTTAAAAAGTTGCATTTTTTTTTCTAGTTTTTGTTTTATTAGAGTGGTAAAAAATGTGATAATTTTTAAGAAATTTATCATGTTAAAAACGGTGAAAAAAAATGTGATAATTTTTAATAGATGGTCCATAAAATGGTGTAAAATCTTGTATTTTTTAACAGTTTTTTCGGAAAACATGTTAAAAACTTGTATTTTTTCAAGTTTTTGTTTTCTTAGAGTGGTACAAAATATGTTAATTTTAATGGAATTTATGTAAACCGTGAGCTTTTTAAGTTGTTTTTTTCCATTTAATACTGAAAAATCATGACACTTATACAGTTTGTTTTGTAGAACCGTGAAAAAAGATGACCCGGAAGTCATTGAACCGTCTAAATTTGTCATCTTTATACATGGTTGTTATTTATAACATCGTAAAAATGTGAACTTTTTTACAGATGTTCCATAAAATGGTGTAAAATCTTGTATTTTTTAATAGTTTTTTTCGAAAAAAATATTAAAAACTAGCATTTTTTTTCTAGTTTTTGTTTTCTTAGAGTGGTACAAAATATGTTAATTTTAATGGAATTTATGTAAAGAGGTGAGCTTTTTAAGTTGTTTTTTTCCATTTAATATTGAAAAATCATGACACTAATACAGTTTGTTTTGTAGAACCGTGAAAAAAGATGATCCGGAAGTCATTGAACCGTCTAAATTTGTCATCTTTATACATCGTTGTTATTTATAGCATCGTAAAAATGTGAACTTTTTTACAGATGTTCCATAAAATGGTGTAAAATCTTGTATTTTCTAACAGTTTTTTTCGGAAAACATGTTTAAAACTTGCATTTTTTTTCTAGTTTTTTTTAGAGTGGTTTAAAATGTGATAATTTTTAAGAAATTTATCATGTTAAAAACGGTGATAAAAATGTGATAATTTTTAATAAATGGTCCATAAAATGGTGTAAAATCTTGTATTTTTTAACAGTTTTTTCGGAAAACATGTTAAAAACTTGTATTTTTTTCAAGTTTTTGTTTTCTTAGAGTGGTACAAAATATGTTAATTTTAATGGAATTTATGTAAAGAGGTGAGCTTTATAAGTTGTTTTTTCCATTTAATATTGAAAAATCATGACATTAATACAGTTTGTTTTGTAGAACCGTGAAAAAAGATGACCCGGAAGTCATTGAAACGTCAAAATTTGTCATCTTTATACATCGTTGTTATTTATAGCATCGTAAAAATATGAACTTTTTTATAGATGTTCCATAAAAGGATGTAAAATATTGTATTTTCTAACGAGCTTTTTCGGAAAACATGTTTAAAACTTGCATTTTTTTTTCTAGTTTTTTTTAGAGTGGTTTAAAATGTGATAATTTTTAAGAAATTTATCATGTTAAAAACGGTGATAAAAAATGTGATAATTTTTAATACATGGTCCATAAAACGGTGTAAAATCTTGTATTTTTTAACAGTTTTTTCGTAAAACATGTTAAAAACTTGTATTTTTTTCAAGTTTTTGTTTTCTTAGAGTGGTACAAAATATGTTAATTTTAATTGAATTTATGTAAAGCGGTGAGCTTTTTATGTTGTTTTTTTCATATAATATTTAAAAAATCATGACACTAATACGATTTGTTTTGTAAAACCGTGAAAAAAGATGACCCAGAAGTTATTGAAACGTCTAAATTTGTCATCTTTATACATCGTTGTTATTTATAGCATCGTAAAAATGTGAATTTTTTTATAGATGTTCCATAAAATGGTGTAAAATCTTGTATTTTTTAACAGTTTTTTGGGAAAACATGTTAAAAAGTTGCATTTTTTTTTCTAGGTTTTGTTTTATTAGAGTGGTAAAAAATGTGATAATTTTTAAGAAATTTATCATGTTAAAAACGGTGAAAAAAAATGTGATAATTTTTAATAGATGGTCCATAAAATGGTGTAAAATCTTGTATTTTTTACGCTTTTTCGGAAAACATGTTAAAAACTTGTATTTTTTTCAAGTTTTTGTTTTCTTAGAGTGGTACAAAATATGTTAATTTTAATGGAATTTATGTAAAGCGTGAGCTTTTTAAGTTGTTTTTTTCCATTTAATACTGAAAAATCATGACACTTATACAGTTTGTTTTGTAGAACCGTGAAAAAAGATGACCCGGAAGTCATTGAACCGTCTAAATTTGTCATCTTTATACATCGTTGTTATTTATAGCATCGTAAAAATGTGAACTTTTTTGGTATGTTCCATAAAATGGTGTAAAATCTTGTATTTTTTAACAGTTTTTTTCGAAAAAAATCTTAAAAACTAGCATTTTTTTCTAGTTTTTTTTAGAGTGGTAAAAAATGTGATAATTTTTAAGAAATTTATCATGTAAAAAACGGTGATAAAAAATGTGATAATTTTTAATAAATGGTCAATAAAATAGTGTAAAATCTTGTATTTTTTAATGCTTTTTTCGGAAAACATGTTAAAAACTTGTATTCTTTTGAAGTTTTTGTTTTCTTAGAATGTTACAAAATATATTAATTTTAATGGAGTTTATGTAAAGCGGTGAGCTTTTTATGTTGTTTTTTTCATATAATATTTAAAAAATCATGACACAAATACAGTTTGTTTTGTAAAACCGTGAAAAAAGATGACCCGGAAGTTATTGAAACGTCTAAATTTGTCATCTTTATACATCGTTGTTATTTATAGCATCGTAAAAATGTGAAATTTTTTATAGATGTTCCATAAAATGGTGTAAAATCTTGTATTTTCTAACAGTTTTTTCGGAAAACATGTTTAAAACTTGCATTTTTTTTTCTAGTTTTTTTTAGAGTGGTTTAAAATGTGATAATTTTTAAGAAATTTATCATGTTAAAAACGGTGATAAAAAATGTGATAATTTTTAATACATGGTCCATAAAACGGTGTAAAATCTTGTATTTTTTAACAGTTTTTTCGTAAAACATGTTAAAAACTTGTATTTTTTTCAAGTTTTTGTTTTCTTAGAGTGGTACAAAATATGTTAATTTTAATGGAATTTATGTAAAGCGGTGAGCTTTTTATGTTGTTTTTTTCATATAATATTTAAAAAATCATGACACTAATACAGTTTGTTTTGTAAAACCGTGAAAAAAGATGACCCGTGGTTATTGAAACGTCTAAATTTGTCATCTTTATACATCGTTGTTATTTATAGCAACGTAAAAATGTGAACATTTTTATAGATGTTCCATAAAATGGTGTAAAATCTTGTATTTTTTAACAGTTTTTTGGGAAAACATGTTAAAAAGTTGCATTTTTTTTCTAGTTTTTGTTTTATTAGAGTGGTAAAAAATGTGATAATTTTTAAGAAATTTATCATGTTAAAAACGGTGAAAAAAAATGTGATAATTTTTAATAGATGGTCCATAAAATGGTGTAAAATCTTGTATTTTTTAACAGTTTTTCGGAAAACATGTTAAAAACTTGTATTTTTTTCAAGTTTTTGTTTTCTTAGAGTGGTACAAAATATGTTAATTTTAATGGAATTTATGTAAACCGTGAGCTTTTTAAGTTGTTTTTTTCCATTTAATACTGAAAAATCATGACACTTATACAGTTTGTTTTGTAGAACCGTGAAAAAAGATGACCCGGAAGTCATTGAACCGTCTAAATTTGTCATCTTTATACATGGTTGTTATTTATAGCATCGTAAAAATGTGAACTTTTTTACAGATGTTCCATAAAATGGTGTAAAATCTTGTATTTTCTAACAGTTTTTTTCGGAAAACATGTTTAAAACTTGCATTTTTTTTCTAGTTTTTTTTAGAGTGGTTTAAAATGTGATAATTTTTAAGAAATTTATCATGTTAAAAACGGTGATAAAAAATGTGATAATTTTTAATAAATGGTCCATAAAATGGTGTAAAATCTTGTATTTTTTAACAGTTTTTTCGGAAAACATGTTAAAAACTTGTATTTTTTTCAAGTTTTTGTTTTCTTAGAGTGGTACAAAATATGTTAATTTTAATGGAATTTATGTAAAGAGGTGAGCTTTTTAAGTTGTTTTTTCCATTTAATATTGAAAAATCATGACATTAATACAGTTTGTTTTGTAGAACCGTGAAAAAAGATGACCCGGAAGTCATTGAAACGTCAAAATTTGTCATCTTTATACATCGTTGTTATTTATAGCATCGTAAAAATGTGAACTTTTTTATAGATGTTCCATAAAATGGTGTAAAATCTTGTATTTTCTAACAGTTTTTTCGGAAAACATGTTTAAAACTTGCATTTTTTTTTCTAGTTTTTTTTAGAGTGGTTTAAAATGTGATAATTTTTAAGAAATTTATCATGTTAAAAACGGTGATAAAAAATGTGATAATTTTTAATACATGGTCCATAAAACGGTGTAAAATCTTGTATTTTTTAACAGTTTTTTCGTAAAACATGTTAAAAACTTGTATTTTTTTCAAGTTTTTGTTTTCTTAGAGTGGTACAAAATATGTTAATTTTAATGGAATTTATGTAAAGCGGTGAGCTTTTTATGTTTTTCTTTCATATAATATTTAAAAAATCATGACACTAATACAGTTTGTTTTGTAAAACCGTGAAAAAAGATGACCCAGAAGTTATTGAAACGTCTAAATTTGTCATCTTTATACATCGTTGTTATTTATAGCAACGTAAAAATGTGAACATTTTTATAGATGTTCCATAAAATGGTGTAAAATCTTGTATTTTTTAACAGGTTTTTTCGGAAAACATGTTAAAAAGTTGCATTTTTTTTTCTAGTTTTTGTTTTATTAGAGTGGTAAAAAATGTGATAATTTTTAAGAAATTTATCATGTTAAAAACGGTGAAAAAAAATGTGATAATTTTTAATAGATGGTCCATAAAATGGTGTAAAATCTTGTATTTTTTAACAGTTTTTTCGGAAAACATGTTAAAAACTTGTATTTTTTTCAAGTTTTTGTTTTCTTAGAGTGGTACAAAATATGTTAATTTTAATGGAATTTATGTAAACCGTGAGCTTTTTAAGTTGTTTTTTTCCATTTAATACTGAAAAATCATGACACTTATACAGTTTGTTTTGTAGAACCGTGAAAAAAGATGACCCGGAAGTCATTGAACCGTCTAAATTTGTCATCTTTATACATGGTTGTTATTTATAACATCGTAAAAATGTGAACTTTTTTACAGATGTTCCATAAAATGGTGTTAAATCTTGTATTTTTTAATAGTTTTTTTCGAAAAAAATATTAAAAACTAGCATTTTTTTTCTAGTTTTTGTTTTCTTAGAGTGGTACAAAATATGTTAATTTTAATGGAATTTATGTAAAGAGGTGAGCTTTTTAAGTTGTTTTTTTCCATTTAATATTGAAAAATCATGACACTAATACAGTTTGTTTTGTAAAACCGTGAAAAAAGATGATCCGGAAGTCATTGAACCGTCTGAATTTGTCATCTTTATACATCGTTGTTATTTATAGCATCGTAAAAATGTGAACTTTTTTACAGATGTTCCATAAAATGGTGTAAAATCTTGTATTTTCTAACAGTTTTTTTCGGAAAACATGTTTAAAACTTGCATTTTTTTTCTAGTTTTTTTTAGAGTGGTTTAAAATGTGATAATTTTTAAGAAATTTATCATGTTAAAAACGGTGATAAAAAATGTGATAATTTTTAATAAATGGTCCATAAAATGGTGTAAAATCTTGTATTTTTTAACAGTTTTTTCGGAAAACATGTTAAAAACTTGTATTTTTTTCAAGTTTTTGTTTTCTTAGAGTGGTACAAAATATGTTAATTTTAATGGAATTTATGTAAAGAGGTGAGCTTTTTAAGTTGTTTTTTCCATTTAATATTGAAAAATCATGACATTAATACAGTTTGTTTTGTAGAACCGTGAAAAAAGATGACCCGGAAGTCATTGAAACGTCAAAATTTGTCATCTTTATACATCGTTGTTATTTATAGCATCGTAAAAATGTGAACTTTTTTATAGATGTTCCATAAAATGGTGTAAAATCTTGTATTTTCTAACAGTTTTTCGGAAAACATGTTTAAAACTTGCATTTTTTTTTCTAGTTTTTTTTAGAGTGGTTTAAAATGTGATAATTTTTAAGAAATTTATCATGTTAAAAACGGTGATAAAAAATGTGATAATTTTTAATACATGGTCCATAAAACGGTGTAAAATCTTGTATTTTTTAACAGTTTTTTCGTAAAACATGTTAAAAACTTGTATTTTTTTCAAGTTTTTGTTTTCTTAGAGTGGTACAAAATATGTTAATTTTAATGGAATTTATGTAAAGCGGTGAGCTTTTTATGTTGTTTTTTTCATATAATATTTAAAAAATCATGACACTAATACAGTTTGTTTTGTAAAACCGTGAAAAAAGATGACCCAGAAGTTATTGAAACGTCTAAATTTGTCATCTTTATACATCGTTGTTATTTATAGCAACGTAAAAATGTGAACATTTTTATAGATGTTCCATAAAATGGTGTAAAATCTTGTATTTTTTAACAGGTTTTTTCGGAAAACATGTTAAAAAGTTGCATTTTTTTTTCTAGTTTTTGTTTTATTAGAGTGGTAAAAAATGTGATAATTTTTAAGAAATTTATCATGTTAAAAACGGTGAAAAAAAATGTGATAATTTTTAATAGATGGTCCATAAAATGGTGTAAAATCTTGTATTTTTTAACAGTTTTTTCGGAAAACATGTTAAAAACTTGTATTTTTTTCAAGTTTTTGTTTTCTTAGAGTGGTACAAAATATGTTAATTTTAATGGAATTTATGTAAACCGTGAGCTTTTTAAGTTGTTTTTTTCCATTTAATACTGAAAAATCATGACACTTATACAGTTTGTTTTGTAGAACCGTGAAAAAAGATGACCCGGAAGTCATTGAACCGTCTAAATTTGTCATCTTTATACATCGTTGTTATTTATAGCATCGTAAAAATGTGAACTTTTTTACAGATGTTCCATAAAATGGTGTAAAATCTTGTATTTTCTAACAGTTTTTTTCGGAAAACATGTTAAAAACATGCATTTTTTTCAAGTTTTTTTTAGAGTGGTTAAAAATGTGATAATTTTTAAGAAATTTATCATGTTAAAAACGGTGATAAAAAATGTGATAATTTTTAATAAATGGTCCATAAAATGGTGTAAAATCTTGTATTTTTTAACAGTTTTTTCGGAAAACATGTTAAAAACTTGTATTTTTTTTCAAGTTTTTTGTTTTTTTAGAGTGGTACAAAATATGTTAATTTTAATGGAATTTATGTAAAGCGGTGAGCTTTTTATGTTGTTTTTTTAATATAATATTTAAAAAATCATGACACAAATACAGTTTGTTTTGTAAAACCGTGAAAAAAGATGACCCGGAAGTTATTGAAACGTCTAAATTTGTCATCTTTATACATCGTTGTTATTTATAGCATCGTAAAAATGTGAAATTTTTTATAGATGTTCCATAAAATGGTGTAAAATCTTGTGTTTTTTTACAGTTTTTTTCGGAAAACATGTTAAAAAACTTGCATTTTTTTCTAGTTTTTGTTTTATTATAGTGGTAAAAAATGTGATAATTTTTAAGAAATTTATCATGTTAAAAACGGTGATAAAAAATGTGATAATTTTTAATAGATGTTCCATAAAATGGTGTAAAATCTTGTATTTTTTAACAGTTTTTGCGGAAAACATATTAAAAACTTGTATTTTTTTCAAGTTTTTGTTTTCTTAGAGTGGTACAAAATATGTTAATTTTAATGGAATTTATGTAAAGAGGTGAGCTTTTTAAGTTGTTTTTTTCCATTTAATATTGAAAAATCATGACACTAATACAGTTTGTTTTGTATAACCGTGAAAAAAGATGACCCGGAAGTCATTGAACCGTCTGAATTTGTCATCTTTATACATCGTTGTTATTTATAGCATCGTAAAAATGTGAACTTTTTTATAGATGTTCCATAAAATGGTGTAAAATCTTGTATTTTCTAACAGTTTTTTCGGAAAACATGTTTAAAACTTGCATTTTTTTTTCTAGTTTTTTTTAGAGTGGTTTAAAATGTGATAATTTTTAAGAAATTTATCATGTTAAAAACGGTGATAAAAAATGTGATAATTTTTAATACATGGTCCATAAAACGGTGTAAAATCTTGTATTTTTTAACAGTTTTTTCGTAAAACATGTTAAAAACTTGTATTTTTTCAAGTTTGTGTTTTCTTAGAGTGGTACAAAATAATTTTAATGAAATTTATGTAAAACGGTAAGCTTTTTATGTTGTTTTTTTCATATAATATTTAAAAAATCATGACACTAATACAGTTTGTTTGTAAAACCGTGAAAAAAGATGACCCGGAAGTTATTGAAACGTCTAAATTTGTTATCTTTATACATCGTTGTTATTTATAGCAGCGTAAAAATGTGATATTTTTTAATAGATGTTCCATAAAATGGTGTAAAATCTTGTATTTTTTAACAGTTTTTTTCGAAAACAATCTTAAAAACTAGCATTTTTTTCTAGTTTTTTTTTAGAGTGGTAAAAAATGTGATAATTTTTAATAAATTTATCATGTAAAAAACGGTGATAAAAAATGTGATAATTTTTAATAAATGGTCCATAAAATAGTGTAAAATCTTGTATTTTTTAACAGTTTTTTCGGAAAACATGTTAAAAACTTGTATTCTTTTGAAGTTTTTGTTTTCTTAGAGTGTTACAAAATATATTAATTTTAATGGAGTTTATGTAAAGCGGTGAGCTTTTTATGTTGTTTTTTTTCATATAATATTTAAAAAATCATGACACAAATACAGTTTGTATTGTAAAACCGTGAAAAAAGATGACCCGAAAGTTATTGAAACGTCTAAATTTGTCATCTTTATACATCGTTGTTATTTATAGCATCGTAAAAATGTGAACTTTTTTATAGATGTTCCATAAAATGGTGTAAAATCTTGTACTTTTTAACAGTTTTTTCCGGAAAACATGTTAAAAAGTTGCATTTTTTTTCTAGATTTTGTTTTATTAGAGTGGTAAAAAATGTGATAATTTTTAAGAAATTTATCATGTTAAAAACGGTGAAAAAAAATGTGATAATTTTTAATAGATGGTTCATAAAATGGTGTAAAATCTTGTATTTTTTAACAGTTTTTTCGGAAAACATGTTAAAAACTTGTATTTTTTTCAAGTTTTTGTTTTCTTAGAGTGGTACAAAATATGTTAATTTTAATTGAATTTATGTAAAGCGGTGAGCTTTTTATTTTGTTTTTTTTCATATAATATTTAAAAAATCATGACACTAATACAGTTTGTTTTGTAAAACCGTGAAAAAAGATGACCCGGAAGTTATTGAAACGTCTAAATTTGTCATCTTTATACATCGTTGTTATTTATAGCATCGTAAAAATGTGAACTTTTTTATAGATGTTCCATAAAATGGTGTAAAATCTTGTATTTTCTAACAGTTTTTTCGGAAAACATGTTTAAAACTTGCATTTTTTTTTCTAGTTTTTTTTAGAGTGGTTTAAAATGTGATAATTTTTAAGAAATTTATCATGTTAAAAACGGTGATAAAAAATGTGATAATTTTTAATACATGGTCCATAAAACGGTGTAAAATCTTGTATTTTTTAACAGTTTTTTCGTAAAACATGTTAAAAACTTGTATTTTTTTCAAGTTTTTGTTTTCTTAGAGTGGTACAAAATATGTTAATTTTAATGGAATTTATGTAAAGCGGTGAGCTTTTTATGTTGTTTTTTTCATATAATATTTAAAAAATCATGACACTAATACAGCTTTGTTTTGTAAAACCGTGAAAAAAGATGACCCAGAAGTTATTGAAACGTCTAAATTTGTCATCTTTATACATCGTTGTTATTTATAGCAACGTAAAAATGTGAACATTTTTATAGATGTTCCATAAAATGGTGTAAAATCTTGTATTTTTTAACAGGTTTTTTCGGAAAACATGTTAAAAAGTTGCATTTTTTTTTCTAGTTTTTGTTTTATTAGAGTGGTAAAAAATGTGATAATTTTTAAGAAATTTATCATGTTAAAAACGGTGAAAAAAAATGTGATAATTTTTAATAGATGGTCCATAAAATGGTGTAAAATCTTGTATTTTTTAACAGTTTTTTCGGAAAACATGTTAAAAACTTGTATTTTTTTCAAGTTTTTGTTTTCTTAGAGTGGTACAAAATATGTTAATTTTAATGGAATTTATGTAAACCGTGAGCTTTTTAAGTTGTTTTTTTCCATTTAATACTGAAAAATCATGACACTTATACAGTTTGTTTTGTAGAACCGTGAAAAAAGATGACCCGGAAGTCATTGAACCGTCTAAATTTGTCATCTTTATACATCGTTGTTATTTATAGCATCGTAAAAATGTGAACTTTTTTACAGATGTTCCATAAAATGGTGTAAAATCTTGTATTTTCTAACAGTTTTTTTCGGAAAACATGTTTAAAACTTGCATTTTTTTTCTAGTTTTTTTTAGAGTGGTTTAAAATGTGATAATTTTTAAGAAATTTATCATGTTAAAAACGGTGATAAAAAATGTGATAATTTTTAATAAATGGTCCATAAAATGGTGTAAAATCTTGTATTTTTTAACAGTTTTTTCGGAAAACATGTTAAAAACTTGTATTTTTTTTCAAGTTTTTTGTTTTTTTAGAGTGGTACAAAATATGTTAATTTTAATGGAATTTATGTAAAGCGGTGAGCTTTTTATGTTGTTTTTTTAATATAATATTTAAAAAATCATGACACAAATACAGTTTGTTTTGTAAAACCGTGAAAAAAGATGACCCGGAAGTTATTGAAACGTCTAAATTTGTCATCTTTATACATCGTTGTTATTTATAGCATCGTAAAAATGTGAAATTTTTTATAGATGTTCCATAAAATGGTGTAAAATCTTGTGTTTTTTTACAGTTTTTTTCGGAAAACATGTTAAAAAACTTGCATTTTTTTCTAGTTTTTGTTTTATTATAGTGGTAAAAAATGTGATAATTTTTAAGAAATTTATCATGTTAAAAACGGTGATAAAAAATGTGATAATTTTTAATAGATGTTCCATAAAATGGTGTAAAATCTTGTATTTTTTAACAGTTTTTGCGGAAAACATATTAAAAACTTGTATTTTTTTCAAGTTTTTGTTTTCTTAGAGTGGTACAAAATATGTTAATTTTAATGGAATTTATGTAAAGAGGTGAGCTTTTTAAGTTGTTTTTTTCCATTTAATATTGAAAAATCATGACACTAATACAGTTTGTTTTGTATAACCGTGAAAAAAGATGACCCGGAAGTCATTGAACCGTCTGAATTTGTCATCTTTATACATCGTTGTTATTTATAGCATCGTAAAAATGTGAACTTTTTTATAGATGTTCCATAAAATGGTGTAAAATCTTGTATTTTCTAACAGTTTTTTCGGAAAACATGTTTAAAACTTGCAGTTTTTTTCTAGTTTTTTTTTAGAGTGGTTAAAAATGTGATAATTTTTAAGAAATTTATCATGTTAAAAACGGTGATAAAAAATGTGATAATTTTTAATACATGGTCCATAAAACGGTGTAAAATCTTGTATTTTTTAACAGTTTTTTCGTAAAACATGTTAAAAACTTGTATTTTTTCAAGTTTGTGTTTTCTTAGAGTGGTACAAAATAATTTTAATGAAATTTATGTAAAACGGTAAGCTTTTTATGTTGTTTTTTTCATATAATATTTAAAAAATCATGACACTAATACGGCTTTGTTTGTAAAACCGTGAAAAAAGATGACCCGGAAGTTATTGAAACGTCTAAATTTGTTATCTTTATACATCGTTGTTATTTATAGCAGCGTAAAAATGTGATATTTTTTAATAGATGTTCCATAAAATGGTGTAAAATCTTGTATTTTTTAACAGTTTTTTTCGAAAACAATCTTAAAAACTAGCATTTTTTTCTAGTTTTTTTTTAGAGTGGTAAAAAATGTGATAATTTTTAATAAATTTATCATGTAAAAAACGGTGATAAAAAATGTGATAATTTTTAATAAATGGTCCATAAAATAGTGTAAAATCTTGTATTTTTTAACAGTTTTTTCGGAAAACATGTTAAAAACTTGTATTCTTTTGAAGTTTTTGTTTTCTTAGAGTGTTACAAAATATATTAATTTTAATGGAGTTTATGTAAAGCGGTGAGCTTTTTATGTTGTTTTTTTTCATATAATATTTAAAAAATCATGACACAAATACAGTTTGTATTGTAAAACCGTGAAAAAAGATGACCCGAAAGTTATTGAAACGTCTAAATTTGTCATCTTTATACATCGTTGTTATTTATAGCATCGTAAAAATGTGAACTTTTTTATAGATGTTCCATAAAATGGTGTAAAATCTTGTACTTTTTAACAGTTTTTTCCGGAAAACATGTTAAAAAGTTGCATTTTTTTTCTAGATTTTGTTTTATTAGAGTGGTAAAAAATGTGATAATTTTTAAGAAATTTATCATGTTAAAAACGGTGAAAAAAAATGTGATAATTTTTAATAGATGGTTCATAAAATGGTGTAAAATCTTGTATTTTTTAACAGTTTTTTCGGAAAACATGTTAAAAACTTGTATTTTTTTCAAGTTTTTGTTTTCTTAGAGTGGTACAAAATATGTTAATTTTAATTGAATTTATGTAAAGCGGTGAGCTTTTTATTTTGTTTTTTTTCATATAATATTTAAAAAATCATGACACTAATACAGTTTGTTTTGTAAAACCGTGAAAAAAGATGACCCGGAAGTTATTGAAACGTCTAAATTTGTCATCTTTATACATTGTTGTTATTTATAGCATCGTAAAAATGTGAACTTTTTTATAGATGTTCCATAAAATGGTGTAAAATCTTGTATTTTTTAACAGTTTTTTCCGGAAAACATGTTAAAAAGTTGCATTTTTTTTCTAGTTTTTGTTTTATTAGAGTGGTAAAAAATGTGATAATTTTTAAGAAATTTATCATGTTAAAAACGGTGAAAAAAAATGTGATAATTTTTAATAGATGGTCCATAAAATTGTGTAAAATCTTGTATTTTTTAACAGTTTTTTCGGAAACATGTTAAAAACTTGTATTTTTTTCAAGTTTTTGTTTTCTTAGAGTGGTACAAAATATGTTAATTTTAATTGAATTTATGTAAAGCGATGAGCTTTTTATGTTGTTTTTTTCATATAATATTTAAAAAATCATGACACTAATACAGTTTGTTTTGTAAAACCGTGAAAAAAGATGACCCGAAAGTTATTGAAACGTGTTAATTTGTCATCTTTATACATCGTTGTTATTTATAGCATCGTAAAAATGTGAACTTTTTTATAGATGTTCCATAAAATGGTGTAAAATCTTGTATTTTCTAACAGTTTTTTTTCGGAAAACATGTTTAAAACTTGCATTTTTTTTCTAGTTTTTTTAGAGTAGTTTAAAATGTGATAATTTTAAAGAAATTTATCATGTTAAAAACGGTGATAAAAAATGTGATAATTTTTAATAAATGGTCCATAAAATGGTGTAAAATCTTGTATTTTTTAACAGTTTTTTCGTAAAACATGTTAAAAACTTGTATTTTTTCAAGTTTGTGTTTTCTTAGAGTGGTACAAAATAATTTTAATGAAATTTATGTAAAGCGGTGAGCTTTTTATGTTGTTTTTTTCATATAATATTTAAAAAATCATGACACTAATACAGTTTGTTTGTAAAACCGTGAAAAAAGATGACCCGGAAGTTATTGAAACGTCTAAATTTGTTATCTTTATACATCGTTGTTATTTATAGCATCGTAAAAATGTGATAATTTTTAATAGATGTTCCATAAAATGGTGTAAAATCTTGTATTTTTTAACAGTTTTTTTCGAAAAAAATCTTAAAAACTAGCATTTTTTTCTAGTTTTTTTTTAGAGTGGTAAAAAATGTGATAATTTTTAAGAAATTTATCATGTAAAAAACGGTGATAAAAAATGTGATAATTTTTAATAAATGGTCCATAAAATAGTGTAAAATCTTGTATTTTTTAACAGTTTTTTCGGAAAACATGTTAAAAACTTGTATTCTTTTGAAGTTTTTGTTTTCTTAGAGTGTTACAAAATATATTAATTTTAATGGAGTTTATGTAAAGCGGTGAGCTTTTTATGTTGTTTTTTTTCATATAATATTTAAAAAATCATGACACAAATACAGTTTGTTTTGTAAAACCGTGAAAAAAGATGACCCGGAAGTTATTGAAACGTCTAAATTTGTCATCTTTATACATCGTTGTTATTTATAGCATCGTAAAAATGTGAACTTTTTTATAGATGTTCCATAAAATGGTGTAAAATCTTGTATTTTTTAACAGTTTTTTCCGGAAAACATGTTAAAAAGTTGCATTTTTTTTTCTAGTTTTTGTTTTATTAGAGTGGTAAAAAATGTGATAATTTTTAAGAAATTTATCATGTTAAAAACGGTGAAAAAAAATGTGATAATTTTTAATAGATGGTTCATAAAATGGTGTAAAATCTTGTATTTTTTAACAGTTTTTTCGGAAAACATGTTAAAAACTTGTATTTTTTTCAAGTTTTTGTTTTCTTAGAGTGGTACAAAATATGTTAATTTTAATTGAATTTATGTAAAGCGGTGAGCTTTTTATGTTGTTTTTTTTCATATAATATTTAAAAAATCATGACACTAATACAGTTTGTTTTGTAAAACCGTGAAAAAAGATGACCCGGAAGTTATTGAAACGTCTAAATTTGTCATCTTTATACATCGTTGTTATTTATATCATCGTAAAAATGTGAACTTTTTTATAGATGTTCCATAAAATGGTGTAAAATCTTGTATTTTTTAACAGTTTTTTCCGGAAAACATGTTAAAAAGTTGCATTTTTTTTCTAGTTTTTGTTTTATTAGAGTGGTAAAAAATGTGATAATTTTTAAGAAATTTATCATGTTAAAAACGGTGAAAAAAAATGTGATAATTTTTAATAGATGGTCCATAAAATTGTGTAAAATCTTGTATTTTTTAACAGTTTTTTCGGAAACATGTTAAAAACTTGTATTTTTTTCAAGTTTTTGTTTTCTTAGAGTGGTACAAAATATGTTAATTTTAATGGAATTTATGTAAAGTGTGAGCTTTTTAAGTTGTTTTTTTTCCATTTAATACTGAAAAATCATGACACTTATACAGTTTGTTTTGTAGAACCGTGAAAAAAGATGACCCGGAAGTCATTGAACCGTCTAAATTTGTAATCTTTGTACATCGTTGTTATTTATAGCATCGTAAAAATGTGAACTTTTTTATAGATATTCCATAAAATGGTGTAAAATCTTGTATTTTTTAACAGTTTTTTTCGAAAAAAATCTTAAAAACTAGCATTTTTTTTCTAGTTTTTTTTAGAGTGGTAAAAAATGTGATAATTTTAAATAAATTTATCATGTTAAAAACGGTGAAAAAAAATGTGATAATTTTTAATAGATGGTCCATAAAATTGTGTAAAATCTTGTATTTTTTAACAGTTTTTTCGGAAACATGTTAAAAACTTGTATTTTTTTCAAGTTTTTGTTTTCTTAGAGTCGTACAAAATATGTTAATTTTAATGGAATTTATGTAAAGTGTGAACTTTTTAAGTTGTTTTTTTTCTATTTAATACTGAAAAATCATGACACTTATACAGTTTGTTTTGTAGAACCGTGAAAAAAGATGACCCGGAAGTCATTGAACCGTCTAAATTTGTAATCTTTATACATCGTTGTTATTTATAGCATCGTAAAAATGTGAACTTTTTTACAGATGTTCCATAAAATGGTGTAAAATCTTGTATTTTTTAACAATTTTTTTCGAAAAAAATCTTAAAAACTAGCATTTTTTTCTAGTTTTTTTTTAGAGTGGTAAAAAATGTGATAATTTTTAAGAAATTTATCATGTAAAAAAGGGTGATAAAAAATGTGATAATTTTTAATAAATGGTCCATAAAATAGTGTAAAATCTTGTATTTTTTAACAGTTTTTTCGGAAAACATGTTAAAAACTTGTATTCTTTTGAAGTTTTTGTTTTCTTAGAGTGTTACAAAATATATTAATTTTAATGGAGTTTATGTAAAGCGGTGAGCTTTTTATGTTGTTTTTTTTCATATAATATTTAAAAAATCGTGACACAAATACAGTTTGTTTTGTAAAACCGTGAAAAAAGATGACCCGAAAGTTATTGAAACGTCTAAATTTGTCATCTTTATACATCGTTGTTATTTATAGCATCGTAAAAATGTGAACTTTTTTATATATGTTCCATAAAATGGTGTAAAATCTAGTATTTTCTAACAGTTTTTTTCGGAAAACATGTTTAAAACTTGCATTTTTTTTCTAGTTTTTTTTTAGAGTGGTTAAAAATGTGATAATTTTTAAGAAATTTATCATGTTAAAAAGGGTGATAAAAAATGTGATAATTTTTAATAAATGGTCCATAAAATAGTGTAAAATCTTGTATTTTTTAACAGTTTTTTCGGAAAACATGTTAAAAACTTGTATTCTTTTGAAGTTTTTGTTTTCTTAGAGTGTTACAAAATATATTAATTTTAATGGAGTTTATGTAAAGCGGTGAGCTTTTTATGTTGTTTTTTTTCATATAATATTTAAAAAATCATGACACAAATACAGTTTGTATTGTAAAACCGTGAAAAAAGATGACCCGGAAGTTATTGAAACGTCTAAATTTGTCATCTTTATACATCGTTGTTATTTATAGCATCGTAAAAATGTGAACTTTTTTATAGATGTTCCATAAAATGGTGTAAAATCTTGTACTTTTTAACAGTTTTTTCCGGAAAACATGTTAAAAAGTTGCATTTTTTTTCTAATTTTTTGTTTTATTAGAGTGGTAAAAAATGTGATAATTTTTAAGAAATTTATCATGTTAAAAACGATGAAAAAAAATGTGATAATTTTTAATAGATGGTTCATAAAATGGTGTAAAATCTTGTATTTTTTAACAGTTTTTTCGGAAAACATGTTAAAAACTTGTATTTTTTTCAAGTTTTTGTTTTCTTAGAGTGGTACAAAATATGTTAATTTTAATTGAATTTATGTAAAGCGGTGAGCTTTTTATTTTGTTTTTTTTCATATAATATTTAAAAAATCATGACACTAATACAGTTTGTTTTGTAAAACCGTGAAAAAAGATGACCCGGAAGTTATTGAAACGTCTAAATTTGTCATCTTTATACATTGTTGTTATTTATAGCATCGTAAAAATGTGAACTTTTTTATAGATGTTCCATAAAATGGTGTAAAATCTTGTATTTTTTAACAGTTTTTTCCGGAAAACATGTTAAAAAGTTGCATTTTTTTTCTAGTTTTTGTTTTATTAGAGTGGTAAAAAATGTGATAATTTTTAAGAAATTTATCATGTTAAAAACGGTGAAAAAAAATGTGATAATTTTTAATAGATGGTCCATAAAATTGTGTAAAATCTTGTATTTTTTAACAGTTTTTTCGGAAACATGTTAAAAACTTGTATTTTTTTCAAGTTTTTGTTTTCTTAGAGTGGTACAAAATATGTTAATTTTAATTGAATTTATGTAAAGCGATGAGCTTTTTATGTTGTTTTTTTCATATAATATTTAAAAAATCATGACACTAATACAGTTTGTTTTGTAAAACCGTGAAAAAAGATGACCCGAAAGTTATTGAAACGTGTTAATTTGTCATCTTTATACATCGTTGTTATTTATAGCATCGTAAAAATGTGAACTTTTTTATAGATGTTCCATAAAATGGTGTAAAATCTTGTATTTTCTAACAGTTTTTTTTCGGAAAACATGTTTAAAACTTGCATTTTTTTTCTAGTTTTTTTAGAGTAGTTTAAAATGTGATAATTTTAAAGAAATTTATCATGTTAAAAACGGTGATAAAAAATGTGATAATTTTTAATAAATGGTCCATAAAATGGTGTAAAATCTTGTATTTTTTAACAGTTTTTTCGTAAAACATGTTAAAAACTTGTATTTTTTCAAGTTTGTGTTTTCTTAGAGTGGTACAAAATAATTTTAATGAAATTTATGTAAAGCGGTGAGCTTTTTATGTTGTTTTTTTCATATAATATTTAAAAAATCATGACACTAATACAGTTTGTTTGTAAAACCGTGAAAAAAGATGACCCGGAAGTTATTGAAACGTCTAAATTTGTTATCTTTATACATCGTTGTTATTTATAGCATCGTAAAAATGTGATAATTTTTAATAGATGTTCCATAAAATGGTGTAAAATCTTGTATTTTTTAACAGTTTTTTTCGAAAAAAATCTTAAAAACTAGCATTTTTTTCTAGTTTTTTTTTAGAGTGGTAAAAAATGTGATAATTTTTAATAAATTTATCATGTAAAAAACGGTGATAAAAAATGTGATAATTTTTAATAAATGGTCCATAAAATAGTGTAAAATCTTGTATTTTTTAACAGATTTTCGGAAAACATGTTAAAAACTTGTATTCTTTTGAAGTTTTTGTTTTCTTAGAGTGTTACAAAATATATTAATTTTAATGGAGTTTATGTAAAGCGGTGAGCTTTTTATGTTGTTTTTTTCATATAATATTTAAAAAATCATGACACAAATACAGTTTGTTTTGTAAAACCGTGAAAAAAGATGACCCGGAAGTTATTGAAACGTCTAAATTTGTCATCTTTATACATCGTTGTTATTTATAGCATCGTAAAAATGTGAACTTTTTTATAGATGTTCCATAAAATGGTGTAAAATCTTGTATTTTTTAACAGTTTTTTCCGGAAAACATGTTAAAAAGTTGCATTTTTTTTTCTAGTTTTTGTTTTATTAGAGTGGTAAAAAATGTGATAATTTTTAAGAAATTTATCATGTTAAAAACGGTGAAAAAAAATGTGATAATTTTAATAGATGGTTCATAAAATGGTGTAAAATCTTGTATTTTTTAACAGTTTTTTCGTAAAACATGTTAAAAACTTGTATTTTTTCAAGTTTGTGTTTTCTTAGAGTGGTACAAAATAATTTTAATTTTAATTGAATTTATGTAAAGCGGTGAGCTTTTTATGTTGTTTTTTTTCATATAATATTTAAAAAATCATGACACTAATACAGTTTGTTTTGTAAAACCGTGAAAAAAGATGACCCGGAAGTTATTGAAACGTCTAAATTTGTCATCTTTATACATCGTTGTTATTTATAGCATCGTAAAAATGTGAACTTTTTTATAGATGTTCCATAAAATGGTGTAAAATCTTGTATTTTTTAACAGTTTTTTCCGGAAAACATGTTAAAAAGTTGCATTTTTTTTTCTAGTTTTTGTTTTATTAGAGTGGTAAAAAATGTGATAATTTTTAAGAAATTTATCATGTTAAAAACGGTGAAAAAAAATGTGATAATTTTTAATAGATGGTCCATAAAATTGTGTAAAATCTTGTATTTTTTAACAGTTTTTTCGGAAACATGTTAAAAACTTGTATTTTTTTCAAGTTTTTGTTTTCTTAGAGTGGTACAAAATATGTTAATTTTAATGGAATTTATGTAAAGCGTGAGCTTTTTAAGTTGTTTTTTTTCCATTTAATACTGAAAAATCATGACACTTATACAGTTTGTTTTGTAGAACCGTGAAAAAAGATGACCCGGAAGTCATTGAACCGTCTAAATTTGTAATCTTTGTACATCGTTGTTATTTATAGCATCGTAAAAATGTGAACTTTTTTATAGATATTCCATAAAATGGTGTAAAATCTTGTATTTTTTAACAGTTTTTTTCGAAAAAAATCTTAAAAACTAGCATTTTTTTTCTAGTTTTTTTTAGAGTGGTAAAAAATGTGATAATTTTAAATAAATTTATCATGTTAAAAACGGTGAAAAAAAATGTGATAATTTTTAATAGATGGTCCATAAAATTGTGTAAAATCTTGTATTTTTTAACAGTTTTTTCGGAAACATGTTAAAAACTTGTATTTTTTTCAAGTTTTTGTTTTCTTAGAGTCGTACAAAATATGTTAATTTTAATGGAATTTATGTAAAGTGTGAACTTTTTAAGTTGTTTTTTTTCTATTTAATACTGAAAAATCATGACACTTATACAGTTTGTTTTGTAGAACCGTGAAAAAAGATGACCCGGAAGTCATTGAACCGTCTAAATTTGTAATCTTTATACATCGTTGTTATTTATAGCATCGTAAAAATGTGAACTTTTTTACAGATGTTCCATAAAATGGTGTAAAATCTTGTATTTTTTAACAATTTTTTTCGAAAAAAATCTTAAAAACTAGCATTTTTTTCTAGTTTTTTTTTAGAGTGGTAAAAAATGTGATAATTTTTAAGAAATTTATCATGTAAAAAACGGTGATAAAAAATGTGATAATTTTTAATAAATGGTCCATAAAATAGTGTAAAATCTTGTATTTTTTAACAGTTTTTTCGGAAAACATGTTAAAAACTTGTATTCTTTTGAAGTTTTTGTTTTCTTAGAGTGTTACAAAATATATTAATTTTAATGGAGTTTATGTAAAGCGGTGAGCTTTTTATGTTGTTTTTTTTCATATAATATTTAAAAAATCGTGACACAAATACAGTTTGTTTTGTAAAACCGTGAAAAAAGATGACCCGAAAGTTATTGAAACGTCTAAATTTGTCATCTTTATACATCGTTGTTATTTATAGCATCGTAAAAATGTGAACTTTTTTATATATGTTCCATAAAATGGTGTAAAATCTAGTATTTTCTAACAGTTTTTTTCGGAAAACATGTTTAAAACTTGCATTTTTTTTCTAGTTTTTTTTTAGAGTGGTTAAAAATGTGATAATTTTTAAGAAATTTATCATGTTAAAAACGGTGATAAAAAATGTGATAATTTTTAATAAATGGTCCATAAAATAGTGTAAAATCTTGTATTTTTTAACAGTTTTTTCGGAAAACATGTTAAAAACTTGTATTCTTTTGAAGTTTTTGTTTTCTTAGAGTGTTACAAAATATATTAATTTTAATGGAGTTTATGTAAAGCGGTGAGCTTTTTATGTTGTTTTTTTTTCATATAATATTTAAAAAATCATGACACAAATACAGTTTGTATTGTAAAACCGTGAAAAAAGATGACCCGGAAGTTATTGAAACGTCTAAATTTGTCATCTTTATACATCGTTGTTATTTATAGCATCGTAAAAATGTGAACTTTTTTATAGATGTTCCATAAAATGGTGTAAAATCTTGTACTTTTTAACAGTTTTTTCCGGAAAACATGTTAAAAAGTTGCATTTTTTTTCTAATTTTTTGTTTTATTAGAGTGGTAAAAAATGTGATAATTTTTAAGAAATTTATCATGTTAAAAACGATGAAAAAAAATGTGATAATTTTTAATAGATGGTTCATAAAATGGTGTAAAATCTTGTATTTTTTATGCTTTTTTCGGAAAACATGTTAAAAACTTGTATTTTTTTCAAGTTTTTGTTTTCTTAGAGTGGTACAAAATATGTTAATTTTAATTGAATTTATGTAAAGCGGTGAGCTTTTTATTTTGTTTTTTTTCATATAATATTTAAAAAATCATGACACTAATACAGTTTGTTTTGTAAAACCGTGAAAAAAGATGACCCGGAAGTTATTGAAACGTCTAAATTTGTCATCTTTATACATTGTTGTTATTTATAGCATCGTAAAAATGTGAACTTTTTTATAGATGTTCCATAAAATGGTGTAAAATCTTGTATTTTTTAACAGTTTTTTCCGGAAAACATGTTAAAAAGTTGCATTTTTTTTCTAGTTTTTGTTTTATTAGAGTGGTAAAAAATGTGATAATTTTTAAGAAATTTATCATGTTAAAAACGGTGAAAAAAAATGTGATAATTTTTAATAGATGGTCCATAAAATTGTGTAAAATCTTGTATTTTTTAACAGTTTTTTCGGAAACATGTTAAAAACTTGTATTTTTTTCAAGTTTTTGTTTTCTTAGAGTGGTACAAAATATGTTAATTTTAATTGAATTTATGTAAAGCGATGAGCTTTTTATGTTGTTTTTTTCATATAATATTTAAAAAATCATGACACTAATACAGTTAGACTCTTTTTGTAGGGAATTTTTGTAGAGGTGCGAGGAGCACGTTTTGGGAGAGGCGATTAGGGTTTGGCAACGTCGGCGATCACGGTTCCGGCGTGTCGGTGGCGGCTGTTGAGATCGGCAGCAGGTAAGATCTCGTGGTTGGTGGTGTTTGGTGGTTTTTTCTCTTCTCCTTGTCGTTTCTTTCCCGGAATCGTGTTTCTTTGATCCGTGGGGTTACAATAGGTGGTCATACTAGGGTTTCAGCTTCTCTTTGAGAACTTCGTTGCCCACCCTAACGTTTTTTAGGGATTCTTGATCATCTAGAGTGGCCTCGTGCATCACTGCTTCGATTTTTGGTGAAGGTTCGATTAGGGTTTCTTGGTCGATTAGGGTTTGGAGGTCTGCTCATTAGGGTTCGTTAAACCCTTAATGGTGGATCTGGTCCTTGATGAGATGATTGGATCTGCAATACCATCTTCTACGGTGAAGAGTGGTATGGTTCTGATCACGGTGTGCATGCAAGCATGAACTCGAATGCCGAAGGGAGTAAGGGCGACGTCGGCGCTAATGATGGCACAATTATGGCCGACGCAATCGAAGGCGGGGGTGCGGTCACGGGCGACGTCACGGACTTGAGGGCCGGCGTAGGCGAGAATAGGGCCGATGTCAACGTGACATCGGCGGGCGACGATAGAAAAGAGGGCCGACGCGGTACCCCTAGGGGTCGACGTAAGCCCTAACGTCGACGGTAAGTTGATTGGGGCGATTAAGGAGCGTGTTTCGGTGTGGGATAGGCTAAATCCGAAAGTTCTAAATGGTGATGGCACGAAATCTTTTCTCGCTATAGTGGGATGTGTTCCACACCGGAGCCGGAGTTTTTTCCCCGTTGAGAAAGATAAAGATTCACGTGTTCGTATCCCGATGGCATTGACAAAAGGTATGGCTCATGAATTTAGTACGGTTATTCACGGGTTATTTTTTAGGTCCTCGTATGCCTTTCCCAAATGTTCTTAGAGCCGTAAAAAATGCTTGGGGTAAATTTGGGTTTCGTGATGCTTCGGTAAATGCCAATGGGTACTTCTTTTTTCGGTTTAATGATAAAGGTGGTTGTATGCATGTTGCCGACTCATCTCCATTAATGATTAATGGAGTTCCCCCGTTTGTCACTCAATGGGATCCATCGAAGGGATCGTTCAAACCGGTACACACCACGTGTCCGTTATGGGTAAAGCTTTACAATGTCCCTCTTGTTGCTTTCAACAAAGAGGGTATTAGTAGAATTGCTAGTGCAATTGGGGTTCCGTTGAGAATGGATGCGTGTACGGCTAGTACTTGTGACAATCTTTGGGGACGAACTTCATTTGCTAAGGTTTTGGTCAATGTATGGGCTACAGGTGATTCGAAAAAGGAAATTGAGGTAGTTATACCTCGGCTTTCGAGTGATGGTGAAGATGTGGTAAAAGTCGTGGTTGATTATGATTGGGAACCATCCCAATGTTCCATTTGCAAAATCTTTGGACATAGGGATTCGGTACGTAGTAAAAGGGTAATCCGGAACGAGAAAGAGAAACCGGTGATTACGCTTGATAGTGATGGTTTTCAACGACCTAAACGAAAGCAATGGCGACCGAAACCTTATAATCTCAATAAGGCCGAAACTTCTAAAACTAATAATGTTGGGTGTATGAATTCGTATACTTTGGTGGGTGTGGGAACTATACGGCGGTCGTTATGGAATCAAAGCAGGAGGCCGTGGCTAAGCAACGGGAATCAAATCACGACTCTAATACCACAGGTGGAGGTCCTCAAAATGAGGGTAGTAAGAGTAAGGCGGAGGTGGTTAGGGAGGGTGAATACCGTACGATCAATGCCGGGAGGACACCAAAGGGTAAGGAGACTAATGTTAATACGAAATGCACCCGGACTAGTGGCCCGTAACTAATAAAATGCGTTGTTCAAACTTTCAAACAACAAATTTGAAACCTAGAAGAGGTATTGTGATTTCTACTCCCGATACTAATAGATTCTCACCTTTGAGTAGTGTGGAATCTAGTGATTCGGATGATATGGAGATTATTGAAACTTCACCGTCGATGGGGGAGGCTAAGGATGGTAATCCAGTTCTAAAGCGAGGATGTGATACGGGGTGGAAGCGCCGATTGGGGGCTGCCCCTACCTCTTTGTCTCAATGATTAAATTAGCGACTTGGAATATTAGAGGCTTAAATGCCCTAATCAAGCGACGGGAGGTACGTGAGTTTATCCATTTGCATGGTTTATCTTTATGTTGTGTAATTGAATCTAAATTACAACATAGTAGTATGGTTGATATTTGTGGACGAGTTTTTGGACGATGGAGTTGGGTCTCGAATGCTATGGCTTCGGATCGCAGTACTAGGCTTATTTGTGCTTGGGATCCATCTATTTTGTCGCTTATGGTTATTGATTCGCATCCACAATTTCGAATTGTGAGATCCGGTTTGTTGGGGTTGTGGATCCTATATTTATTTCTTTTATCTACGGCCGTAACAAGGGAGTGGAAAGGCGCGACTTGTGGAGTGGCTGCGTAAATTCAAGGTTTTCATTCATGATAAACCTTGGATAGTGCTTGGCGACTTTAATTCTATGCTTTTTCCGCATGATGGTCCGGGGAGGGTCTTCAAGGCGTAGTACGGATATGGAGGACTTTCATTCTTGCCCGGAGGATGTCGAATCGTTTGATATCACTTATCAAGGATGTCAATTTACACAGGTACGAAACCGTCGGGTGATGGTGGGATTATGAGGAAACTAGACCGTATCTTGGGTAACTCGCTCTCATTGATCGATTTGGTGATGCTAGTGCCAATTTTCTACCTCGAGGTATCTCGATCATTCTCCGGAATGCTTTCTTTTAAGGCGAGGCATTCGGAAGAGAAAGCGGGGGTTTAAATTTGATAATTTTCGACAACACATGAGTCCTTTTTGCATATGGTTGAGGAAATTTGGAAGGCGAAAAGCATGGCACTTATATGAAGAAAGTTTTCTGAAACTTATAGACCTAAAGTGTGGTTTCCGGAAATTGAGAAACACCTATGGTAATTTGGATAAAAGGGTAATGTTTTTAAAGGAGGAGCTTGATTTGGCACAAGGGGCTTGTGATGCGGACCCGTTTAATGAGGCTTGAAGGAGGATATAGCTCATTTATTGCCGGCTTATCAACGAGCCGTATCCGATCGGCTTGAGATGGTTAGACAAAAAGCGAAAATAAAGTGGCTAAATGAAGGGGATGGTAACACAAAATTTTTCTTTCACTCTATGAGAGAAAATCGGAATAGGAACCATATAGCTGCTATTTCGGATCCTACGAGGCTTGGTTTATGAGCAAGAAGATGTTGTAAACGCCTTTGTAGAACACTTTTCCGGCATCCCGGGCACGTGTGATATGATGGTGTCTCCGTCTATGGAAGATATTGTTTTTGACCGAAAGTTGACGCTTTCGGAATCGCTAGGCCTTATTCGCCCTATTTCGTATACCGAAATCAAAGATGCAATGTTTAATATTGGTGATGATAAAGCCCGGGATCGGATGGGTATTCGGCCAAGTTCTTTAAAGCGGCTTGGAAAATCATTGGGAGAGATGTACGGGTTGCAATCCATAACTTCTTCTACTCGGGGAATATTGAATATCGGTTGAATCATACCTTATTGTGTCTCATTCCGAAAGTTCCTAATGCGTCTTGTGTGATCGACTTTCGGCCGATCTCTTGTCGCAATGTTCTTCTTAAATGTATCGGTAAAATTGTGGCGAGATCGTATGAAAGGTTCTCTAGATGGGTTAGTAAGCAAAGCCCAATCGCCGTTTATTCCGGGAGGCTTATTACCGATAACATCATGATGGCTCACGAACCGGGTGGCGGGGTATCAAAAGAATGAAGGTGAGCCGAAGTGTGCTTTTAAAATTGATATCCGGAAGGCCTATGATACCGTTGATTGGAAGTATCTTATGGGAATGTTAAAGGGGATGGGCTTCCACCCGGTTATGATTAATCGGGTAAACTCATTAGTCACGACACCTACCTTCTCTATTTGCATCAATGGGGCTACGGAAGGATTTTTTCATGGAAAACGTGGGCTAAGGCAAGGAGATCCAATCTCACCGTACTTATTTACGGTGGTAATGGAGGGGTTATCCATGATTACGAAGAAATGCATTGATGAGGAAGTTGATTTTGCTTACCATCAAGGTTGTGAAGGTATTAAACTTACTCATTTATGTTTTGCGTATGACTTGTTCATTTTTTCGAAAGGTGATATGAAATCGATTGAAGTCATCAAAAGGGCTTTACAACTCTTTCGGGATAGATCTGGTTTGACACCAAGTCTTGAAAAGAGTGAAGTGTTCTTTGGGAATGTAGATGTTGATATGAGAGAAGCAATTCGGAATTGCCCGCCGTTTCGTGGCCGGAGTGTTTCCAATTCGTTATTTAGGTGTTCCCTTTCCCCGGTTAGATCGCATGTTCGCGATTTTAACCCTCTTGTGGTTAATCTTAAAAATCGCTTAATGAATTGGAAAAATAAATTCTTATCTTATGGGGGTAGAAGGCAGCTTATTATCTACGTATTACACTCCATGCAAATCTATTGGATGTCCGTATTCTTGATTCCGGCGGCTACGATTCATGAAATCGAACGGATGTGTCGTAATTTTCTTTGGGATAAGGTGAAGGACAAATGGGGAAATGTCGTGTTTCTTGGGACATGGTGTGTTCGCCAAGGAAATGTGGTGGCCTAGGTATGAAGAGATCGGCTTTATGGAACCGATGTTTGCTATTTAAACACATTTGGGATATTCTTACGAAAAGAAATTCCATGTGGGTTAATTGGATTCATTCCAATTGCATTAAGGGGCGAAACTTCGGGTGATCAAAAGGAGAAATGAATGGTCGTGGTTGGTTCGTTCTCTCTTGGACCTTCGGCCTCACCGTAGACGATACTTCATTTCTAATGTTGGTAATGGTATTTTCACTCATGCTTGGGAGGACACTTGGAGTGAGTATGGCCCATTAATCCAAATGATTTCTTATAGGTTCATAAATGGTAATGGGTTTCATAATGCGTCTACGGTTTATGATCTTATGATGAAATTTGGTAATGGGTGGCCGGTGGAATGGATACAAAGATACCCTCGGTTGCGGCATATTTCTATCCCAACGCCCAAGGTTTATGAAGACGAGTTCTTATGGTTGGGTACTAATCAGTACGACAATTCTTTACTATGAAAGAAGCCCGGAATACTTTGGAAGAACGGCGGCCTCTTGTGCATTGGTACAAAGTGGTATGGCACAAAGCTTTCATTCCAAAACACGCCCTTTGTATGTGGATGGCGTGTCGAAAAGGTCGCCTACTCAAGATAGGCTCATACGGTGGAAGTCCGAACCCGGATATAAAGTGTGTTTTACGTAAGCTTACGGTTGAAACTCATGATCATCTTTTTTTCCAATGTACCTATTCGAGGTGCATTTGGAATATGGTCAAAAAGGAAACGGGAATTCAGTATTGTCCGGACAATTGGACGGATATTATTGATTTATGGTCGACGGGCCAATGGAGACGATGGTCAACGGTTCAAAAGCTGGCTATTTCGGCCGTGGTATACCATGTGTGGATGGAAAGGAATCGAACTTTTTTTGATAATCAGAATAAAAGCTCAAAACAGGTTGTTGATGAGATAAAGAGGGAGATTCTCTTGAGAATGGCTTGGAAGACAAAGAAAAGACAGTTAGAGTTCAATGTGGAGTGATCAAGGCGTCTTTTGGTTGGTGTTAGTTTGGGAGCTTTTGGCGGTTTACACCTTTTTGCTTTCTATTTTTTCCTTGATTTATTTTTGGTGTATGTCGCTTTGTTTGTTTTGGCTTCTTATGGCATGGTTTGTATGCCAAAGTTGCCGTTGTAGCTCGTGCTAACTTTTGGGCGTTTTGCTCTTTTTACTGTCCTTTATAATATTGCCTGGAGTAATCTCCTTTCCGTAGAGTGGTAAAAAATGTGATAATTTTTAAGAAATTTATCATGTTAAAAACGGTGAAAAAAAATGTGATAATTTTTAATAGATGGTTCATAAAATGGTGTAAAATCTTGTATTTTTTAACAGTTTTTTCGGAAAACATGTTAAAAACTTGTATTTTTTTCAAGTTTTTGTTTTCTTAGAGTGGTACAAAATATGTTAATTTTAATTGAATTTATGTAAAGCGGTGAGCTTTTTATTTTGTTTTTTTTCATATAATATTTAAAAAATCATGACACTAATACAGTTTGTTTTGTAAAACCGTGAAAAAAGATGACCCGGAAGTTATTGAAACGTCTAAATTTGTCATCTTTATACATCGTTGTTATTTATATCATCGTAAAAATGTGAACTTTTTTATAGATGTTCAATAAAATGGTGTAAAATCTTGTATTTTTTAACAGTTTTTTCCGGAAAACATGTTAAAAAGTTGCATTTTTTTTTCTAGTTTTTGTTTTATTAGAGTGGTAAAAAATGTGATAATTTTTAAGAAATTTATCATGTTAAAAACGGTGAAAAAAAATGTGATAATTTTTAATAGATGGTTCATAAAATTGTGTAAAATCTTGTATTTTTTAACTTTTTTTCGGAAAACATGTTAAAAACTTGTATTTTTTTCAAGTTTTTGTTTTCTTAGAGTGGTACAAAATATGTTAATTTTAATGGAATTTATGTAAAGCGTGAGCTTTTTAAGTTGTTTTTTTCCATTTAATACTGAAAAATCATGACACTTATACAGTTTGTTTTGTAGAACCGTGAAAAAAGATGACCCGGAAGTCATTGAACCGTCTAAATTTGTAATCTTTATACATCGTTGTTATTTATAGCATCGTAAAAATGTGAACTTTTTTATAGATGTTCCATAAAATGGTGTAAAATCTTGTATTTTTTAACAGTTTTTTTCGAAAAAAATCTTAAAAACTAGCATTTTTTTCTAGTTTTTTTTAGAGTGGTAAAAAATGTGATAATTTTTAAGAAATTTATCATGTAAAAAACGGTGATAAAAAATGTGATAATTTTTAATAGATGGTCCATAAAATAGTGTAAAATCTTGTATTTTTTAACAGTTTTTTCGGAAAACATGTTAAAAACTTGTATTCTTTTCAAGTTTTTGTTTTCTTAGAGTGTTACAAAATATGTTAATTTTAATGGAGTTTATGTAAAGCGGTGAGCTTTTTATGTTGTTTTTTTTCATATAATATTTAAAAAATCATGACACAAATACAGTTTGTTTTGTAAAACCGTGAAAAAAGATGACCCGGAAGTTATTGAAACGTCTAAATTTGTCATCTTTATACATCGTTGTTATTTATAGCATCGTAAAAGTGTGAACTTTTTTATAGATATGCCATAAAATGGTGTAAAATCTTGTATTTTTTAACAGTTTTTTCCGGAAAACATGTTAAAAAGTTGCATTTTTTTTTCTAGTTTTTGTTTTATTAGAGTGGTAAAAAATGTGATAATTTTTAAGAAATTTATCATGTTAAAAACGGTGAAAAAAAATGTGATAATTTTTAATAGATGGTCCATAAAATGGTGTAAAATCTTGTATTTTTTAACAGTTTTTTCGGAAAACATGTTAAAAACTTGTATTTTTTTCAAGTTTTTGTTTTCTTAGAGTGGTACAAAATATGTTAATTTTAATGGAATTTATGTAAAGCGTGAGCTTTTTAAGTTGTTTTTTTCCATTTAATATATAAAAAATCATGACACTTATACAGTTTGTTTTGTAGAACCGTGAAAAAAGATGACCCGGAAGTCATTGAAACGTCTAAATTTGTAATCTTTATACATCGTTGTTATTTATAGCATCGTAAAAATGTGAACTTTTTTACAGATGTTCCATAAAATGGTGTAAAATCTTGTATTTTTTAACAGTTTTTTTCGAAAAAAATCTTAAAAACTAGCATTTTTTTCTAGTTTTTTTTTAGAGTGGTAAAAAATGTGATAATTTTTAAGAAATTTATCATGTAAAAAACGGTGATAAAAAATGTGATAATTTTTAATAAATGGTCAATAAAATAGTGTAAAATCTTGTATTTTTTAACAGATTTTCGGAAAACATGTTAAAAACTTGTATTCTTTTGAAGTTTTTGTTTTCTTAGAGTGTTACAAAATATATTAATTTTAATGGAGTTTATGTAAAGCGGTGAGCTTTTTATGTTGTTTTTTTTCATATAATATTTAAAAAATCATGACACAAATACAGTTTGTTTTGTAAAACCGTGAAAAAAGATGACCCGGAAGTTATTGAAACGTCTAAATTTGTCATCTTTATACATCGTTGTTATTTATAGCATCGTAAAAATGTGAACTTTTTTATAGATGTTCCATAAAATGGTGTAAAATCTTGTATTTTTTAACAGTTTTTGTCGAAAAAAATCTTAAAAACTTGCATTTTTTTCTAGTTTTTGTTTTATTATAGTGGTAAAAAATGTGATAATTTTTAAGAAATTTATCATGTTAAAAACGGTGATAAAAAATGTGATAATTTTTAATAGATGGTTCATAAAATGGTGTAAAATCTTGTATTTTTTAACAGTTTTTTCGGAAAACATGTTAAAAACTTGTATTTTTTTCAAGTTTTTGTTTTCTTAGAGTGGTACAAAATATGTTAATTTTAATGGAATTTATGTAAAGCGTGAGCTTTTTAAGTTGTTTTTTTTCCATTTAATATTTAAAAAATCATGACACAAATACAGTTTGTTTTGTAAAACCGTGAAAAAAGATGACCCGGAAATTATTGAAACGTCTAAATTTGTCATCTTTATACATCGTTGTTATTTATAGCATCGTAAAAATGTGAACTTTTTTACAGATGTTCCATAAAATGGTGTAAAATCTTGTATTTTTTAACGAGTTTTTCGGAAAACATGTTAAAAACTTGCATTTTTTCTAGTTTTTGTTTTATCAGAGTGGTAAAAAATGTGATAATTTTTAAGAAATTTATCATGTTAAAAACGGTGAAAAAAAATGTGATAATTTTTAATAAATGGTTCATAAAATGGTGTAAAATCTTGTATTTTTTAACAGTTTTTTCGGAAAACATGTTAAAAACTTGTATTTTTTTCAAGTTTTTGTTTTCTTAGAGTGGTACAAAATATGTTAATTTTAATTGAATTTATGTAAAGCGGTGAGCTTTTTATGTTGTTTTTTTCATATAATATTTAAAAAATCATGACACTAATACAGTTTGTTTTGTAAAACCGTGAAAAAAGATGACCCGGAAGTTATTGAAACGTCTAAATTTGTCATCTTTATACATCGTTGTTATTTATAGCATCGTAAAAATGTGAACTTTTTTATAGATGTTCCATAAAATGGTGTAAAATCTTGTATTTTTTAACAGTTTTTTTCGGTAAACATGTTAAAAAGTTGCATTTTTTTTCTAGTTTTTGTTTTATTAGAGTGGTAAAAAATGTGATAATTTTTAAGAAATTTATCATGTTAAAAACGGTGAAAAAAAATGTGATAATTTTTAATAGATGGTCCATAAAATGGTGTAAAATCTTGTATTTTTTAACAGTTTTTTCGGAAAACATGTTAAAAACTTGTATTTTTTTCAAGTTTTTGTTTTCTTAGAGTGGTACAAAATATGTTAATTTTAATTGAATTTATGTAAAGCGGTGAGCTTTTTATGTTGTTTTTTTCATATAATATTTAAAAAATCATGACACTAATACAGTTTGTTTTGTAAAACCGTGAAAAAAGATGACCCGGAAGTTATTGAAACGTCTAAATTTGTCATCTTTATACATCGTTGTTATTTATAGCATCGTAAAAATGTGAACTTTTTTACAGATGTTCCATAAAATGGTGTAAAATCTTGTATTTTTTAACAGTTTTTTTCGAAAAAAATCTTAAAAACTAGCATTTTTTTCTAGTTTTTTTTTAGAGTGGTAAAAAATGTGATAATTTTTAAGAAATTTATCATGTAAAAAACGGTGATAAAAAATGTGATAATTTTTAATAAATGGTCAATAAAATAGTGTAAAATCTTGTATTTTTTAACAGTTTTTTCGGAAAACATGTTAAAAACTTGTATTCTTTTGAAGTTTTTGTTTTCTTAGAGTGTTACAAAATATATTAATTTTAATGGAGTTTATGTAAAGCGGTGAGCTTTTTATGTTGTTTTTTTTCATATAATATTTAAAAAATCATGACACAAATACAGTTTGTTTTGTAAAACCGTGAAAAAAGATGACCCGGAAGTTATTGAAACGTCTAAATTTGTCATCTTTATACATCGTTGTTATTTATAGCATCGTAAAAATGTGAACTTTTTTATAGATGTTCCATAAAATGGTGTAAAATCTTGTATTTTTTAACAGTTTTTTTCCGAAAAACATGTTAAAAACTTGCATTTTTTTCTTTTTTTTGTTTTATTAGAGTGGTAAAAAATGTGATAATTTTTAAGAAATTTATCATGTTAAAAACGGTGAAAAAAAATGTGATAATTTTTAATAGATGGTCCATAAAATGGTGTAAAATCTTGTATTTTTTAACAGTTTTTTCGGAAAACATGTTAAAAACTTGTATTTTTTTCAAGTTTTTGTTTTCTTAGAGTGGTACAAAATATGTTAATTTTAATGGAATTTATGTAAAGCGGTGAGCTTTTTATGTTGTTTTTTTCATATGATATTTAAAAAATCATGACACTAATACGGTTTGTTTTGTAAAACCGTGAAAAAAGATGACCCGGAAGTTATTGAAACGTCTAAATTTGTCATCTTTATACATCGTTGTTATTTATAGCATCGTAAAAATGTGAACTTTTTTACAGATGTTCCATAAAATGGTGTAAAATCTTGTATTTTTTAACAGTTTTTTTCGAAAAAAATCTTAAAAACTAGCATTTTTTTTCTAGTTTTTTTTAGAGTGGTAAAAAATGTGATAATTTTTAAGAAATTTATCATGTAAAAAACGGTGATAAAAAATGTGATAATTTTTAATAAATGGTCAATAAAATAGTGTAAAATCTTGTATTTTTTAACAGATTTTCGGAAAACATGTTAAAAACTTGTATTCTTTTGAAGTTTTTGTTTTCTTAGAGTGTTACAAAATATATTAATTTTAATGGAGTTTATGTAAAGCGGTGAGCTTTTTATGTTGTTTTTTTCATATAATATTTAAAAAATCATGACACAAATACAGTTTGTTTTGTAAAACCGTGAAAAAAGATGACCCGGAAGTTATTGAAACGTCTAAATTTGTCATCTTTATACATCGTTGTTATTCATAGCATCGTAAAAATGTGAACTTTTTTATATATGTTCCATAAAATGGTGTAAAATCTTGTATTTTTTAACAGTTTTTTCCGGAAAACATGTTAAAAAGTTGCATTTTTTTTCTAGTTTTTGTTTTATTAGAGTGGTAAAAAATGTGATAATTTTTAAGAAATTTATCATGTTAAAAACGGTGAAAAAAAATGTGATAATTTTTAATAGATGGTTCATAAAATGGTGTAAAATCTTGTATTTTTTAACAGTTTTTTCGGAAAATATGTTAAAAACTTGTATTTTTTTCAAGTTTTTGTTTTTTTAGAGTGGTACAAAATATGTTAATTTTAATTGAATTTATGTAAAGCGGTGAGCTTTTTATGTTGTTTTTTTCATATAATATTTAAAAAATCATGACACTAATACAGTTTGTTTTGTAAAACCGTGAAAAAAGATGACCCGGAAGTTATTGAAACGTCTAAATTTGTCATCTTTATACATCGTTGTTATTTATAGCATCGTAAAAATGTGAACTTTTTTACAGATGTTCCATAAAATGGTGTAAAATCTTGTATTTTTTAACAGTTTTTTTCGGAAAACATGTTAAAAACTTGCATTTTTTTCTAGTTTTTTTTAGAGTGGTAAAAAATGTGATAATTTTTAAGAAATTTATCATGTTAAAAACGGTGAAAAAAAATGTGATAATTTTTAATAAATGGTTCATAAAATGGTGTAAAATCTTGTATTTTTTAACAGTTTTTTCGGAAAACATGTTAAAAACTTGTATTTTTTTTCAAGTTTTTGTTTTCTTAGAGTGGTACAAAATATGTTAATTTTAATTGAATTTATGTAAAGCGGTGAGCTTTTTATGTTGTTTTTTTTCATATAATATTTAAAAAATCATGACACAAATACAGTTTGTTTTGTAAAACCGTGAAAAAAGATGACCCGGAAGTTATTGAAACGTCTAAATTTGTCATCTTTATACATCGTTGTTATTTATAGCATCGTAAAAATGTGAACTTTTTTATAGATGTTCCATACATTGGTGTAAAATCTTGTATTTTTTAACAGTTTTTTTCGGAAAACATGTTAAAAAAACTTGTATTTTTTTCTAGTTTTTGTTTTATTATAGTGGTAAAAAATGTGATAATTTTTAAGAAATTTATCATGTTAAAAACGGTGATAAAAAATGTGATAATTTTTAATAGATGGTTCATAAAATGGTGTAAAATTTTGTATTTTTTAACAGTTTTTCGGAAAACATGTTAAAAACTTGTATTTTTTTCAAGTTTTTGTTTTCTTAGAGTGGTACAAAATATGTTAATTTTAATGGAATTTATGTAAAGCGGTGAGCTTTTTAAGTTGTTTTTTTTCCATTTAATATTTAAAAAATCATGACACAAATACAGTTTGTTTTGTAAAACCGTGAAAAAAGATGACCCGGAAGTTATTGAAACGTCTAAATTTGTCATCTTTATACATCGTTGTTATTTATAGCATCGTAAAAATGTGAACTTTTTTATAGATGTTCCATAAAATGGTGTAAAATCTTGTATTTTTTAACAGTTTTTTTCGGAAAACATGTTAAAAAACTTGCATTTTTTTCTAGTTTTTGTTTTATTATAGTAGTAAAAAATGTGATAATTTTTAAGAAATTTATCATGTTAAAAACGGTGATAAAAAATGGGATAATTTTTAATAGATGGTCCATAAAATGGTGTAAAATCTTGTATTTTTTAACAGTTTTTTCGGAAAACATGTTAAAAACTTGTATTTTTTTCAAGTTTTTGTTTTCTTAGAGTGGTACAAAATATGTTAATTTTAATGGAATTTATGTAAAGCGTGAGCTTTTTAAGTTGTTTTTTTTCCATTTAATACTGAAAAATCATGACAATTATACATTTTGTTTTGTAGAACCGTGAAAAAAGATGACCCGGAAGTCATTGAACCGTCTAAATTTGTCATCTTTATACATCGTTGTTATTTATAGCATCGTAAAAATGTGAATTTTTTTATAGATGTTCTATAAAATGGTTTAAAATCTTGTATTTTTTAACAGTTTTTTGGGAAAACATGTTAAAAAGTTGCATTTTTTTTTCTAGGTTTTGTTTTATTAGAGTGGTAAAAAATGTGATAATTTTTAAGAAATTTATCATGTTAAAAACGGTGAAAAAAAATGTGATAATTTTTAATAGATGGTTCATAAAATGGTGTAAAATCTTGTATTTTTTAACAGTTTTTTTCGGAAAACATGTTAAAAAACTTGCATTTTTTTCTAGTTTTTGTTTTATTATAGTAGTAAAAAATGTGATAATTTTTAAGAAATTTATCATGTTAAAAACGGTGATAAAAAATGTGATAATTTTTAATAGATGGTTCATAAAATGGTGTAAAATCTTGTATTTTTTAACAGTTTTTTCGGAAAACATGTTAAAAACTTGTATTTTTTTCAAGTTTTTGTTTTCTTAGAGTGGTACAAAATATGTTAATTTTAATGGAATTTATGTAAAGCGTGAGCTTTTTAAGTTGTTTTTTTTCCATTTAATACTGAAAAATCATGACAATTATACATTTTGTTTTGTAGAACCGTGAAAAAAGATGACCCGGAAGTCATTGAACCGTCTAAATTTGTCATCTTTATACATCGTTGTTATTTATAGCATCGTAAAAATGTGAATTTTTTTATATATGTTCCATAAAATGGTGTAAAATCTTGTATTTTTTAACAGTTTTTTTCGGAAAACATGTTAAAAAGTTGCATTTTTTTTTCTAGTTTTTGTTTTATTAGAGTGGTAAAAAATGTGATAATTTTTAAGAAATTTATCATGTTAAAAACGGTGAAAAAAAATGTGATAATTTTTAATAGATGGTCCATAAAATGGTGTAAAATCTTGTATTTTTTAACAGTTTTTTCGGAAAACATGTTAAAAACTTGTATTTTTTTCAAGTTTTTGTTTTCTTAGAGTGGTACAAAATATGTTAATTTTAATGGAATTTATGTAAAGCGTGAGCTTTTTAAGTTGTTTTTTTCCATTTAATACTGAAAAATCATGACACTTATACAGTTTGTTTTGTAGAACCGTGAAAAAAGATGACCCGGAAGTCATTGAAACGTCTAAATTTGTCATCTTTATACATCGTTGTTATTTATAGCATCGTAAAAATGTGAACTTTTTTACAGATGTTCCATAAAATGGTGTAAAATCTTGTATTTTTTAACAGTTTTTTTCGAAAAAAATCTTAAAAACTAGCATTTTTTTCTAGTTTTTTTTTAGAGTGGTAAAAAATGTGATAATTTTTAAGAAATTTATCATGTTAAAAACGGTGATAAAAAATGTGATAATTTTTAATAAATGGTCCATAAAATGGTGTAAAATCTTGTATTTTTTAACAGTTTTTTCGGAAACATGTTAAAAACTTGTATTTTTTTCAAGTTTTTGTTTTTTTAGAGGGTACAAAATATGTTAATTTTAATTGAATTTATGTAAAGCGGTGAGCTTTTTATGTTGTTTTTTCATATAATATTTAAAAAATCATGACACTAATACAGTTTGTTTTGTAAAACCGTGAAAAAAGATGACCCGGAAGTTATTGAAACGTCTAAATTTGTCATCTTTATACATCGTTGTTATTTATAGCATCGTAAAAATGTGAACTTTTTTACAGATGTTCCATAAAATGGTGTAAAATCTTGTATTTTTTAACAGTTTTTTCGGAAAACATGTTAAAAAGTTGCATTTTTTTCTAGTTTTTGTTTTATTAGAGTGGTAAAAAATGTGATAATTTTTGAGAAATTTATCATGTTAAAAACGGTGATAAAAAATGTGATAATTTTTAATGGATGGTTCATAAAATGGTGTAAAATCTTGTATTTTTTAACGGTTTTTCGGAAAACATGTTAAAAACTTGTATTTTTTTCAAGTTTTTGTTTTCTTAGAGTGGTACAAAATATGTTAATTTTAATTGAATTTATGTAAAGCGGTGAGCTTTTTATGTTGTTTTTTTCATATAATATTTAAAAAATCATGACACTAATACAGTTTGTTTTGTAAAACCGTGAAAAAAGATGACCCGGAAGTCATTGAAACGTCTAAATTTGTCATCTTTATACATCGTTGTTATTTATAGCATCGTAAAAATGTGAACTTTTTTATAGATGTTCCATAAAACTGTGTAAAATCTTGTATTTTTTAACAGTTTTTTTCGGAAAACATGTTAAAAAGTTGCATTTTTTTCTAGTTTTTGTTTTATTATAGTGGTAAAAAATGTGATAATTTTTAAGAAATTTATCATGTTAAAAACGGTGATAAAAAATGTGATAATTTTTAATAGATGGTTCATAAAATGGTGTAAAATCTTGTATTTTTTAACAGTTTTTTCGGAAAACATGTTAAAAACTTGTATTTTTTTCAAGTTTTTGTTTTCTTAGAGTGGTACAAAATATGTTAATTTTAATGGAATTTATGTAAAGCGTGAGCTTTTTAAGTTGTTTTTTTCCATTTAATACTGAAAAATCATGACACTTATACAGTTTGTTTTGTAGAACCGTGAAAAAAGATGACCCGGAAGTCATTGAACCGTCTAAATTTGTCATCTTTATACATCGTTGTTATTTATAGCATCGTAAAAATGTGAACTTTTTTACAGATGTTCCATAAAATGGTGTAAAATCTTGTATTTTTTAACAGTTTTTTTCGAAAAAAATCTTAAAAACTAGCATTTTTTTTCTAGTTTTTTTTTAGAGTGGTAAAAAATGTGATAATTTTTAAGAAATTTATCATGTAAAAAACGGTGATAAAAAATGTGATAATTTTTAATAAATGGTCCATAAAATAGTGTAAAATCTTGTATTTTTTAACAGTTTTTTCGGAAAACATGTTAAAAACTTGTATTCTTTTGAAGTTTTTGTTTTCTTAGAGTGTTACAAAATATATTAATTTTAATGGAGTTTATGTAAAGCGGTGAGCTTTTTATGTTGTTTTTTTTCATATAATATTTAAAAAATCATGACACAAATACAGTTTGTTTTGTAAAACCGTGAAAAAAGATGACCCGGAAGTTATTGAAACGTCTAAATTTGTCATCTTTATACATCGTTGTTATTTATAGCATCGTAAAAATGTGAACTTTTTTATAGATGTTCCATAAAATGGTGTAAAATCTTGTATTTTTTAACAGTTTTTTTCGGAAAACATGTTAAAAAACTTGCATTTTTTTCTAGTTTTTGTTTTATTATAGTGGTAAAAAATGTGATAATTTTTAAGAAATTTATCATGTTAAAAACGGTGATAAAAAATGTGATAATTTTTAATAGATGGTTCATAAAATGGTGTAAAATTTTGTATTTTTTAACAGTTTTTCGGAAAACATGTTAAAAACTTGTATTTTTTTCAAGTTTTCGTTTTCTTAGAGTGGTACAAAATATGTTAATTTTAATGGAATTTATGTAAAGCGGTGAGCTTTTTAAGTTGTTTTTTTCATTTAATATTGAAAAGTCATGACACTAATACAGTTTGTTTTGTAAAACCGTGAAAAAAGATGACCCGGAAGTCATTGAAACGTCTAAATTTGTCATCTTTATACATCGTTGTTATTTATAGCATCGTAAAAATGTGAACTTTTTTATAGATGTTCCATAAAATGGTGTAAAATCTTGTATTTTTTAACAGTTTTTTCCGGAAAACATGTTAAAAAACTTGCATTTTTTTCTAGTTTTTGTTTTATTAGAGTGGTAAAAAATGTGATAATTTTTAAGAAATTTATCATGTTAAAAACGGTGATAAAAAATGTGATAATTTTTAATAGATGGTCCATAAAATGGTGTAAAATCTTGTATTTTTTAATAGTTTTTTCGGAAAACATGTTAAAAACTTGTATTTTTTTCAAGTTTTTGTTTTCTTAGAGTGGTACAAAATATGTTAATTTTAATGGAATTTATGTAAAGCGGTGAGCTTTTTAAGTTGTTTTTTTCCATTTAATATTGAAAAATCATGACACTTATACAGTTTGTTTTGTAGAACCGTGAAAAAAGATGACCCGGAAGTCATTGAAACGTCTAAATTTGTCATCTTTATACATCGTTGTTATTTATAGCATCGTAAAAATGTGAACTTTTTTACAGATGTTCCATAAAATGGTGTAAAATCTTGTATTTTTTAACAGTTTTTTTCGAAACAAATCTTAAAAACTAGCATTTTTTTCTAGTTTTTTTTTATTAGAGTGGTAAAAAATGTGATAATTTTTAAGAAATTTATCATGTTAAAAACGGTGAAAAAAAATGTGATAATTTTTAATAGATGGTCCATAAAATGGTGTAAAATCTTGTATTTTTTAGCAGTTTTTTCGGAAAACATGTTAAAAACTTGTATTCTTTTGAAGTTTTTGTTTTCTTAGAGTGTTACAAAATATATTAATTTTAATGGAGTTTATGTAAAGCGGTGAGCTTTTTATGTTGTTTTTTTCATATAATATTTAAAAAATCATGACACAAATACAGTTTGTTTTGTAAAACCGTGAAAAAAGATGACCCGGAAGTTATTGAAACGTCTAAATTTGTCATCTTTATACATCGTTGTTATTTATAGCATCGTAAAAATGTGAACTTTTTTATAGATGTTCCATAAAATGGTGTAAAATCTTGTATTTTTTAACAGTTTTTTTCGGAAAACATGTTAAAAAACTTGCATTTTTTTCTAGTTTTTGTTTTATTATAGTGGTAAAAAATGTGATAATTTTTAAGAAATTTATCATGTTAAAAACGGTGATAAAAAATGTGATAATTTTTAATAGATGGTTCATAAAATGGTGTAAAATCTTGTATTTTTTAACAGTTTTTCGGAAAACATGTTAAAAACTTGTATTTTTTTCAAGTTTTTGTTTTCTTAGAGTGGTACAAAATATGTTAATTTTAATGGAATTTATGTAAAGCGGTGAGCTTTTTAAGTTGTTTTTTTCCATTTAATATTGAAAAATCATGACACTAATACAGTTTGTTTTGTAAAACCGTGAAAAAAGATGACCCGGAAGTCATTGAAACGTCTAAATTTGTCATCTTTATACATCGTTGTTATTTATAGCATCGTAAAAATGTGAACTTTTTTACAGATGTTCCATAAAATGGTGTAAAATCTTGTATTTTTTAACAGTTTTTTTCGGAAAACATGTTAAAAAACTTGCATTTTTTTCTAGTTTTTGTTTTATTAGAGTGGTAAAAAATGTGATAATTTTTAAGAAATTTATCATGTTAAAAACGGTGATAAAAAATGTGATAATTTTTAATAGATGGTCCATAAAATGGTGTAAAATCTTGTATTTTTTAACAGTTTTTTCGGAAAACATGTTAAAAACTTGTATTTTTTTCAAGTTTTTGTTTTCTTAGAGTGGTACAAAATATGTTAATTTTAATGGAATTTATGTAAAGCGGTGAGCTTTTTAAGTTGTTTTTTTCCATTTAATATTGAAAAATCATGACACTAATACAGTTTGTTTTGTAGAACCGTGAAAAAAGATGACCCGGAAGTCATTGAAACGTCTAAATTTGTCATCTTTATACATCGTTGTTATTTATAGCATCGTAAAAATGTGAACTTTTTTATAGATGTTCCATAAAATGGTGTAAAATCTTGTATTTTTTAACAGTTTTTTTCGGAAAACATGTTAAAAAGTTGCATTTTTTTTTCTAGTTTTTGTTTTATTAGAGTGGTAAAAAATGTGATAATTTTTAAGAAATTTATCATGTTAAAAACGGTGAAAAAAAATGTGATAATTTTTAATAGATGGTCCATAAAATGGTGTAAAATCTTGTATTTTTTAACAGTTTTTTCGGAAAACATGTTAAAAACTTGTATTTTTTTCAAGTTTTTGTTTTCTTAGAGTGGTACAAAATATGTTAATTTTAATGGAATTTATGTAAAGCGGTGAGCTTTTTAAGTTGTTTTTTTCCATTTAATATTGAAAAATCATGACACTTATACAGTTTGTTTTGTAGAACCGTGAAAAAAGATGACCCGGAAGTCATTGAAACGTCTAAATTTGTCATCTTTATACATCGTTGTTATTTATAGCATCGTAAAAATGTGAACTTTTTTATAGATGTTCCATAAAATGGTGTAAAATCTTGTATTTTTTAACAGTTTTTTTCGAAAAAAATCTTAAAAACTAGCATTTTTTTTCTAGTTTTTTTTAAAGTGGTAAAAAATGTGATAATTTTTAATAAATGGTCAATAAAATAGTGTAAAATCTTGTATTTTTTAACAGTTTTTTCGGAAAACATGTTAAAAACTTGTATTCTTTTGAAGTTTTTGTTTTTTTAGAGTGGTACAAAATATGTTAATTTTAATGGAATTTATGTAAAGCGGTGAGCTTTTTATGTTGTTTTTTCATATAATATTTAAAAAATCATGACACTAATACAGTTTGTTTTGTAAAACCGTGAAAAAAGATGACCCGGAAGTTATTGAAACGTCTAAATTTGTCATCTTTATACATCGTTGTTATTTATAGCATCGTAAAAATGTGAACTTTTTTATAGATGTTCCATAAAATGGTGTAAAATCTTGTATTTTTTAACAGTTTTTTTCGGAAAACATGTTAAAAACTTGCATTTTTTTTTCTAGTTTTTGTTTTATTAGAGTGGTAAAAAATGTGATAATTTTTAAGAAATTTATCATGTTAAAAACGGTGAAAAAAAATGTGATAATTTTTAATAGATGGTTCATAAAATGGTGTAAAATCTTGTATTTTTTAACAGTTTTTTCGGAAAACATGTTAAAAACTTGTATTTTTTTCAAGTTTTTGTTTTCTTAGAGTGGTACAAAATATGTTAATTTTAATTGAATTTATGTAAAGCGGTGAGCTTTTTATGTTGTTTTTTTCATATAATATTTAAAAAATCATGACACTAATACAGTTTGTTTTGTAAAACCGTGAAAAAAGATGACCCGGAAGTTATTGAAACGTCTAAATTTGTCATCTTTATACATCGTTGTTATTTATAGCATCGTAAAAATGTGAACTTTTTTATAGATGTTCCATAAAATGGTGTAAAATCTTGTATTTTTTAACAGTTTTTTCCGGAAAACATGTTAAAAAGTTGCATTTTTTTTTCTAGTTTTTGTTTTATTAGAGTGGTAAAAAATGTGATAATTTTTAAGAAATTTATCATGTTAAAAACGGTGAAAAAAAATGTGATAATTTTTAATAGATGGTCCATAAAATGGTGTAAAATCTTGTATTTTTTGATAGTTTTTTCGGAAACATGTTAAAAACTTGTATTTTTTTCAAGTTTTTGTTTTCTTAGAGTGGTACAAAATATGTTAATTTTAATGGAATTTATGTAAAGCGTGAGCTTTTTAAGTTGTTTTTTTCCATTTAATACTGAAAAATCATGACACTTATACAGTTTGTTTTGTAGAACCGTGAAAAAAGATGACCCGGAAGTCATTGAACCGTCTAAATTTGTCATCTTTATACATCGTTGTTATTTATAGCATCGTAAAAATGTGAACTTTTTTACAGATGTTCCATAAAATGGTGTAAAATCTTGTATTTTTTAACAGTTTTTTTCGAAAAAAATCTTAAAAACTAGCATTTTTTTTCTAGTTTTTTTTTAGAGTGGTAAAAAATGTGATAATTTTTAAGAAATTTATCATGTAAAAAACGGTGATAAAAAATGTGATAATTTTTAATAAATGGTCCATAAAATAGTGTAAAATCTTGTATTTTTTAACAGTTTTTTCGGAAAACATGTTAAAAACTTGTATTTTTTTCAAGTTGTTGTTTTCTTAGAGTGGTACAAAATATATTAATTTTAATGGAGTTTATGTAAAGCGGTGAGCTTTTTATGTTGTTTTTTTCATATAATATTTAAAAAATCATGACACAAATACAGTTTGTTTTGTAAAACCGTGAAAAAAGATGACCCGGAAGTTATTGAAACGTCTAAATTTGTCATCTTTATACATCGTTGTTATTTATAGCATCGTAAAAATGTGAACTTTTTTACAGATGTTCCATAAAATGGTGTAAAATCTTGTATTTTTTAACAGTTTTTTTCGGAAAACATGTTAAAAACTTGCATTTATTTCTAGTTTTTGTTTTATTAGAGTGGTAAAAAATGTGATAATTTTTAAGAAATTTATCATGTTAAAAACGGTGATAAAAAATGTGATAATTTTTAATAGATGGTTCATAAAATGGTGTAAAATCTTGTATTTTTTAACAGTTTTTTCGAAAAACATGTTAAAAACTTTTATTTTTTTCAAGTTTTTGTTTTTCTTAGAGTGGTACAAAATATGTTAATTTTAATGGAATTTATGTAAAGCGGTGAGCTTTTTATGTTGTTTTTTTCATATGATATTTAAAAAATCATGACACTAATACGGTTTGTTTTGTAAAACCGTGAAAAAAGATGACCCGGAAGTTATTGAAACGTCTAAATTTGTCATCTTTATACATCGTTGTTATTTATAGCATCGTAAAAATGTGAACTTTTTTACAGATGTTCCATAAAATGGTGTAAAATCTTGTATTTTTTAACAGTTTTTTCGAAAAACATGTTAAAAAGTTGCATTTTTTTTCTAGTTTTTGTTTTATTAGAGTGGTAAAAAATGTGATAATTTTTAAGAAATTTATCATGTTAAAAACGGTGATAAAAAATGTGATAATTTTTAATAGATGGTTCATAAAATGGTGTAAAATCTTGTATTTTTTAACAGTTTTTTCGAAAAACATGTTAAAAACTTTTATTTTTTTCAAGTTTTTGTTTTTCTTAGAGTGGTACAAAATATGTTAATTTTAATGGAATTTATGTAAAGCGGTGAGCTTTTTATGTTGTTTTTTTCATATAATATTTAAAAAATCATGACACTAATACAGTTTGTTTTGTAAAACCGTGAAAAAAGATGACCCGGAAGTTATTGAAACGTCTAAATTTGTCATCTTTATACATCGTTGTTATTTATAGCATCGTAAAAATGTGAACTTTTTTACAGATGTTCCATAAAATGGTGTAAAATCTTGTATTTTTTAACAGTTTTTTTCGGAAAACATGTTAAAAAACTTGCATTTTTTTCTAGTTTTTGTTTTATTAGAGTGGTAAAAAATGTGATAATTTTTAAGAAATTTATCATGTTAAAAACGGTGATAAAAAATGTGATAATTTTTAATAGATGGTTCATAAAATGGTGTAAAATCTTGTATTTTTTAACAGTTTTTCGGAAAACATGTTAAAAACTTGTATTTTTTTCAAGTTTTTGTTTTCTTAGAGTGGTACAAAATATGTTAATTTTAATGGAATTTATGTAAAGCGGTGAGCTTTTTATGTTGTTTTTTTCATATAATATTTAAAAAATCATGACACTAATACGGTTTGTTTTGTAAAACCGTGAAAAAAGATGACCCGGAAGTCATTGAAACGTCTAAATTTGTCATCTTTATACATCGTTGTTATTTATAGCATCGTAAAAATGTGAACTTTTTTATAGATGTTCCATAAAATGGTGTAAAATCTTGTATTTTTTAACAGTTTTTTTCGGAAAATATGTTAAAAACTTGCATTTTTTTTCTAGTTTTTGTTTTATTAGAGTGGTAAAAAATGTGATAATTTTTAAGAAATTTATCATGTTAAAAACGGTGAAAAAAAATGTGATAATTTTTAATAGATGGTCTATAAAATGGTGTAAAATCTTGTATTTTTTAACAGTTTTTTCGGAAAACATGTTAAAAACTTGTATTTCTTTCAAGTTTTTGTTTTTTTAGAGTGGTACAAAATATGTTAATTTTAATGGAATTTATGTAAAGCGGTGAGCTTTTTATGTTGTTTTTTTCATATAATATTTAAAAAATCATGACACTAATATAGTTTGTTTTGTAAAACCGTGAAAAAAGATGACCCGGAAGTTATTGAAACGTCTAAATTTGTCATCTTTATACATCGTTGTTATTTATAGCATCGTAAAAATGTGAACTTTTTTACAGATGTTCCATAAAATGGTGTAAAATCTTGTATTTTTTAACAGTTTTTTTCGGAAAACATGTTAAAAAACTTGCATTTTTTTCTAGTTTTTGTTTTATTAGAGTGGTAAAAAATGTGATAATTTTTAAGAAATTTATCATGTTAAAAACGGTGATAAAAAATGTGATAATTTTTAATAGATGGTTCATAAAATGGTGTAAAATCTTGTATTTTTTAACAGTTTTTTCGGAAAACATGTTAAAAACTTGTATTTTTTTCAAGTTTTTGTTTTCTTAGAGTGGTACAAAATATGTTAATTTTAATGGAATTTATGTAAAGCGGTGAGCTTTTTATGTTGTTTTTTTCATATGATATTTAAAAAATCATGACACTAATACGGTTTGTTTTGTAAAACCGTGAAAAAAGATGACCCGGAAGTTATTGAAACGTCTAAATTTGTCATCTTTATACATCGTTGTTATTTATAGCATCGTAAAAATGTGAACTTTTTTATAGATGTTCCATAAAATGGTGTAAAATCTTGTATTTTTTAACAGTTTTTTTCGGAAAACATGTTAAAAAGTTGCATTTTTTTTTTCTAGTTTTTGTTTTATTAGAGTGGTAAAAAATGTGATAATTTTTAAGAAATTTATCATGTTAAAAACGGTGAAAAAAAATGTGATAATTTTTAATAGATGGTCCATAAAATGGTGTAAAATCTTGTATTTTTTAACAGTTTTTTCGGAAAACATGTTAAAAACTTGTATTTTTTTCAAGTTTTTGTTTTCTTAGAGTGGTACAAAATATGTTAATTTTAATGGAATTTATGTAAAGAGGTGAGCTTTTTAAGTTGTTTTTTTCCATTTAATATTGAAAAATCATGACACTAATACAGTTTGTTTTGTAGAACCGTGAAAAAAGATGACCCGGAAGTCATTGAAACGTCTAAATTTGTCATCTTTATACATCGTTGTTATTTATAGCATCGTAAAAATGTGAACTTTTTTACAGATGTTCCATAAAATGGTGTAAAATCTTGTATATTTTAACAGTTTTTTTCGAAAAAAATCTTAAACACTAGCATTTTTTTCTAGTTTTTTTTTAGAGTGGTAAAAAATGTGATAATTTTTAAGAAATTTATCATGTTAAAAACGGTGAAAAAAAATGTGATAATTTTTAATAGATAGTTCATAAAATAGTGTAAAATCTTGTATTTTTTAACAGTTTTTTCGGAAAACATGTTAAAAACTTGTATTCTTTTCAAGTTTTTGTTTTCTTAGAGTGTTACAAAATATATTAATTTTAATGGAGTTTATGTAAAGCGGTGAGCTTTTTATGTTGTTATTTTTCATATAATATTTAAAAAATCATGACACAAATACAGTTTGTTTTGTAAAACCGTGAAAAAAGATGACCCGGAAGTTATTGAAACGTCTAAATTTGTCATCTTTATACATCGTTGTTATTTATAGCATCGTAAAAATGTGAACTTTTTTATAGATGTTCCATAAAATGGTGTAAAATCTTGTATTTTTTAACAGTTTTTTCGGAAAACATGTTAAAAACTTGCATTTTTTTCTAGTTTTTGTTTTATTATAGTGGTAAAAAATGTGATAATTTTTAAGAAATTTATCATGTTAAAAACGGTGATAAAAAATGTGATAATTTTTAATAGATGGTCCATAAAATGATGTAAAATTTTGTATTTTTTAACAGTTTTTCGGAAAACATGTTAAAAACTTGTATTTTTTTCAAGTTTTTGTTTTCTTAGAGTGGTACAAAATATGTTAATTTTAATTGAATTTATGTAAAGCGGTGAGCTTTTTATGTTGTTTTTTTCATATAATATTTAAAAAATCATGACACTAATACAGTTTGTTTTGTAAAACCGTGAAAAAAGATGACCCGGAAGTTATTGAAACGTCTAAATTTGTCATCTTTATACATCGTTGTTATTTATAGCATCGTAAAAATGTGAACTTTTTTATAGATGTTCCATAAAATGGTGTAAAATCTTGTATTTTTTAACAGTTTTTTTCGGAAAACATGTTAAAAAGTTGCATTTTTTTTTCTAGTTTTTGTTTTATTAGAGTGGTAAAAAATGTGATAATTTTTAAGAAATTTATCATGTTAAAAACGGTGAAAAAAAATGTGATAATTTTTAATAGATGGTTCATAAAATGGTGTAAAATCTTGTATTTTTTGATATTTTTCGGAAAACATGTTAAAAACTTGTATTTTTTTCAAGTTTTTGTTTTCTTAGAGTGGTACAAAATATGTTAATTTTAATGGAATTTATGTAAAGCGGTGAGCTTTTTAAGTTGTTTTTTTCCATTTAATATTGAAAAATCATGACACTTATACAGTTTGTTTTGTAGAACCGTGAAAAAAGATGACCCGGAAGTCATTGAAACGTCTAAATTTGTCATCTTTATACATCGTTGTTATTTATAGCATCGTAAAAATGTGAACTTTTTTACAGATGTTCCATAAAATGGTGTAAAATCTTGTATTTTTTAACAGTTTTTTTCGAAAAAAATCTTAAAAACTTGCATTATTTTCTAGTTTTTGTTTTATTAGGGTGGTAAAAAATGTGATAATTTTTAAGAAATTTATGATGTTAAAAACGGTGAAAAAAAATGTGATAATTTTTAATAAATGGTCCATAAAATGGTGTAAAATCTTGTATTTTTTAACGAGTTTTTCGGAAAACATGTTAAAAACTTGTATTCTTTTCAAGTTTTTGTTTTCTTAGAGTGTTACAAAATATGTTAATTTTAATGGAGTTTATGTAAAGCGGTGAGCTTTTTATGTAGTTTTTTTTCATATAATATTTAAAAAATCATGACACAAATACAGTTTGTTTTGTAAAACCGTTAAAAAAGATGACCCGGAAGTTATTGAAACGTCTAAATTTGTCATCTTTATACATCGTTGTTATTTATAGCATCGTAAAAATGTGAACTTTTTTACAGATGTTCCATAAAATGGTGTAAAATCTTGTATTTTTTAACAGTTTTTTTCGGAAAACATGTTAAAAAACTTGCATTTTTTTCTAGTTTTTGTTTTATTAGAGTGGTAAAAAATGTGATAATTTTTAAGAAATTTATCATGTTAAAAACGGTGATAAAAAATGTGATAATTTTTAATAGATGGTTCATAAAATGGTGTAAAATCTTGTATTTTTTAACAGTTTTTTGGAAAACATGTTAAAAACTTGTATTTTTTTCAAGTTTTTGTTTTCTTAGAGTGGTACAAAATATGTTAATTTTAATGGAATTTATGTAAAGCGGTGAGCTTTTTAAGTTGTTTTTTTCCATTTAATATTTAAAAAATCATGACACTTATACATTTTGTTTTGTAGAACCGTGAAAAAAGATGACCCGGAAGTCATTGAACCGTCTAAATTTGTCATCTTTATACATCGTTGTTATTTATAGCATCGTAAAAATGTGAACTTTTTTATAGATGTTCCATAAAATGGTGTAAAATCTTGTATTTTTTAACAGTTTTTTGGGAAAACATGTTAAAAAGTTGCATTTTTTTTCTAGTTTTTGTTTTATTAGAGTGGTAAAAAATGTGATAATTTTTAAGAAATTTATCATGTTAAAAACGGTGAAAAAAAATGTGATAATTTTTAATAGATGGTCCATAAAATGGTGTAAAATCTTGTATTTTTTAACAGTTTTTTCGGAAAACATGTTAAAAACTTGTATTTTTTTCAAGTTTTTGTTTTCTTAGAGTGGTACAAAATATGTTAATTTTAATGGAATTTATGTAAAGCGGTGAGCTTTTTAAGTTGTTTTTTTCCATTTAATATTGAAAAATCATGACACTAATACAGTTTGTTTTGTAGAACCGTGAAAAAAGATGACCCGGAAGTCATTGAAACGTCTAAATTTGTCATCTTTATACATCGTTGTTATTTATAGCATCGTAAAAATGTGAACTTTTTTACAGATGTTCCATAAAATGGTGTAAAATCTTGTATTTTTTAACAGTTTTTTTCGGAAAAAATCTTAAAAACTTGCATTTATTTTCTAGTTTTTGTTTTATTAGGGTGGTAAAAAATGTGATAATTTTTAAGAAATTTATGATGTTAAAAACGGTGAAAAAAAATGTGATGATTTTTAATAGATGGTCTATAAAATGGTGTAAAATCTTGTATTTTTTAACAGTTTTTTCGGAAAACATGTTAAAAACTTGTATTTCTTTCAAGTTTTTGTTTTTTTAGAGTGGTACAAAATATGTTAATTTTAATGGAATTTATGTAAAGAGTGAGTTTTTTATGTTGTTTTTTCATATAATATTTAAAAAATCATGACACTAATACAGTTTGTTTTGTAAAACCGTGAAAAAAGATGACCCGGAAGTCATTGAAATGTCTAAATTTGTCATCTTTATACATCGTTGTTATTTATAGTATCTTAAAAATGTGAACTTTTTTACAGATGTTCCATAAAATTGTGTAAAATCTTGTATTTTTTAACAGTTTTTTTCGGAAAAAATCTTAAAAACTTGCATTTATTTTCTAGTTTTTGTTTTATTAGGGTGGTAAAAAATGTGATAATTTTTAAGAAATTTATGATGTTAAAAACGGTGAAAAAAAATGTGATGATTTTTAATAGATGGTCTATAAAATGGTGTAAAATCTTGTATTTTTTAACAGTTTTTTCGGAAAACATGTTAAAAACTTGTATTCTTTTCAAGTTTTTGTTTTCTTAGAGTGTTACAAAATATGTTAATTTTAATGGAGTTTATGTAAAGCGGTGAGCTTTTTATGTAGTTTTTTTTTCATATAATATTTAAAAAATCATGACACAAATACAGTTTGTTTTGTAAAACCGTTAAAAAAGATGACCCGGAAGTTATTGAAACGTCTAAATTTGTCATCTTTATACATCGTTGTTATTTATAGCATCGTAAAAATGTGAACTTTTTTACAGATGTTCAATAAAATGGTGTAAAATCTTGTATTTTTTAACAGTTTTTTCGGAAAACATGTTAAAAACTTGCATTTTTTTCTAGTTTTTGTTTTATTAGAGTGGTAAAAAATGTGATAATTTTTAAGAAATTTATCATGTTAAAAACGGTGATAAAAAATGTGATAATTTTTAATAGATGGTTCATAAAATGGTGTAAAATCTTGTATTTTTTAACAGTTTTTTCGGAAAACATGTTAAAAACTTGTATTTTTTTCAAGTTTTTGTTTTCTTAGAGTGGTACAAAATAAGTTAATTTTAATGGAATTTATGTAAAGCGGTGAGCTTTTTAAGTTGTTTTTTTCATTTAATATTGAAAAGTCATGACACTAATACAGTTTGTTTTGTAAAACCGTGAAAAAAGATGACCCGGAAGTCATTGAAACGTCTAAATTTGTCATCTTTATACATCGTTGTTATTTATAGCATCGTAAAAATGTGAACTTTTTTACAGATGTTCCATAAAATGGTGTAAAATCTTGTATTTTTTAACAGTTTTTTTCGAAAAAAATCTTAAAAACTAGCATTTTTTTTCTAGTTTTTGTTTTATTAGAGTGGTAAAAAATGTGATAATTTTTAAGAAATTTATCATGTTAAAAACGGTGAAAAAAAATGTGATAATTTTTAATAAATGGTCCATAAAATGGTGTAAAATCTTGTATTTTTTAACAGTTTTTTCGGAAAACATGTTAAAAACTTGTATTCTTTTCAAGTTTTTGTTTTCTTAGAGTGGTACAAAATATGTTAATTTTAATGGAATTTATGTAAAGCGGTGAGCTTTTTATGTTTTTTTTTTATATAATATTTAAAAAATCATGAAACTAATACAGTTTGTTTTGTAGAACCGTGAAAAAAGATGACCCGGAAGTCATTGAACCGTCTAAATTTGTCATCTTTATACATCGTTGTTATTTATAGCATCGTAAAAATGTGAACTTTTTTATATATGTTCCATAAAATGGTGTAAAATCTTGTATTTTTTAACAGTTTTTTTCGGAAAACATGTTAAAAACTTGCATTTCTTTTCTAGTTTTTGTTTTATTAGAGTGGTAAAAAATGTGATAATTTTTAAGAAATCTATCATGTTAAAAACGGTGGTAAAAAATGTGATAATTTTTTATAGATGGTCCTTAAAATGGTGTAAAATCTTGTATTTTTTAACAGTTTTTTCGGAAAACATGTTAAAAACTTGTATTTTTTTCAAGTTTTTGTTTTCTTAGAGTGGTACAAAATATGTTAATTTTAATGGAATTTATGTAAAGCGGTGAGCTTTTTAAGTTGTTTTTTTCCATTTAATATTGAAAAATCATGACACTAATACAGTTTGTTTTGTAGAACCGTGAAAAAAGATGACCCGGAAGTCATTGAAACGTCTAAATTTGTCATCTTTATACATCGTTGTTATTTATAGCATCGTAAAAATGTGAACTTTTTTATAGATGTTCCATAAAATGGTGTAAAATCTTGTATTTTTTAACAGTTTTTTTCGAAAAAAATCTTAAAAACTTGCATTTTTTTCTAGTTTTTGTTTTATTAGAGTGGTAAAAAATGTGATAATTTTTAAGAAATTTATCATGTTAAAAACGGTGATAAAAAATGTGATAATTTTTAATAGATGGTCCATAAAATGGTGTAAAATCTTGTATTTTTTAACAGTTTTTTCGGAAAACATGTTAAAAACTTGTATTCTTTTCAAGTTTTTGTTTTCTTAGAGTGTTACAAAATATGTTAATTTTAATGGAGTTTATGTAAAGCGGTGAGCTTTTTATGTTGTTTTTTTTCATATAATATTTAAAAAATCATGACACAAATACAGTTTGTTTTGTAAAACCGTTAAAAAAGATGACCCGGAAGTTATTGAAACGTCTAAATTTGTCATCTTTATACATCGTTGTTATTTATAGCATCGTAAAAATGTGAACTTTTTTACAGATGTTCCATAAAATGGTGTAAAATCTTGTATTTTTTAACAGTTTTTTTCGGAAAACATGTTAAAAAACTTGCATTTTTTTCTAGTTTTTGTTTTATTAGAGTGGTAAAAAATGTGATAATTTTTAAGAAATTTATCATGTTAAAAACGGTGATAAAAAATGTGATAATTTTTAATAGATGGTTCATAAAATGGTGTAAAATCTTGTATTTTTTAACGGTTTTTCGGAAAACATGTTAAAAACTTTTATTTTTTTCAAGTTTTTGTTTTTCTTAGAGTGGTACAAAATATGTTAATTTTAATGGAATTTATGTAAAGCGGTGAGCTTTTTATGTTGTTTTTTTCATATAATATTTAAAAAATCATGACACTAATACAGTTTGTTTTGTAAAACCGTGAAAAAAGATGACCCGGAAGTCATTGAAACGTCTAAATTTGTCATCTTTATACATCGTTGTTATTTATAGCATCGTAAAAATGTGAACTTTTTTACAGATGTTCCATAAAATGGTGTAAAATCTTGTATTTTTTAACAGTTTTTTTCGGAAAACATGTTAAAAAGTTGCATTTTTTTTTCTAGTTTTTGTTTTATTAGAGTGGTAAAAAATGTGATAATTTTTAAGAAATTTATCATGTTAAAAACGGTGAAAAAAAATGTGATAATTTTTAATAGATGGTTCATAAAATGGTGTAAAATCTTGTATTTTTTAACAGTTTTTTCGGAAAACATGTTAAAAACTTGTATTTTTTTCAAGTTTTTGTTTTTCTTAGAGTGGTACAAAATATGTTAATTTTAATGGAATTTATGTAAAGCGGTGAGCTTTTTATGTTGTTTTTTTCATATAATATTTAAAAAATCATGACACTAATACAGTTTGTTTTGTAAAACCGTGAAAAAAGATGACCCGGAAGTTATTGAAACGTCTAAATTTGTCATCTTTATACATCGTTGTTATTTATAGCATCGTAAAAATGTGAACTTTTTTATAGATGTTCCATAAATGGTGTAAAATCTTGTATTTTTTAACAGTTTTTTCCGAAAAACATGTTAAAAAGTTGCATTTTTTTCTAGTTTTTGTTTTATTAGAGTGGTAAAAAATGTGATAATTTTTAAGAAATTTATCATGTTAAAAACGGTGATAAAAAATGTGATAATTTTTAATAGATGGTTCATAAAATGGTGTAAAATCTTGTATTTTTTAACGGTTTTTCGGAAAACATGTTAAAAACTTGTATTTTTTTCAAGTTTTTGTTTTCTTAGAGTGGTACAAAATATGTTAATTTTAATTGAATTTATGTAGAGCGGTGAGCTTTTTATGTTGTTTTTTTCATATAATATTTAAAAAATCATGACACTAATACAGTTTGTTTTGTAAAACCGTGAAAAAAGATGACCCGGAAGTTATTGAAACGTCTAAATTTGTCATCTTTATACATCGTTGTTATTTATAGCATCGTAAAAATGTGAACTTTTTTACAGATGTTCCATAAAATGGTGTAAAATCTTGTATTTTTTAACGGCTTTTTTTCGGAAAACATGTTAAAAAACTTGCATTTTTTTCTAGTTTTTGTTTTATTAGAGTGGTAAAAAATGTGATAATTTTTAAGAAATTTATCATGTTAAAAACGGTGATAAAAAATGTGATAATTTTTAATAGATGGTTCATAAAATGGTGTAAAATCTTGTATTTTTTAACAGTTTTTTCGGAAAAACATGTTAAAAACTTGTATTTTTTTCAAGTTTTTGTTTTCTTAGAGTGGTACAAAATATGTTAATTTTAATGGAATTTATGTAAAGGGTGAGCTTTTTAAGTTGTTTTTTTCCATTTAATACTGAAAAATCATGACACTTATACATTTTGTTTTGTAGAACCGTGAAAAAAGATGACTCGGAAGTCATTGAACCGTCTAAATTTGTCATCTTTATACATCGTTGTTATTTATAGCATCGTAAAAATGTGAACTTTTTATAGATGTTCCATAAAATGGTGTAAAATCTTGTATTTTTTAACAGTTTTTTTCGGAAAAAATCTTTAAAACTTGCATTTTTTTTCTAGTTTTTGTTTTATTAGAGTGGTAAAAAATGTGATAATTTTTAAGAAATTTATCATGTTAAAAACGGTGAAAAAAAATGTGATAATTTTTAATAGATGGTCCATAAAATGGTGTAAAATCTTGTATTTTTTAACAGTTTTTTCGGAAAACATGTTAAAAACTTGTATTTTTTTCAAGTTTTTGTTTTCTTAGAGTGGTACAAAATATGTTAATTTTAATGGAATTTATGTAAAGCGGTGAGCTTTTTAAGTTGTTTTTTTCCATTTAATATTGAAAAAATCATGACACTAATACGGTTTGTTTTGTAAAACCGTGAAAAAAGATGACCCGGAAGTCATTGAAACGTCTAAATTTGTCATCTTTATACATCGTTGTTATTTATAGTATCTTAAAAATGTGAACTTTTTTACAGATGTTCCATAAAATTGTGTAAAATCTTGTAATTTTTAACAGTTTTTTTCGGAAAAAATCTTAAAAACTTGCATTTATTTTCTAGTTTTTTTTTATTAGGGTGGTAAAAAATGTGATAATTTTTAAGAAATTTATGATGTTAAAAACGGTGAAAAAAAATGTGATGATTTTTAATAGATGGTCCATAAAATGGTGTAAAATCTTGTATTTTTTAACAGTTTTTTCGGAAAACATGTTAAAAACTTGTATTCTTTTCAAGTTTTTGTTTTCTTAGAGTGTTACAAAATATGTTAATTTTAATGGAGTTTATGTAAAGCGGTGAGCTTTTTATGTTGTTTTTTTTCATATAATATTTAAAAAATCATGACACTAATACAGTTTGTTTTGTAAAACCGTGAAAAAAGATGACCCGGAAGTCATTGAAACGTCTAAATTTGTCATCTTTATACATCGTTGTTATTTATAGCATCGTAAAAATGTGAACTTTTTTACAGATGTTCAATAAAATGGTGTAAAATTAAAAACTTGTATTTTTTTCAAGTTTTTGTTTTCTTAGAGTGGTACAAAATAAGTTAATTTTAATGGAATTTATGTAAAGCGGTGAGCTTTTTAAGTTGTTTTTTTCATTTAATATTGAAAAGTCATGACACTAATACAGTTTGTTTTGTAAAACCGTGAAAAAAGATGACCCGGAAGTCATTGAAACGTCTAAATTTGTCATCTTTATACATCGTTGTTATTTATAGCATCGTAAAAATGTGAACTTTTTTATAGATGTTCCATAAAATGGTGTAAAATCTTGTATTTTTTAACAGTTTTTTTCGGAAAACATGTTAAAAAACTTGCATTTTTTTCTAGTTTTTGTTTTATTAGAGTGGTAAAAAATGTGATAATTTTTAAGAAATTTATCATGTTAAAAACGGTGATAAAAAATGTGATAATTTTTAATAAATGGTCCATAAAATGGTGTAAAATCTTGTATTTTTTAACAGTTTTTTCGGAAAACATGTTAAAAACTTGTATTCTTTTCAAGTTTTTGTTTTCTTAGAGTGTTACAAAATATGTTAATTTTAATGGAGTTTATGTAAAGCGGTGAGCTTTTTATGTTGTTTTTTTTCATATAATATTTAAAAAATCATGACACAAATACAGTTTGTTTTGTAAAACCGTGAAAAAAGATGACCCGGAAGTTATTGAAACGTCTAAATTTGTCATCTTTATACATCGTTGTTATTTATAGCATCGTAAAAATGTGAACTTTTTTACAGATGTTCCATAAAATGGTGTAAAATCTTGTATTTTTTAACAGTTTTTTTCGGAAAACATGTTAAAAACTTGCATTTTTTTCTAGTTTTTGTTTTATTAGAGTGGTAAAAAATGTGATAATTTTTAAGAAATTTATCATGTTAAAAACGGTGATAAAAAATGTGATAATTTTTAATAGATGGTTCATAAAATGGTGTAAAATCTTGTATTTTTTAACAGTTTTTTCGGAAAACATGTTAAAAACTTGTATTTTTTTCAAGTTTTTGTTTTCTTAGAGTGGTACAAAATATGTTAATTTTAATGGAATTTATGTAAAGCGGTGAGCTTTTTATGTTGTTTTTTTTTAATATAATATTTAAAAAATCATGACACTAATACAGTTTGTTTTGTAAAACCGTGAAAAAAGATGACCCGGAAGTCATTGAAACGTCTAAATTTGTCATCTTTATACATCGTTGTTATTTATAGCATCGTAAAAATGTGAACTTTTTTATAGATGTTCCATAAAATGGTGTAAAATCTTGTATTTTTTAACAGTTTTTTTCGGAAAACATGTTAAAAAAGTTGCATTTTTTTTCTAGTTTTTGTTTTATTAGGGTGGTAAAAAATGTGATAATTTTTAAGAAATTTATGATGTTAAAAACGGTGAAAAAAAATGTGATGATTTTTAATAGATGGTCCATAAAATGGTGTAAAATCTTGTATTTTTTAACAGTTTTTTCGGAAAACATGTTAAAAACTTGTATTCTTTTCAAGTTTTTGTTTTCTTAGAGTGGTACAAAATATGTTAATTTTAATGGAATTTATGTAAAGCGGTGAGCTTTTTATGTTGTTTTTCATATAATATTTAAAAAATCATGACACTAATACAGTTTGTTTTGTAAAACCGTGAAAAAAGATGACCCGGAAGTCATTGAAACGTCTAAATTTGTCATCTTTATACATCGTTGTTATTTATAGCATCGTAAAAATGTGAACTTTTTTACAGATGTTCCATAAAATGGTGTAAAATCTTGTATTTTTTAACAGTTTTTTCGAAAAACATGTTAAAAACTTGCATTTTTTTCTAGTTTTTGTTTTATTAGAGTGGTAAAAAATGTGATAATTTTTAAGAAATTTATCATGTTAAAAACGGTGATAAAAAATGTGATAATTTTTAATAGATGGTTCATAAAATGGTGTAAAATCTTGTATTTTTTAATAGTTTTTCGGAAAACATGTTAAAAACTTGTATTTTTTTCAAGTTTTTGTTTTCTTAGAGTGGTACAAAATATGTTAATTTTAATGGAATTTATGTAAAGCGGTGAGCTTTTTATGTTGTTTTTTTCATATGATATTTAAAAAATCATGACACTAATACGGTTTGTTTTGTAAAACCGTGAAAAAAGATGACCCGGAAGTTATTGAAACGTCTAAATTTGTCATCTTTATACATCGTTGTTATTTATAGCATCGTAAAAATGTGAACTTTTTTACAGATGTTCCATAAAATGGTGTAAAATCTTGTATTTTTTAACAGTTTTTTCGTAAAACATGTTAAAAACTTGTTATTTTTTTCTAGTTTTTGTTTTATTAGAGTGGTAAAAAATGTGATAATTTTTAAGAAATTTATCATGTTAAAAACGGTGATAAAAAATGTGATAATTTTTAATAGATGGTTCATAAAATGGTGTAAAATCTTGTATTTTTTAACAGTTTTTCGGAAAACATGTTAAAAACTTGTATTTTTTTCAAGTTTTTGTTTTCTTAGAGTGGTACAAAATATGTTAATTTTAATGGAATTTATGTAAAGCGGTGAGCTTTTTAAGTTGTTTTTTTCCATTTAATATTGAAAAATCATGACACTAATACAGTTTGTTTTGTAGAACCGTGAAAAAAGATGACCCGGAAGTCATTGAAACGTCTAAATTTGTCATCTTTATACATCGTTGTTATTTATAGCATCGTAAAAATGTGAACTTTTTTACAGATGTTCCATAAAATGGTGTAAAATCTTGTATTTTTTAACAGTTTTTCGGAAAACATGTTAAAAACTTGCATTTTTTTCTAGTTTTTGTTTTATTAGAGTGGTAAAAAATGTGATAATTTTTAAGAAATTTATCATGTTAAAAACGGTGATAAAAAATGTGATAATTTTTAATAGATGGTCCATAAAATGATGTAAAATTTTGTATTTTTTAACAGTTTTTTTCGGAAAACATGTTAAAAACTTGTATTTTTTTCAAGTTTTTGTTTTCTTAGAGTGGTACAAAATATGTTAATTTTAATGGAATTTATGTAAAGCGGTGAGCTTTTTAAGTTGTTTTTTTTATATAATATTTAAAAAATCATGACACTAATACAGTTTGTTTTGTAAAACCGTGAAAAAAGATGACCCGGAAGTCATTGAAACGTCTAAATTTGTCATCTTTATACATCGTTGTTATTTATAGCATCGTAAAAATGTGAACTTTTTTACAGATGTTCCATAAAATGGTGTAAAATCTTGTATTTTTTAACAGTTTTTCGAAAAACATGTTAAAAAACTTGCATTTTTTCCTAGTTTTTGTTTTATTAGAGTGGTAAAAAATGTGATAATATATAAGAAATTTATCATGTTAAAAACGGTGATAAAAAACGTGATAATTTTTAATAAATGGTCCATAAAATGGTGTAAAATCTTGTATTTTTTAACGAGCTTTTTTCGGAAAACATGTTAAAAACTTGTATTTTTTTCAAGTTTTTGTTTTCTTAGAGTGGTACAAAATATGTTAATTTTAATGGAATTTATGTAAAGCGGCGAGCTTTTTATGTTGTTTTTTTCCATTTAATATTTAAAAAATCATGACACTAATACAGTTTGTTTTGTAGAACCGTGAAAAAAGATGACACGGAAGTCATTGAAATGTCTAAATTTGTCACCTTTATACATCGTTGTTATTTATAGCATCGTAAAAATATGACCTTCTTTTATAGATGTTACATAAAATGGTGTAAAATTTGGTATTTTTTGACAGTTTTTCCGGAAAACATGTTATAAACTTGCATTTTTTTTTCTAGTTTTTGTTTTATTAGAGTGGTAAAAAATGTGATAATTTTTAAGAAATCTATCATGTTAAAAACGGTGGTAAAAAATGTGATAACTTTTTATAGATGGTCCATAAAAGGGTGTAAAATTTGTATTTTTTAACAGTTTTTTCCGAAAACATGTTAAAAACTTTTATTTTTTTCAAGTTTTTGTTTTCTTAGATTGTTACAAAATATGGTAACTTTAAAGGAATTTATGTAAAACGGTGAGTTTTTTAAGTTGTTTTTTTCCATTTAATATTGAAAAATCGTGACTTTAATACAGTTTGTTTTGTAGAACCGTGAAAAAAGATGACCCTGAAGTCATTGAAACGTCTAAATTTGTCACCTTTATACATCGTTGTTATTTACAGCGGCGTAAAAATGTGAACTTTTTTATAGATGTTCCATAAAATGGTGTAAAATCTTGTATTTTTTAACAGTTTTTTTCGGAAAACATGTTAAAAACTTGCATTTATTTCTAGTTTTTGTTTTATTAGAGTGGTAAAAAATGTGATAATTTTTAAGAAATTTATCATGTTAAAAACGGTGATAAAAAATGTGATAATTTTTAATAAATGGTCCATAAAATGGTGTAAAATCTTGTATTTTTTAACAGTTTTTTCGGAAAACATGTTAAAAACTTGTATTCTTTTCAAGTTTTTGTTTTCTTAGAGTGTTACAAAATATGTTAATTTTAATGGAGTTTATGTAAAGCGGTGAGCTTTTTATGTTGTTTTTTTCATATGATATTTAAAAAATCATGACACTAATACGGTTTGTTTTGTAAAACCGTGAAAAAAGATGACCCGGAAGTTATTGAAACGTCTAAATTTGTCATCTTTATACATCGTTGTTATTTATAGCATCGTAAAAATGTGAACTTTTTTACAGATGTTCTATAAAACGATGTAAAATCTTGTATTTTTTAATAGTTTTTTTCGGAAAACATGTTAAAAACTTGCATTTTTTTATAGTTTTTATTTAATTAGAGTGGTAAAAAATGTGATAATTTTTAAGAAATCTATCATGTTAAAAACGGTGGTTAAAAATGTGATAATTTTTAATTGATGGTTCATAAATTGGTGTAAAATCTTGTATTTTTTAACAATTTTTTCGGAAAAAATGTTAATAACTTGTATTTTTTTCAAGTTTTTGTTTTCTTAGAGTGGTACAAAATATGTTAATTTTAACGTAATTTATGTAAAGCGGTGAGCTTTTTAGGTTGTGTTTTTCGTATAATATTTAAAAAATCATGACACTAATACAGTTTGTTTTGTAAAACCGTGAAAAAAGATGACCCGGAAGTCATTGAAACGTCTAAATTTGTCATCTTTATACATCGTTGTTATTTATAGCATCGTAAAAATGTGAACTTTTTTAAAGATGTTCCATAAATGGTGTAAAATCTTGTATTTTTTAACAGTTTTTTCCGAAAAACATGTTAAAAAGTTGCATTTTTTTTTCTAGTTTTTGTTTTATTAGAGTGGTAAAAAATGTGATAATTTTTAAGAAATTTATCATGTTAAAAACGGTGAAAAAAAATGTGATAATTTTTAATAGATGGTTCATAAAATGGTGTAAAATCTTGTATTTTTTAACAGTTTTTTCGGAAAACATGTTAAAAACTTGTATTTTTTTCAAGTTTTTGTTTTCTTAGAGTGGTACAAAATATGTTAATTTTAATTGAATTTATGTAGAGCGGTGAGCTTTTTATGTTGTTTTTTTCATATAATATTTAAAAAATCATGACACTAATACAGTTTGTTTTGTAAAACCGTGAAAAAAGATGACCCGGAAGTTATTGAAACGTCTAAATTTGTCATCTTTATACATCGTTGTTATTTATAGCATCGTAAAAATGTGAACTTTTTTACAGATGTTCCATAAAATGGTGTAAAATCTTGTATTTTTTAACAGTTTTTTTCGAAAAAAATCTTAAAAACTAGCATTTTTTTTCTAGTTTTTTTTTAGAGTGGTAAAAAATGTGATAATTTTTTAAGAAATTTTATCATGTTAAAAACGATGATAAAAAATGTGATAATTTTTAATAGATGGTTCATAAAATGGTGTAAAATCTTGTATTTTTTATAGGTTTTTCGGAAAACATGTTAAAAACTTGTATTCTTTTCAAGTTTTTGTTTTCTTAGAGTGTTACAAAATATGTTAATTTTAATGGAATTTATGTAAAGCGGTGAGCTTTTTATGTTGTTTTTTTCATATAATATTTAAAAAATCATGACACTAATACGGTTTGTTTTGTAAAACCGTGAAAAAAGATGACCCGGAAGTTATTGAAACGTCTAAATTTGTCATCTTTATACATCGTTGTTATTTATAGCATCGTAAAAATGTGAACTTTTTTATATATGTTCCATAAAATGGTGTAAAATCTTGTATTTTTTAACGAGTTTTTCGGAAAACATGTTAAAAAACTTGCATTTTTTTCTAGTTTTTGTTTTATTAGAGTGGTAAAAAATGTGATAATTTTTAAGAAATTTATCATGTTAAAAACGGTGATAAAAAATGTGATAATTTTTAATAGATGGTTCATAAAATGGTGTAAAATCTTGTATTTTTTAACAGTTTTTCGGAAAACATGTTAAAAACTTGTATTTTTTTCAAGTTTTTGTTTTCTTAGAGTGGTACAAAATATGTTAATTTTAATGGAATTTATGTAAAGCGTGAGCTTTTTAAGTTGTTTTTTTCCATTTAATACTGAAAAATCATGACACTAATACATTTTGTTTTGTAGAACCGTGAAAAAAGATGACCCGGAAGTCATTGAACCGTCTAAATTTGTCATCTTTATACATCGTTGTTATTTATAGCATCGTAAAAATGTGAACTTTTTTATAGATGTTCCATAAAATGGTGTAAAATCTTGTATTTTTTAACAGTTTTTTTCGGAAAAAATCTTAAAAACTTGCATTTATTTTCTAGTTTTTGTTTTATTAGGGTGGTAAAAAATGTGATAATTTTTAAGAAATTTATGATGTTAAAAACGGTGAAAAAAAATGTGATGATTTTTAATAGATGGTCCATAAAATGGTGTAAAATCTTGTATTTTTTAACAGTTTTTTCGGAAAACATGTTAAAACGGTGATAAAGAATGTGATAATTTTTAATAAATGGTCAATAAAATATTGTAAAATCTTGTATTTTTTAACAGTTTTTTCGGAAAACATGTTAAAAACTTGTATTCTTTTGAAGTTTTTGTTTTCTTAGAGTGGTACAAAATATGTTAATTTTAATGGAATTTATGTAAAGCGGTGAGCTTTTTATGTTGTTTTTTTCATATGATATTTAAAAAATCATGACACTAATACGGTTTGTTTTGTAAAACCGTGAAAAAAGATGACCCGGAAGTCATTGAAACGTCTAAATTTGTCATCTTTATACATCGTTGTTATTTATAGCATCGTAAAAATGTGAACTTTTTTACAGATGTTCCATAAAATGGTGTAAAATCTTGTATTTTTTAACAGTTTTTTCGGAAAACATGTTAAAAACTTGCATTTTTTTCTAGTTTTTGTTTTATTAGAGTGGTAAAAAATGTGATAATTTTTAAGAAATTTATCATGTTAAAAACGGTGATAAAAAACGTGATAATTTTTAATAAATGGTCCATAAAATGGTGTAAAATCTTGTATTTTTTAACAGTTTTTTGGAAAAATGTTAAAAACTTGTATTTTTTTCAAGTTTTTGTTTTTTTAGAGTGGTACAAAATATGTTAATTTTAATGGAATTTATGTAAAGCGGTGAGCTTTTTATGTTGTTTTTTTCATATGATATTTAAAAAATCATGACACTAATACGGTTTGTTTTGTAAAACCGTGAAAAAAGATGACCCGGAAGTTATTGAAACGTCTAAATTTGTCATCTTTATACATCGTTGTTATTTATAGCATCGTAAAAATGTGAACTTTTTTACAGATGTTCCATAAAATGGTGTAAAATCTTGTATTTTTTAACAGTTTTTTTGGAAAACATGTTAAAAACTTGCATTTTTTTCTAGTTTTTGTTTTATTAGAGTGGTAAAAAATGTGATAATTTTTAAGAAATTTATCATGTTAAAAACGGTGATAAAAAATGTGATAATTTTTAATAGATGGTTCATAAAATGGTGTAAAATCTTGTATTTTTTAACAGTTTTTTCGGAAAATATGTTAAAAACTTGTATTTTTTTCAAGTTTTTGTTTTCTTAGAGTGGTACAAAATATGTTAATTTTAATGGAATTTATGTAAAGCGGTGAGGTTTTTACGTTGTTTTTTTCCATTTAATATTTAAAAAATCATGACACTAATACAGTTTGTTTTGTAGAACCGTGAAAAAAGATGACCCGGAAGTCATTGAAACGTCTAAATTTGTCATCTTTATACATCGTTGTTATTTATAGCATCGTAAAAATGTGAACTTTTTTACAGATGTTCCATAAAATGGTGTAAAATCTTGTATTTTTTAACAGTTTTTTTCGAAAAAAATCTTAAAAACTTGCATTTTTTTCTAGTTTTTGTTTTATTAGAGTGGTAAAAAATGTGATAATTTTTAATAAATTTATCATGTTAAAAACGGTGATAAAAAATGTGATAATTTTTAATAAATGGTCCATAAAATGGTGTAAAATCTTGTATTTTTTAACAGTTTTTTCGGAAAACATGTTAAAAACTTGTATTCCTTTCAAGTTTTTGTTTTCTTAGAGTGGTACAAAATATGTTAATTTTAATGGAATTTATGTAAAGCGATGAGCTTTTTAAGTTGTTTTTTTCCATTTAATATTGAAAAATCATGACACTAATACAGTTTGTTTTGTAGAACCGTGAAAAAAGATGACCCGGAAGTCATTGAAACGTCTAAATTTGTCATCTTTATACGTCGTTGTTATTTATAGCATCGTAAAAATGTGAACTTTTTTACAGATGTTCCATAAAATGGTGTAAAATCTTGTATTTTTTAACAGTTTTTTTCGGAAAACATGTTAAAAAACTTGCATTTTTTTCAAGTTTTTGTTTTATTAGAGTGGTAAAAAATGTGATAATTTTTAAGAAATTTATCATGTTAAAAACGGTGATAAAAAATGTGATAATTTTTAATAGATGGTCCATAAAATGGTGTAAAATTTTGTATTTTTAACAGTTTTTCGGAAAACATGTTAAAAACTCGTATTTTTTTCAAGTTGTTGTTTTCTTAGAGTGGTACAAAATATGTTAATTTTAATGGAATTTATGTAAAGCGGTGAGCTTTTTAAGTTGTTTTTTTCCATTTAATATTGAAAAATAATGACACTAATACAGTTTGTTTTGTAGAACCGTGAAAAAAGATGACCCGGAAGTCATTGAACCGTCTAAATTTGTCATCTTTATACATCGTTGTTATTTATAGCATCGTAAAAATGTGAACTTTTTTATAGATGTTCCATAAAATGGTGTAAAATCTTGTATTTTTTAACAGTTTTTTTCGAAAAAAATCTTAAAAACTTGCATTTTTTTCTAGTTTTTGTTTTATTAGGGTGGTAAAAAATGTGATAATTTTTAAGAAATTTATGATGTTAAAAACGGTGAAAAAAAATGTGATAATTTTTAATAGATGGTCCATAAAATGGTGTAAAATCTTGTATTTTTTAACAGTTTTTTCGAAAAACATGTTAAAAACTTGTATTCTTTTGAAGTTTTTGTTTTCTTAGAGTGGTACAAAATATGTTAATTTTAATGGAATTTATGTAAAGCGGTGAGCTTTTTATGTTGTTTTTTTCATATGATATTTAAAAAATCATGACACTAATACGGTTTGTTTTGTAAAACCGTGAAAAAAGATGACCCGGAAGTTATTGAAACGTCTAAATTTGTCATCTTTATACATCGTTGTTATTTATAGCATCGTAAAAATGTGAACTTTTTTATAGATGTTCCATAAAATGGTGTAAAATCTTGTATTTTTTAACAGTTTTTTTCGGAAAACATGTTAAAAACTTGCATTTTTTTCTAGTTTTTGTTTTATTAGAGTGGTAAAAAATGTGATAATTTTTAAGAAATTTATCATGTTAAAAACGGTGATAAAAAATGTGATAATTTTTAATAGATGGTTCATAAAATGGTGTAAAATCTTGTATTTTTTAACAGTTTTTTCGGAAAAATGTTAAAAACTTGTATTTTTTTCAAGTTTTTGTTTTTTTAGAGTGGTACAAAATATGTTAATTTTAATGGAATTTATGTAAAGCGGTGAGCTTTTTATGTTGTTTTTTTCATATAATATTTAAAAAATCATGACACTAATACGGTTTGTTTTGTAAAACCGTGAAAAAAGATGACCCGGAAGTTATTGAAACGTCTAAATTTGTCATCTTTATACATCGTTGTTATTTATAGCATCGTAAAAATGTGAACTTTTTTATAGATGTTCCATAAAATGGTGTAAAATCTTGTATTTTTTAACAGTTTTTTCCGGAAAACATGTTAAAAACTTGCATTTTTTCTAGTTTTTGTTTTATTAGAGTGGTAAAAAATGTGATAATTTTTAAGAAATTTATCATGTTAAAAACGGTGATAAAAAATGTGATAATTTTTAATAGATGGTTCATAAAATGGTGTAAAATCTTGTATTTTTTAACGAGTTTTTCGGAAAACATGTTAAAAACTTGTATTTTTTTCAAGTTTTTGTTTTCTTAGAGTGGTACAAAATATGTTAATTTTAATTGAATTTATGTAAAGCGGTGAGCTTTTTATGTTGTTTTTTTCATATAATATTTAAAAAATCATGACACTAATACAGTTTGTTTTGTAAAACCGTGAAAAAAGATGACCCGGAAGTTATTGAAACGTCTAAATTTGTCATCTTTATACATCGTTGTTATTTATAGCATCGTAAAAATATGACCTTCTTTTATAGATGTTACATAAAATGGTGTAAAATTTGGTATTTTTTGACAGTTTTTCCGGAAAACATGTTATAAACTTGCATTTTTTTTTCTAGTTTTTGTTTTATTAGAGTGGTAAAAAATGTGATAATTTTGAAGAAATCTATCATGTTAAAAACGGTGGTAAAAAATGTGATAACTTTTTATAGATGGTCCATAAAAAGGTGTAAAATGTTGTATTTTTTAACAGTTTTTTCGGAAAACATGTTAAAAACTTGTATTTTTTTCAAGTTTTTGTTTTCTTAGAGTGGTACAAAATATGTTAATTTTAATTGAATTTATGTAGAGCGGTGAGCTTTTTATGTTGTTTTTTTCATATAATATTTAAAAAATCATGACACTAATACAGTTTGTTTTGTAAAACCGTGAAAAAAGATGACCCGTAAGTCATTGAAACGTCTAAATTTGTCACCTTTATACATCGTTGTTATTTACAGGGGCGTAAAAATGTGAACTTTTTTATAGATGTTCTATAAAATAGTGTAAAATCTTGTATTTTTTAACGGTTTTTTCGGAAAAACATGTTAAAAACTTGCATTTTTTTCTAGTTTTTGTTTTATTAGAGTGGTAAAAAATGTGATAATTTTTAAGAAATTTATCATGTTAAAAACGGTGATAAAAAATGTGATAATTTTTAATAGATGGTTCATAAAATGGTGTAAAATCTTGTATTTTTTAACAGTTTTTTTCGAAAACATGTTAAAAACTTTTATTTTTTTCAAGTTTTTGTTTTCTTAGATTGTTACAAAATATGGTAACTTTAAAGGAATTTATGTAAAACGGTGAGTTTTTTAAGTTGTTTTTTTCCATTTAATATTGAAAAATCATGACAGTTATACAGTTTGTTTTGTAGAACCGTGAAAAAAGATGACCCGGAAGTCATTGAAACGTCTAAATTTGTCATCTTTATACATCGTTGTCATTTATAGCATCGTAAAAATGTGAACTTTTTTACGGATGTTCCATAAAATGGTGTAAAATCTTGTATTTTCTAACATATTTTTTCGGAAAACATGTTAAAAACATGCATTTTTTTCAAGTTTTTTTTAGAGTGGTTAAAAATGTGATAATTTTTAAGAAATTTATCATGTTAAAAACGGTGATAAAAAATGTGATAATTTTTAATTGATGGTCCATAAAATGGTGTAAAATCTTGTATTTTTTAACGAGTTTTTCGGAAAACATGTTAAAAACTTGTATTTTTTTCAAGTTTTTGTTTTCCAAGAGTGGTACAAAATATGTTAATTTTAATGGAATTTATGTAAAGCGGTGAACTTTTTACGTTGTTTTTTCTCATTTAATATTGAAAAATAATGACACTAATACAGTTTGTTTTGTAGAACCGTGAAAAAAGATGACCCGGAAGTCATTGAAACGTCTAAATTTGTCATCTTTATACATCGTTGTTATTTATAGCATCGTAAAAATGTGAACTTTTTTACAGATGTTCAATAAAATGGTGTAAAATCTTGTATTTTTTAACAGTTTTTTTTGGAAAAAATCTTAAAAACTTGCATTTATTTTCTAGTTTTTGTTTTATTAGAGTGGTAAAAAATGTGATAATTTTTAATAAATTTATCATGTTAAAAACGGTGATAAAAAATGTGATAATTTTTAATAAATGGTCCATAAAATGGTGTAAAATCTTGTATTTTTAATAGTTTTTTCGGAAAACATGTTAAAAACTTGTATTCCTTTCAAGTTTTTGTTTTTTTAGAGTGGTACAAAATATGTTAATTTTAATTGAATTTATGTAAAGCGGTGAGCTTTTTATGTTGTTTTTTTCATATAATATTTAAAAAATCATGACACTAATACAGTTTGTTTTGTAAAACCGTGAAAAAAGATGACCCGGAAGTTATTGAAACGTCTAAATTTGTCATCTTTATACATCGTTGTTATTTATAGCATCGTAAAAATGTGAACTTTTTTATAGATGTTCCATAAAATGGTGTAAAATCTTGTATTTTTTAACAGTTTTTTCCGGAAAACATGTTAAAAAGTTGCATTTTTTTTCTAGTTTTTGTTTTATTAGAGTGGTAAAAAATGTGATAATTTTTAAGAAATTTATCATGTTAAAAACGGTGAAAAAAAATGTGATAATTTTTAATAGATGGTTCATAAAATGGTGTAAAATCTTGTATTTTTTAACAGTTTTTTCGGAAAACATGTTAAAAACTTGTATTTTTTTCAAGTTTTTGTTTTTTTAGAGTGGTACAAAATATGTTAATTTTAATTGAATTTATGTAAAGCGGTGAGCTTTTTATGTTGTTTTTTTCATATAATATTTAAAAAATCATGACACTAATACAGTTTGTTTTGTAAAACCGTGAAAAAAGATGACCCGGAAGTTATTGAAACGTCTAAATTTGTCATCTTTATACATCGTTGTTATTTATAGCATCGTAAAAATGTGAACTTTTTTATAGATGTTCCATAAAATGGTGTAAAATCTTGTATTTTTTAACAGTTTTTCCGGAAAACATGTTAAAAACTTGCATTTTTTTCTAGTTTTTGTTTTATTATAGTAGTAAAAAATGTGATAATTTTTAAGTAATTTATCATGTTAAAAACGGTGATAAAAAATGTGATAATTTTTAAAAGATGGTTCATAAAATGGTGTAAAATTTTGTATTTTTTAACAGTTTTTCGGAAAACATGTTAAAAACTTGTATTTTTTTCAAGTTTTTGTTTTCTTAGAGTGGTACAAAATATGTTAATTTTAATTGAATTTATGTAAAGCGGTGAGCTTTTTATGTTGTTTTTTTCATATAATATTTAAAAAATCATGACACTAATACAGTTTGTTTTGTAAAACCGTGAAAAAAGATGACCCGGAAGTTATTGAAACGTCTAAATTTGTCATCTTTATACATCGTTGTTATTTATAGCATCGTAAAAATGTGAACTTTTTTAAAGATGTTCCATAAATGGTGTAAAATCTTGTATTTTTTAACAGTTTTTTCCGAAAAACATGTTAAAAAGTTACATTTTTTTTTCTAGTTTTTGTTTTATTAGAGTGGTAAAAAATGTGATAATTTTTAAGAAATTTATCATGTTAAAAACGGTGATAAAAAATGTGATAATTTTTAATAGATGGTTCATAAAATGGTGTAAAATCTTGTATTTTTTAACGGTTTTTCGGAAAACATGTTAAAAACTTGTATTTTTTTCAAGTTTTTGTTTTCTTAGAGTGGTACAAAATATGTTAATTTTAATTGAATTTATGTAGAGCGGTGAGCTTTTTATGTTGTTTTTTTCATATAATATTTAAAAAATCATGACACTAATACAGTTTGTTTTGTAAAACCGTGAAAAAAGATGACCCGGAAGTCATTAAAACGTCTAAATTTGTCATCTTTATACATCGTTGTTATTTATAGCATCGTAAAAATGTGAACTTTGTTACAGATGTTCCATAAAATGGTGTAAAATCTTGTATTTTTTAACAGTTTTTTCCGGAAAACATGTTAAAAAACTTGCATTTTTTTTCTAGTTTTTGTTTTATTAGAGTGGTAAAAAATGTGATAATTTTTAAGAAATATATCATGTTAAAAACGGTGATAAAAAATGTGATAATTTTTAATAGATGGTTCATAAAATGGTGTAAAATCTTGTATTTTTTAACAGTTTTTTCGGAAAACATGTTAAAAACTTGTATTTTTTTCAAGTTTTTGTTTTCTTAGAGTGGGACAAAATATGTTAATTTTAATGGAATTTATGTAAAGCGGTGAGCTTTTTAAGTTGTTTTTTTCCATTTAATATTGAAAAATCATGACACTAAGACAGTTTGTTTTGTAGAACCGTGAAAAAAGATGACCCGGAAGTCATTAAAACGTCTAAATTTGTCATCTTTATACATCGTTGTTATTTATAGCATCGTAAAAATGTGAACTTTGTTACAGATGTTTCATAAAATGGTGTAAAATCTTGTATTTTTTAACGGTTTTTCGGAAAACATGTTAAAAAGTTGCATTTTTTTTTCTAATTTTTGTTTTATTAGAGTGGTAAAAAATGTGATAATTTTTAAGAAATTTATCATGTTAAAAACGGTGATAAAAAATGTGATAATTTTTAATAGATGGTTCATAAAATGGTGTAAAATCTTGTATTTTTTAACAGGTTTTTCGGAAAACATGTTAAAAACTTGTATTTTTTTCAAGTTTTTGTTTTCTTAGAGTGGTACAAAATATGTTAATTTTAATGGAATTTATGTAAAGCGGTGAGCTTTTTAAGTTGTTTTTTTCCATTTAATAATGAAAAATCATGACACTAATACAGTTTGTTTTGTAGAACCGTGAAAAAAGATGACCCGGAAGTCATTGAAACGTCTAAATTTGTCATCTTTATACATCGCTGTTATTTATAGCATCGTAAAAATGTGAACTTTTTTACAGATGTTCCATAAAATTGTGTAAAATCTTGTATTTTTTAACAGTTTTTTTCGGAAAAAATCTTAAAAACTTGCATTTATTTTCTAGTTTTTGTTTTATTAGAGTGGTAAAAAATGTGATAATTTTTAATAAATTTATCATGTTAAAAACGGTGATAAAAAATGTGATAATTTTTAATAAATGGTCCATAAAATGGTGTAAAATCTTGTATTTTTTAACAGTTTTTTCGGAAAACGTGTTAAAAACTTGTATTTTTTTCAAGTTTTTGTTTTCTTAGAGTGGTACAAAATAAGTTAATTTTAATGGAATTTATGTAAAGCGGTGAGCTTTTTAAGTTGTTTTTTTCATTTAATATTGAAAAGTCATGACACTAATACAGTTTGTTTTGTAAAACCGTGAAAAAAGATGACCCGGAAGTCATTGAAACGTCTAAATTTGTCATCTTTATACATCGTTGTTATTTATAGCATCGTAAAAATGTGAACTTTTTTATAGATGTTCCATAAAATGGTGTAAAATCTTGTATTTTTTAACAGTTTTTCGGAAAACATGTTAAAAAGTTGCATTTTTTTCTAGTTTTTGTTTTATTAGAGTGGTAAAAAATGTGATAATTTTTAAGAAATTTATCATGTTAAAAACGGTGATAAAAAATGTGATAATTTTTAATAGATGGTCCATAAAATGGTGTAAAATCTTGTATTTTTTAACAGTTTTTTCGGAAAACATGTTAAAAACTTGTATTTTTTTCAAGTTGTTGTTTTCTTAGAGTGGTACAAAATATGTTAATTTTAATGGAATTTATGTAAAGCGGTGAGCTTTTTAAGTTGTTTTTTTCCATTTAATATTGAAAAGTCATGACACTAATACAGTTTGTTTTGTAAAACCGTGAAAAAAGATGACCCGGAAGTCATTGAAACGTCTAAATTTGTCATCTTTATACATCGTTGTTATTTATAGCATCGTAAAAATGTGAACTTTTTTACAGATGTTCCATAAAATGGTGTAAAATCTTGTATTTTTTAACAGTTTTTTTCGGAAAAAATCTTAAAAACTTGCATTTTTTTCTAGTTTTTGTTTTATTAGGGTGGTAAAAAATGTGATAATTTTTAAGAAATTTATCATGTTAAAAACGGTGATAAAAAATGTGATAATTTTTAATAAATGGTCCATAAAATGGTGTAAAATCTTGTATTTTTTAACAGTTTTTCCGGAAAACATGTTAAAAACTTGTATTCCTTTCAAGTTTTTGTTTTTTTAGAGTGGTACAAAATATGTTAATTTTAATGGAATTTATGTAAAGCGGTGAGCTTTTTATGTTGTTTTTTTCATATAATATTTAAAAAATCATGACACTAATACAGTTTGTTTTGTAAAACCGTGAAAAAAGATGACCCGGAAGTCATTGAAACGTCTAAATTTGTCATCTTTATACATCGTTGTTATTTATAGCATCGTAAAAATGTGAACTTTTTTACAGATGTTCACTAAAATGGTGTAAAATCTTGTATTTTTTAACAGTTTTTCGGAAAACATGTTAAAAACTTGCATTTTTTTCTAGTTTTTGTTTTATTAGAGTGGTAAAAAATGTGATAATTTTTAAGAAATTTATCATGTTAAAAACGGTGATAAAAAATGTGATAATTTTTAATAGATGGTTCATAAAATGGTGTAAAATCTTGTATTTTTTAACAGTTTTTTCGGAAAAATGTTAAAAACTTGTATTTCGTTCAAGTTTTTGTTTTTTTAGAGTGGTACAAAATATGTTAATTTTAATGGAATTTATGTAAAGCGGTGAGCTTTTTATGTTGTTTTTTTCATATGATATTTAAAAAATCATGACACTAATACGGTTTGTTTTGTAAAACCGTGAAAAAAGATGACCCGGAAGTCATTGAAACGTCTAAATTTGTCATCTTTATACATCGTTGTTATTTATAGCATCGTAAAAATGTGAACTTTTTTAAGATGTTCCATAAAATGGTGTAAAATCTTGTATTTTTTAACGGTTTTTCGAAAAACATGTTAAAAAGTTGCATTTTTTTCTAGTTTTTGTTTTATTAGAGTGGTAAAAAATGTGATAATTTTTAAGAAATTTATCATGTTAAAAACGGTGATAAAAAATGTGATAATTTTTAATAGATGGTTCATAAAATGGTGTAAAATCTTGTATTTTTTAACGGTTTTTCGGAAAACATGTTAAAAACTTGTATTTTTTTCAAGTTTTTGTTTTTTTAGAGTGGTACAAAATATGTTAATTTTAATTGAATTTATGTAAAGCGGTGAGCTTTTTATGTTGTTTTTTTCATATAATATTTAAAAATCATGACACTAATACGGTTTGTTTTGTAAAACCGTGAAAAAAGATGACCCGGAAGTCATTGAAACGTCTAAATTTGTCATCTTTATACATCGTTGTTATTTATAGCATCGTAAAAATGTGAACTTTTTTACAGATGTTCCATAAAATTGTGTAAAATCTTGTATTTTTTAACAGTTTTTTTCGGAAAAAATCTTAAAAACTTGCATTTATTTTCTAGTTTTTGTTTTATTAGGGTGGTAAAAAATGTGATAATTTTTAAGAAATTTATGATGTTAAAAACGGTGATAAAAAATGTGATAATTTTTAATAAATGGTCCATAAAATGGTGTAAAATCTAGTATTTTTTAACAGTTTTTTCGGAAAATATGTTAAAAACTTGTATTCTTTTCAAGTTTTTGTTTTCTTAGAGTGGTACATAATATGTTAATTTTAATGGAATTTATGTAAAGCGGTGAGCTTTTTATGTTGTTTTTTTCATATGATATTTAAAAAATCATGACACTAATACGGTTTGTTTTGTAAAACCGTGAAAAAAGATGACCCGGAAGTTATTGAAACGTCTAAATTTGTCATCTTTATACATCGTTGTTATTTATAGCATCGTAAAAATGTGAACTTTTTTACAGATGTTCCATAAAATGGTGTAAAATCTTGTATTTTTTAACAGTTTTTTTCGGAAAACATGTTAAAAAACTTGCATTTTTTTCTAGTTTTTGTTTTATTAGAGTGGTAAAAAATGTGATAATTTTTAAGAAATTTATCATGTTAAAAACGGTGATAAAAAATGTGATAATTTTTAATAGATGGTTCATAAAATGGTGTAAAATCTTGTATTTTTTAACGCTTTTTCGGAAAACATGTTAAAAACTTGTATTTTTTTCAAGTTTTTGTTTTCTTAGAGTGGTACAAAATATGTTAATTTTAATGGAATTTATGTAAAGCGGTGAGCTTTTTAAGTTGTTTTTTTCCATTTAATATTGAAAAATCATGACACTAATACAGTTTGTTTTGTAGAACCGTGAAAAAAGATGACCCGGAAGTCATTGAAACGTCTAAATTTGTCATCTTTATACATCGTTGTTATTTATAGCATCGTAAAAATGTGAACTTTTTTACAGATGTTCCATAAAATGGTGTAAAATCTTGTATTTTTTAACAGTTTTTCGGAAAACATGTTAAAAACTTGCATTTTTTTTTCTAGTTTTTGTTTTATTAGAGTGGTTAAAAATGTGATAATTTTTAAGAAATTTATCATGTTAAAAACGGTGATAAAAAATGTGATAATTTTTAATAGATGGTCCATAAAATGGTGTAAAATTTTGTATTTTTAACAGTTTTTCGGAAAACATGTTAAAAACTCGTATTTTTTTCAAGTTGTTGTTTTCTTAGAGTGGTACAAAATATGTTAATTTTAATGGAATTTATGTAAAGCGGTGAGCTTTTTAAGTTGTTTTTTTCCATTTAATATTGAAAAATCATGACACTAATACAGTTTGTTTTGTAGAACCGTGAAAAAAGATGACCCGGAAGTCATTGAAACGTCTAAATTTGTCATCTTTATACATCGTTGTTATTTATAGCATCGTAAAAATGTGAACTTTTTTACAGATGTTCAATAAAATGGTGTAAAATCTTGTATTTTTTAACAGTTTTTTTCGGAAAACATGTTAAAAAACTTGCATTTTTTTCTAGTTTTTGTTTTATTAGAGTGGTAAAAAATGTGATAATTTTTAAGAAATTTATCATGTTAAAAACGGTGATAAAAAATGTGATAATTTTTAATAAATGGTCCATAAAATGGTGTAAAATCTTGTATTTTTTAACAGTTTTTTCGGAAAACATGTTAAAAACTTGTATTTTTTTCAAGTTTTTGTTTTCTTAGAGTGGTACAAAATATGTTAATTTTAATGGAATTTATGTAAAGCGGTGAGCTTTTTAAGTTGTTTTTTTCCATTTAATATTTAAAAAATCATGACACTAATACAGTTTGTTTTGTAGAACCGTGAAAAAAGATGACCCGGAAGTCATTGAAACGTCTAAATTTGTCATCTTTATACATCGTTGTTATTTATAGCATCGTAAAAATGTGAACTTTTTTACAGATGTTCCATAAAATGGTGTAAAATCTTGTATTTTTTAACAGTTTTTTTCGGAAAACATGTTAAAAAACTTGCATTTTTTTCTAGTTTTTGTTTTATTAGAGTGGTAAAAAATGTGATAATTTTTAAGAAATTTATCATGTTAAAAACGGTGATAAAAAATGTGATAATTTTTAATAGATGGTCCATAAAATGGTGTAAAATCTTGTATTTTTAACAGTTTTTCGGAAAACATGTTAAAAACTTGTATTTTTTTCAAGTTTTTGTTTTCTTAGAGTGGTACAAAATAAGTTAATTTTAATGGAATTTATGTAAAGCGGTGAGCTTTTTAAGTTGTTTTTTTCATTTAATATTGAAAAGTCATGACACTAATACAGTTTGTTTTGTAAAACCGTGAAAAAAGATGACCCGGAAGTCATTGAAACGTCTAAATTTGTCATCTTTATACATCGTTGTTATTTATAGCATCGTAAAAATGTGAACCTTTTTACAGATGTTCCATAAAATGGTGTAAAATCTTGTATTTTTTAACAGTTTTTTTCGGAAAACATGTTAAAAACTTGCATTTTTTTCTAGTTTTTTTTAGAGTGGTAAAAAATGTGATAATTTTTTAAGAAATTTTATCATGTTAAAAACGATGATAAAAAATGTGATAATTTTTAATAAATGGTCCATAAAATAGTGTAAAATCTTGTATTTTTTAACGGTTTTCGGAAAACATGTTAAAAACTTGTATTCCTTTCAAGTTTTTGTTTTTTTAGAGTGGTACAAAATATGTTAATTTTAATGGAATTTATGTAAAGCGGTGAGCTTTTTATGTTGTTTTTTTCATATGATATTTAAAAAATCATGACACTAATACGGTTTGTTTTGTAAAACCGTGAAAAAAGATGACCCGGAAGTTATTGAAACGTCTAAATTTGTCATCTTTATACATCGTTGTTATTTATAGCATCGTAAAAATGTGAACTTTTTTACAGATGTTCCATAAAATGGTGTAAAATCTTGTATTTTTTAACAGTTTTTTCCGGAAAACATGTTAAAAACTTGCATTTTTTTCTAGTTTTTGTTTTATTAGAGTGGTAAAAAATGTGATAATTTTTAAGAAATTTATCATGTTAAAAACGGTGATAAAAAATGTGATAATTTTTAATAGATGGTTCATAAAATGGTGTAAAATCTTGTATTTTTTAACAGTTTTTTCGAAAAACATGTTAAAAACTTTTATTTTTTTCAAGTTTTTGTTTTTCTTAGAGTGGTACAAAATATGTTAATTTTAATGGAATTTATGTAAAGCGATGAGCTTTTTATGTTGTTTTTTTCATATAATATTTAAAAAATCATGACACTAATACAGTTTGTTTTGTAAAACCGTGAAAAAAGATGACCCGGAAGTCATTGAAACGTCTAAATTTGTCATCTTTATACATCGTTGTTATTTATAGCATCGTAAAAATGTGAACTTTTTTACAGATGTTCCATAAAATGGTGTAAAATCTTGTATTTTTTAACAGTTTTTTTCGGAAAACATGTTAAAAAACTTGCATTTTTTTCTAGTTTTTGTTTTATTAGAGTGGTAAAAAATGTGATAATTTTTAAGAAATTTATCATGTTAAAAACGGTGATAAAAAATGTGATAATTTTTAATAGATGGTTCATAAAATGGTGTAAAATCTTGTATTTTTTAACAGTTTTTTCGAAAAACATGTTAAAAACTTTTATTTTTTTCAAGTTTTTGTTTTTCTTAGAGTGGTACAAAATATGTTAATTTTAATGGAATTTATGTAAAGCGGTGAGCTTTTTATGTTGTTTTTCATATAATATTTAAAAAATCATGACACTAATACAGTTTGTTTTGTAAAACCGTGAAAAAAGATGACCCGGAAGTCATTGAAATGTCTGAATTTGTCATCTTTATACATCGTTGTTATTTATAGTATCTTAAAAATGTGAACTTTTTTAAAGATGTTCCATAAAATTGTGTAAAATCTTGTATTTTTTAACAGTTTTTTCGAAAAACATGTTAAAAAACTTGCATTTTTTTCTAGTTTTTGTTTTATTAGAGTGGTAAAAAATGTGATAATTTTTAAGAAATTTTTCATGTTAAAAACGGTGATAAAAATGTGATAATTTTTAATAGATGGTTAATAAAATGGTGTAAAATCTTGTATTTTTTAACAGTTTTTTCGAAAAACATGTTAAAAACTTGTATTTTTTTCAAGTTTTTGTTTTCTTAGAGTGGTACAAAATAAGTTAATTTTAATGGAATTTATGTAAAGCGGTGAGCTTTTTATGTTGTTTTTTTCATATAATATTTAAAAAATCATGACACTAATACAGTTTGTTTTGTAAAACCGTGAAAAAAGATGACCCGGAAGTCATTGAAACGTCTAAATTTGTCATCTTTATACATCGTTGTTATTTATAGCATCGTAAAAATGTGAACTTTTTAATAAATGGTCTATAAAATGGTGTAAAATCTTGTATTTTTTAACAGTTTTTTCGGAAAACATGTTAAAAACTTGCATTTTTTTCTAGTTTTTGTTTTATTAGAGTGGTAAAAAATGTGATAATTTTTAAGAAATTTATCATGTTAAAAACGGTGATAAAAAATGTGATAATTTTTAATAGATGGTTCATAAAATGGTGTAAAATCTTGTATTTTTTAACAGTTTTTCGGAAAACATGTTAAAAACTTGTATTTTTTTCAAGTTTTTGTTTTCTTAGAGTGGTACAAAATATGTTAATTTTAATGGAATTTATGTAAAGCGGTGAGCTTTTTAAGTTGTTTTTTTCCATTTAATATTGAAAAATCATGACACTAATACAGTTTGTTTTGTAGAACCGTGAAAAAAGATGACCCGGAAGTCATTGAAACGTCTAAATTTGTCATCTTTATACATCGTTGTTATTTATAGCATCGTAAAAATGTGAGTTCCATAAAATGGTGTAAAATCTTGTATTTTTTAACAGTTTTTTTCGGAAAACATGTTAAAAAACTTGCATTTTTTTCTAGTTTTTGTTTTATTAGAGTGGTAAAAAATGTGATAATTTTTAAGAAATTTATCATGTTAAAAACGGTGATAAAAAATGTGATAATTTTTAATAGATGGTCCATAAAATGGTGTAAAATTTTGTATTTTTAACAGTTTTTCGGAAAACATGTTAAAAACTTGTATTTTTTTCAAGTTGTTGTTTTCTTAGAGTGGTACAAAATATGTTAATTTTAATGGAATTTATGTAAAGCGATGAGCTTTTTATGTTGTTTTTTTCATATAATATTTAAAAAATCATGACACTAATACAGTTTGTTTTGTAGAACCGTGAAAAAAGATGACCCGGAAGTCATTGAAACGTCTAAATTTGTCATCTTTATACATCGTTGTTATTTATAGCATCGTAAAAATGTGAACTTTTTTACAGATGTTCCATAAAATGGTGTAAAATCTTGTATTTTTTAACAGTTTTTTCGGAAAACATGTTAAAAAACTTGCATTTTTTTCTAGTTTTTGTTTTATTAGAGTGGTAAAAAATGTGATAATTTTTAAGAAATTTATCATGTTAAAAACGGTGATAAAAAATGTGATAATTTTTAATAGATGGTCCATAAAATGGTGTAAAATCTTGTATTTTTTAACGAGTTTTTCGGAAAACATGTTAAAAACTTGTATTTTTTTCAAGTTGTTGTTTTCTTAGAGTGGTACAAAATATGTTAATTTTAATGGAATTTATGTAAAGCGGTGAGCTTTTTAAGTTGTTTTTTTCCGTTTAATATTGAAAAAACATGACACTAATACAGTTTGTTTTGTAAAACCGTGAAAAAAGATGACCCGGAAGTCATTGAAACGTCTAAATTTGTCATCTTTATACATCGTTGTTATTTATAGCATCGTAAAAATATGAACTTTTTTATAGATGTTCCATAAAACGATGTAAAATCTTGTATTTCTTAATAGTTTTTTTCGGAAAACATGTTAAAAACTTGCATTTTTTTATAGTTTTTATTTAATTAGAGTGGTAAAAAATGTGATAATTTTTAAGAAATCTATCATGTTAAAAACGGTGGTAAAAAATGTGATAATTTTTTATAGATGGTCTTTAAAATGGTGTAAAATCTTGTATTTTTTAACAGTTTTTTCCGAAAACATGTTAAAACTTGTATTTTTTTCAAGTTTTTGTTTTCTTAGAGTGTTATAAAATATGGTAATTTTAATGGAATTTATGTAAAGCGGTGAGCTTTTTAAGTTGTTTTTTTCCATTTAATATTGAAAAATCATGACACTAATACAGTTTGTTTTGTAAAACCGTGAAAAAAGATGACCCGGAAGTCATTGAAACGTCTAAATTTGTCATCTTTATACATCGTTGTTATTTATAGCATCGTAAAAATGTGAACTTTCTTACAGATGTTCTATAAAATGGTGTAAAATCTTGTATTTTTTAACAATTTTTTTCGAAAAATCTTAAAAACTTGCATTTTTTTCTAGTTTTTGTTTTATTAGAGTGGTAAAAAATGTGATAATTTTTAAGAAATTTATCATGTTAAAAACGGTGATAAAAAATGTGATAATTTTTAATAATGGTCCATAAAATGGTGTAAAATCTTGTATTTTTTAACAGTTTTTTCGGAAAACATGTTAAAAACTTGTATTTTTTTCAAGTTTTTGTTTTCTTAGAGTGGGACAAAATATGTTAATTTTAATGGAATTTATGTAAAGCGGTGAGCTTTTTATGTTGTTTTTTTTATATAATATTTAAAAAATCATGACACTAAGACAGTTTGTTTTGTAGAACCGTGAAAAAAGATGACCCGGAAGTCATTTAAACGTCTAAATTTGTCATCTTTATACATCGTTGTTATTTATAGCATCGTAAAAATGTGAACTTTGTTACAGATGTTCCATAAAATGGTGTAAAATCTTGTATTTTTTAACAGTTTTTTCCGGAAAACATGTTAAAAAACTTGCATTTTTTTTCTAGTTTTTGTTTTATTAGAGTGGTAAAAAATGTGATAATTTTTAAGAAATATATCATGTTAAAAACGGTGATAAAAAATGTGATAATTTTTAATAGATGGTTCATAAAATGGTGTAAAATCTTGTATTTTTTAACAGTTTTTTCGGAAAATATGTTAAAAACTTGTATTTTTTTCAAGTTTTTGTTTTTTTAGAGTGGTACAAAATATGTTAATTTTAATTGAATTTATGTAAAGCGGTGAGCTTTTTATGTTGTTTTTTTCATATAATATTTAAAAAATCATGACACTAATACAGTTTGTTTTGTAAAACCGTGAAAAAAGATGACCCGGAAGTTATTGAAACGTCTAAATTTGTCATCTTTATACATCGTTGTTATTTATAGCATCGTAAAAATGTGAACTTTTTTAAAGATGTTCCATAAATGGTGTAAAATCTTGTATTTTTTAACAGTTTTTTCCGAAAAACATGTTAAAAAGTTGCATTTTTTTTCTAGTTTTTGTTTTATTAGAGTGGTAAAAAATGTGATAATTTTTAAGAAATTTATCATGTTAAAAACGGTGATAAAAAATGTGATAATTTTTAATAGATGGTTCATAAAATGGTGTAAAATCTTGTATTTTTTAACAGTTTTTTCGGAGTACATGTTAAAAACTTGTATTTTTTTCAAGTTTTTGTTTTCTTAGAGTGGTACAAAATATGTTAATTTTAATGGAATTTATGTAGAGCGGTGAGCTTTTTATGTTGTTTTTTTCATATAATATTTAAAAAATCATGACACTAATACAGTTTGTTTTGTAAAACCGTGAAAAAAGATGACCCGGAAGTCATTGAAACGTCTAAATTTGTCATCTTTATACATCGTTGTTATTTATAGCATCGTAAAAATGTGAACTTTTTTACAGATGTTCCATAAAATGGTGTAAAATCTTGTATTTTTTAACAGTTTTTTTCGGAAAAAATCTTAAAAACTTGCATTTTTTTCTAGTTTTTTTTAGAGTGGTAAAAAATTTGATAATTTTTAAGAAATTTATCATGTTAAAAACGGTGATAAAAAATGTGATAATTTTTAATAAATGGTCCATAAAATGGTGTAAAATCTTGTATTTTTTAACAGTTTTTCGGAAAACATGTTAAAAACTTGTATTTTTTTCAAGTTTTTGTTTTCTTAGAGTGGTACAAAATATGTTAATTTTAATGGAATTTATGTAAAGCGGTGAGCTTTTTATGTTGTTTTTTTCATATGATATTTAAAAAATCATGACACTAATACGGTTTGTTTTGTAAAACCGTGAAAAAAGATGACCCGGAAGTTATTGAAACGTCTAAATTTGTCATCTTTATACATCGTTGTTATTTATAGCATCGTAAAAATGTGAACTTTTTTACAGATGTTCCATAAAATGGTGTAAAATCTTGTATTTTTTAACAGTTTTTTTCGGAAAACATGTTAAAAAACTTGCATTTTTTTCTAGTTTTTGTTTTATTAGAGTGGTAAAAAATGTGATAATTTTTAAGAAATTTATCATGTTAAAAACGGTGATAAAAAATGTGATAATTTTTAATAGATGGTTCATAAAATGGTGTAAAATCTTGTATTTTTTAATAGTTTTTCGAAAAACATGTTAAAAACTTTTATTTTTTTCAAGTTTTTGTTTTTCTTAGAGTGGTACAAAATATGTTAATTTTAATGGAATTTATGTAAAGAGGTGAGCTTTTTAAGTTGTTTTTTTCCATTTAATATTGAAAAATCATGACACTAATACAATTTGTTTTGTATAACCGTGAAAAAAGATGACCCGGAAGTCATTGAAACGTCTAAATTTGTCATCTTTATACATCGTTGTTATTTATAGCATCGTAAAAATGTGAACTTTTTTACAGATGTTCCATAAAATGGTGTAAAATCTTGTATTTTTTAACAGTTTTTTTCGGAAAACATGTTAAAAAACTTGCATTTTTTTCTAGTTTTTGTTTTATTAGAGTGGTAAAAAATGTGATAATTTTTAAGAAATTTATCATGTTAAAAACGGTGATAAAAAACGTGATAATTTTTAATAAATGGTCCATAAAATGGTGTAAAATCTTGTATTTTTTAACAGTTTTTTTGAAAACATGTTAAAAACTTGTATTTTTTTCAAGTTTTTGTTTTTTTAGAGTGGTACAAAATATGTTAATTTTAATGGAATTTATGTAAAGCGATGAGCTTTTTATGTTGTTTTTTTCATATAATATTTAAAAAATCATGACACTAATACAGTTTGTTTTGTAGAACCGTGAAAAAAGATGACCCGGAAGTCATTGAAACGTCTAAATTTGTCATCTTTATACATCGTTGTTATTTATAGCATCGTAAAAATTTGATAATTTTTAATAAATGGTCTATAAAATGGTGTAAAATCTTGTATTTTTTAACAGTTTTTTCGTAAAACATGTTAAAAACTTGTTATTTTTTTCTAGTTTTTGTTTTATTAGAGTGGTAAAAAATGTGTTAATTTTTAAGAAATCTATCATGTTAAAAACGGTGGTAAAAAATGTGATAACTTTTTATAGATGGTTCATAAAATGGTGTAAAATGTTGTATTTTTTAACGCTTTTTCGGAAAACATGTTAAAAACTTGTATTTTTTTCAAGTTTTTGTTTTCTTAGAGTGGTACAAAATATGTTAATGTTAATGGAATTTATGTAAAGCGATGAGCTTTTTATGTTGTTTTTTTCATATAATATTTAAAAAATCATGACACTAATACAGTTTGTTTTGTAAAACCGTGAAAAAAGATGACCCGGAAGTCATTGAAACGTCTAAATTTGTCATCTTTATACATCGTTGTTATTTATAGCATCGTAAAAATGTGAACTTTTTTATAGATGTTCCATAAAATGGTGTAAAATCTTGTATTTTTTAACGGTTTTTCGAAAAACATGTTAAAAACTTGCATTTTTTTCTAGTTTTTGTTTTATTAGAGTGGTAAAAAATGTGATAATTTTTAAGAAATTTATCATGTTAAAAACGGTGATAAAAAATGTGATAATTTTTAATAGATGGTCCATAAAATGGTGTAAAATCTTGTATTTTTTAACGAGTTTTTCGGAAAACATGTTAAAAACTTGTATTTTTTTCAAGTTTTTGTTTTCTTAGAGTGGTACAAAATATGTTAATTTTAATGGAATTTATGTAAAGCGGTGAGCTTTTTATGTTGTTTTTTTCATATAATATTTAAAAATCATGACACTAATACGGTTTGTTTTGTAAAACCGTGAAAAAAGATGACCCGGAAGTTATTGAAACGTCTAAATTTGTCATCTTTATACATCGTTGTTATTTATAGCATCGTAAAAATGTGAACTTTTTTATAGATGTTCCATAAAATGGTGTAAAATCTTGTATTTTTTAATAGTTTTTTTCGGAAAACATGTTAAAAACTTGCATTTTTTTTTCTAGTTTTTGTTTTATTAGAGTGGTAAAAAATGTGATAATTTTTAAGAAATTTATCATGTTAAAAACGGTGATAAAAAATGTGATAATTTTTAATAGATGGTCCATAAAATGGTGTAAAATTTTGTATTTTTAACAGTTTTTCGGAAAACATGTTAAAAACTTGTATTTTTTTCAAGTTGTTGTTTTCTTAGAGTGGTACAAAATATGTTAATTTTAATGGAATTTATGTAAAGCGGTGAGCTTTTTAAGTTGTTTTTTTCCGTTTAATATTGAAAAAACATGACACTAATACAGTTTGTTTTGTAGAACCGTGAAAAAAGATGACCCGGAAGTCATTGAAACATCTAAATTTGTCATCTTTATACATCGTTGTTATTTATAGCATCGTAAAAATGTGAACTTTTTTACAGATGTTCCATAAAATGGTGTAAAATCTTGTATTTTTTAACAGTTTTTCGGAAAACATGTTATAAACTTGCATTTTTTTCTAGTTTTTGTTTTATTAGAGTGGTAAAAAATGTGATAATTTTTAAGAAATTTATCATGTTAAAAACGGTGATAAAAAATGTGATAATTTTTAATAGATGGTTCATAAAATGGTGTAAAATCTTGTATTTTTTAACAGTTTTTTCGGAAAACATGTTAAAAACTTGTATTTTTTTCAAGTTTTTGTTTTCTTAGAGTGGTACAAAATATGTTAATTTTAATGGAATTTATGTAAAGCGGTGAGCTTTTTAAGTTGTTTTTTTCCATTTAATATTGAAAAATCATGACACTAATACAGTTTGTTTTGTAGAACCGTGAAAAAAGATGACCCGGAAGTCATTGAAACGTCTAAATTTGTCATCTTTATACATCGTTGTTATTTATAGCATCGTAAAAATGTGAACTTTCTTACAGATGTTCTATAAAATGGTGTAAAATCTTGTATTTTTTAACAATTTTTTTCGAAAAATCTTAAAAACTTGCATTTTTTTCTAGTTTTTTTTTAGCGTGGTAAAAAATGTGATAATTTTTAAGAAATTTATCATGTTAAAAACGGTGATAAAAAATGTGATAATTTTTAATAGATGGTCCATAAAATGGTGTAAAATCTTGTATTTTTTAACAGTTTTTCGGAAAACATGTTAAAAACTTGTATTCTTTTCAAATTTTTGTTTTCTTAGAGTGGTACAAAATATGTTAATTTTAATGGAATTTATGTAAAGCGGTGAGCTTTTTATGTTGTTTTTTTCATATGATATTTAAAAAATCATGACACTAATACGGTTTGTTTTGTAAAACCGTGAAAAAAGATGACCCGGAAGTTATTGAAACGTCTAAATTTGTCATCTTTATACATCGTTGTTATTTATAGCATCGTAAAAATGTGAACTTTTTTACAGATGTTCCATAAAATGGTGTAAAATCTTGTATTTTTTAACAGTTTTTTTCGGAAAACATGTTAAAAAACTTGCATTTTTTTCTAGTTTTTGTTTTATTAGAGTGGTAAAAAATGTGATAATTTTTAAGAAATTTATCATGTTAAAAACGGTGATAAAAAATGTGATAATTTTTAATAGATGGTTTATAAAATGGTGTAAAATCTTGTATTTTTTAACAGTTTTTTCGAAAAACATGTTAAAAACTTTTATTTTTTTCAAGTTTTTGTTTTTCTTAGAGTGGTACAAAATATGTTTATTTTAATGGAATTTATGTAAAGCGGTGAGTTTTTAAGTTGTTTTTTTCTATTTAATATTAAAAAAATCATGACTCTGATACAACTTGTTTTGTAGAACCGTGAAAAAAGATGACCCGGAAGTCATTGAAACGTCTAAATTTGTCATCTTTATACATCGTTGTTATTTATAGCATCGTAAAAATATGACCTTCTTTTATAGATGTTACATAAAATGGTGTAAAATTTGGTATTTTTTAACAGTTTTTCCGGAGAACATGTTATAAACTTGCATTTTTTTCTAGTTTTTGTTTTATTAGAGTGGTAAAAAATGTGATAAATTTGAAGAAATCTATCATGTTAAAAACGGTGGTAATAAATGTGATAACTTTTTATAGATGGTCCATAAAAGGGTGTAAAATTTGTATTTTTTAACAGTTTTTTCCGAAAACATGTTAAAAACTTTTATTTTTTTCAAGTTTTTGTTTTCTTAGAGTGTTACAAAATATGTTAATTTTAATGGAATTTATGTAAAGCGGTGAGCTTTTTATGTTGTTTTTTTCATATAATATTTAAAAAATCATGACACTAATACAGTTTGTTTTGTAAAACCGTGAAAAAAGATGACCCGGAAGTCATTGAAACGTCTAAATTTGTCATCTTTATACATCGTTGTTATTTATAGCATCGTAAAAATTTGATAATTTTTAATAAATGGTCTATAAAATAGTGTAAAATCTTGTATTTTTTAACAGTTTTTTCGGAAAACATGTTAAAAAACTTGCATTTTTTTTCTAGTTTTTGTTTTATTAGAGTGGTAAAAAATGTGATAATTTTTAAGAAATTTATCATGTTAAAAACGGTGATAAAAAATGTGATAATTTTTAATAGATGGTTCATAAAATGGTGTAAAATCTTGTATTTTTTAACAGTTTTTTCGGAAAACATGTTAAAAACTTGTATTTCTTTCAAGTTTTTGTTTTTTTAGAGTGGTACAAAATATGTTAATTTTAATGGAATTTATGTAAAGAGTGAGTTTTTTATGTTGTTTTTTCATATAATATTTAAAAAATCATGACACTAATACAGTTTGTTTTGTAAAACCGTGAAAAAAGATGACCCGGAAGTCATTGAAATGTCTAAATTTGTCATCTTTATACATCGTTGTTATTTATAGTATCTTAAAAATGTGAACTTTTTTATAGATGTTCCATAAAACGATGTAAAATCTTGTATTTTTTAATAGTTTTTTTCGGAAAAAATATTAAAAACTTGCATTTATTTTCTAGTTTTTGTTTTATTAGGGTGGTAAAAAATGTGATAATTTTTAAGAAATTTATGATGTTAAAAACGGTGAAAAAAAATGTGATGATTTTTAATAGATGGTCTATAAAATGGTGTAAAATCTTGTATTTTTTAACAGTTTTTTCGGAAAACATGTTAAAAACTTGTATTTCTTTCAAGTTTTTGTTTTTTTAGAGTGGTACAAAATATGTTAATTTTAATGGAATTTATGTAAAGCGGTGAGCTTTTTATGTTGTTTTTTTTTCATATAATATTTAAAAAATCATGACACTAATACAGTTTGTTTTGTAGAACCGTGAAAAAAGATGACCCGGAAGTCATTGAAACGTCTAAATTTGTCATCTTTATACATCGTTGTTATTTATAGCATCGTAAAAATGTGAACTTTTTTACAGATGTTCCATAAAATGGTGTAAAATCTTGTATTTTTTAACAGTTTTTTTCGGAAAACATGTTAAAAAACTTGCATTTTTTTCTAGTTTTTGTTTTATTAGAGTGGTAAAAAATGTGATAATTTTTAAGAAATTTATCATGTTAAAAACGGTGATAAAAAATGTGATAATTTTTAATAGATGGTTCATAAAATGGTGTAAAATCTTGTATTTTTTAACAGTTTTTTCGGAAAACATGTTAAAAACTTGTATTTTTTTCAAGTTTTTGTTTTCTTAGAGTGGGACAAAATATGTTAATTTTAATGGAATTTATGTAAAGCGGTGAGCTTTTTATGTTGTTTTTTTCATATAATATTTAAAAAATCATGACACTAATACAGTTTGTTTTGTAGAACCGTGAAAAAAGATGACCCGGAAGTCATTGAAACGTCTAAATTTGTCATCTTTATACATCGTTGTTATTTATAGCATCGTAAAAATGTGAACTTTTTTACGGATGTTCCATAAAATGGTGTAAAATCTTGTATTTTTTAACGGTTTTTCGGAAAAAATTTTAAAAACTTGCATTTTTTTCTAGTTTTTGTTTTATTAGAGTGGTAAAAAATGTGATAATTTTTAAGAAATTTATCATGTTAAAAACGGTGATAAAAAATGTGATAATTTTTAATAAATGGTCCATAAAATGGTGTAAAATCTTGTATTTTTTAACAGTTTTTTCGGAAAACATGTTAAAAACTTGTATTCTTTTCAAGTTTTTGTTTTTTTAGAGTGGTACAAAATATGTTAATTTTAATGGAATTTATGTAAAGCGGTGAGCTTTTTATGTTGTTTTTTCATATAATATTTAAAAAATCATGACACTAATACAGTTTGTTTTGTAAAACCGTGAAAAAAAATGACTCGAAAGTTATTTAAACGTCTAAATTTGTCATCTTTATACATCGTTGTTATTTATAGCATCGTAAAAATGTGAACTTTTTTACAGATGTTCCATAAAATGGTGTAAAATCTTGTATTTTTTAACAGTTTTTTTCGGAAAACATGTTAAAAAACTTGCATTTTTTTCTAGTTTTTGTTTTATTAGAGTGGTAAAAAATGTGATAATTTTTAAGAAATTTATCATGTTAAAAACGGTGATAAAAAATGTGATAATTTTTAATAGATGGTTCATAAAATGGTGTAAAATCTTGTATTTTTTAACAGTTTTTTCGGAAAACATGTTAAAAACTTGTATTTTTTTCAAGTTTTTGTTTTCTTAGAGTGGGACAAAATATGTTAATTTTAATGGAATTTATGTAAAGCGGTGAGCTTTTTAAGTTGTTTTTTTCCATTTAATATTGAAAAATCATGACACTAAGACAGTTTGTTTTGTAGAACCGTGAAAAAAGATGACCCGGAAGTCATTAAAACGTCTAAATTTGTCATCTTTATACATCGTTGTTATTTATAGCATCGTAAAAATGTGAACTTTGTTACAGATGTTCCATAAAATGGTGTAAAATCTTGTATTTTTTAACAGTTTTTTCCGGAAAACATGTTAAAAAACTTGCATTTTTTTTCTAGTTTTTGTTTTATTAGAGTGGTAAAAAATGTGATAATTTTTAAGAAATATATCATGTTAAAAACGGTGATAAAAAATGTGATAATTTTTAATAGATGGTTCATAAAATGGTGTAAAATCTTGTATTTTTTAACAGTTTTTCGGAAAACATGTTAAAAACTTGTATTTTTTTCAAGTTTTTGTTTTCTTAGAGTGGTACAAAATATGTTAATTTTAATGGAATTTATGTAAAGCGGTGAGCTTTTTATGTTGTTTTTTTCATATAATATTTAAAAAATCATGACACTAATACAGTTTGTTTTGTAAAACCGTGAAAAAAGATGACCCGGAAGTCATTGAAACGTCTAAATTTGTCATCTTTATACATCGTTGTTATTTATAGCATCGTAAAAATGTGAACTCTGTTACAGATGTTCCATTAAATGGTGTAAAATCTTGTATTTTTTAACAGTTTTTTCCGGAAAACATGTTAAAAACTTGCATTTTTTTTTCTAGTTTTTGTTTTATTAGAGTGGTAAAAAATGTGATAATTTTTAAGAAATTTATCATGTTAAAAACGGTGATAAAAAATGTGATAATTTTTAATAGATGGTCCATAAAATGGTGTAAAATCTTGTATTTTTAACAGTTTTTTCGGAAAACATGTTAAAAACTTTTATTTTTTTCAAGTTTTTGTTTTTTTTAGAGTGGTACAAAATATGTTAATTTTAATGGAATTTATGTAAAGCGGTGAGCTTTTTATGTTGTTTTTTTCATATAATATTTAAAAAATCATGACACTAATACAGTTTGTTTTGTAAAACCGTGAAAAAAGATGACCCGGAAGTCATTGAAACGTCTAAATTTGTCATCTTTATACATCGTTGTTATTTATAGCATCGTAAAAATGTGAACTTTTTTACAGATGTTCCATAAAATGGTGTAAAATCTTGTATTTTTTAACAGTTTTTTCGGAAAACATGTTAAAAACTTGCATTTTTTTCTAGTTTTTGTTTTATTAGAGTGGTAAAAAAATGTGATAACTTTTAAGAAATTTATCATGTTAAAAACGGTGATAAAAAATGTGATAATTTTTAATAGATGGTTCATAAAATGGTGTAAAATTTTGTATTTTTTAACAGTTTTTTTCGGAAAACATGTTAAAAACTTGTATTTTTTTCAAGTTTTTGTTTTCTTAGAGTGGTACAAAATATGTTAATTTTAATGGAATTTATGTAAAGAGGTGAGCTTTTTATGTTGTTTTTTCATATAATATTTAAAAATCATGACACTAATACAGTTTGTTTTGTAAAACCGTGAAAAAAGATGACCCGGAAGTCATTGAAACGTCTAAATTTGTCATCTTTATACATCGTTGTTATTTATAGCATCGTAAAAATGTGAACTTTTTTACAGATGTTCCATAAAATGGTGTAAAATCTTGTATTTTTTAACAGTTTTTTTCGGAAAACATGTTAAAAAACTTGCATTTTTTTCTAGTTTTTGTTTTATTAGAGTGGTAAAAAATGTGATAATTTTTAAGAAATTTATCATGTTAAAAACGGTGATAAAAAATGTGATAATTTTTAATAGATGGTTCATAAAATGGTGTAAAATCTTGTATTTTTTAACAGTTTTTTCGGAAAACATGTTAAAAACTTGTATTTTTTTCAAGTTTTTGTTTTCTTAGAGTGGGACAAAATATGTTAATTTTAATGGAATTTATGTAAAGCGGTGAGCTTTTTAAGTTGTTTTTTTCCATTTAATATTGAAAAATCATGACACTAAGACAGTTTGTTTTGTAGAACCGTGAAAAAAGATGACCCGGAAGTCATTAAAACGTCTAAATTTGTCATCTTTATACATCGTTGTTATTTATAGCATCGTAAAAATGTGAACTTTTTTACAGATGTTCCATAAAATGGTGTAAAATCTTGTATTTTTTAACAGTTTTTTTCGGAAAACATGTTAAAAAACTTGCATTTTTTTCTAGTTTTTGTTTTATTAGAGTGGTAAAAAATGTGATAATTTTTAAGAAATTTATCATGTTAAAAACGGTGATAAAAAATGTGATAATTTTTAATAAATGGTCCATAAAATGGTGTAAAATCTTGTATTTTTTAACAGTTTTTCCGGAAAACATGTTAAAAACTTGTATTCCTTTCAAGTTTTTGTTTTTTTAGAGTGGTACAAAATATGTTAATTTTAATGGAATTTATGTAAAGCGGTGAGCTTTTTATGTTGTTTTTTTCATATGATATTTAAAAAATCATGACACTAATACGGTTTGTTTTGTAAAACCGTGAAAAAAGATGACCCGGAAGTTATTGAAACGTCTAAATTTGTCATCTTTATACATCGTTGTTATTTATAGCATCGTAAAAATGTGAACTTTTTTACAGATGTTCCATAAAATGGTGTAAAATCTTGTATTTTTTAACAGTTTTTTTCGGAAAACATGTTAAAAACTTGCATTTTTTTCTAGTTTTTGTTTTATTAGAGTGGTAAAAAATGTGATAATTTTTAAGAAATTTATCATGTTAAAAACGGTGATAAAAAATGTGATAATTTTTAATAGATGGTCCATAAAATGGTGTAAAATCTTGTATTTTTAACAGTTTTTCGGAAAACATGTTAAAAACTTGTATTTTTTTCAAGTTTTTGTTTTCTTAGAGTGGTACAAAATAAGTTAATTTTAATGGAATTTATGTAAAGCGGTGAGCTTTTTAAGTTGTTTTTTTCCATTTAATATTGAAAAATCATGACACTAATACAGTTTGTTTTGTAGAACCGTGAAAAAAGATGACCCGGAAGTCATTGAAACGTCTAAATTTGTCATCTTTATACATCGTTGTTATTTATAGTATCTTAAAAATGTGAACTTTTTTACAGATGTTCCATAAAATTGTGTAAAATCTTGTATTTTTTAACAGTTTTTTTCGGAAAAAATCTTAAAAAACTTGCATTTTTTTCTAGTTTTTTTTTAGCGTGGTAAAAAATGTGATAATTTTTAAGAAATTTATCATGTTAAAAACGGTGATAAAAAATGTGATAATTTTTAATAAATGGTCCATAAAATGGTGTAAAATCTTGTATTTTTTAACAGTTTTTTCGGAAAACATGTTAAAAACTTGTATTCCTTTCAAGTTTTTGTTTTTTTAGAGTGGTACAAAATATGTTAATTTTAATGGAATTTATGTAAAGCGGTGAGCTTTTTATGTTGTTTTTTTCATATGATATTTAAAAAATCATGACACTAATACGGTTTGTTTTGTAAAACCGTGAAAAAAGATGACCCGGAAGTTATTGAAACGTCTAAATTTGTCATCTTTATACATCGTTGTTATTTATAGCATCGTAAAAATGTGAACTTTTTTACAGATGTTCCATAAAATGGTGTAAAATCTTGTATTTTTTAACAGTTTTTTTCGGAAAACATGTTAAAAAACTTGCATTTTTTTCTAGTTTTTGTTTTATTAGAGTGGTAAAAAATGTGATAATTTTTAAGAAATTTATCATGTTAAAAACGGTGATAAAAAATGTGATAATTTTTAATAGATGGTTCATAAAATGGTGTAAAATTTTGTATTTTTTAACAGTTTTTTCCGGAAAACATGTTAAAAACTTGAATTTTTTTCAAGTTTTTGTTTTTCTTAGAGTGGTACAAAATATGTTAATTTTAATGGAATTTATGTAAAGCGGTGAGCTTTTTAAGTTGTTTTTTTCCATTTAATATTGAAAAATCATGACACTAATACAATTTGTTTTGTAGAACGGTGAAAAAAGATGACCCGGAAGTCATTGAAACGTCTAAATTTGTCATCTTTATACATCGTTGTTATTTATAGCATCGTAAAAATGTGAATTTTTTTACAGATGTTCACTAAAATGGTGTAAAATCTTGTATTTTTTAACGATTTTTTTCCGGAAAACATTTAAAAAACTTGCATTTTTTTTCTAGTTTTTGTTTTATTAGAGTGGTAAAAAATGTGATAATTTTTAAGAAATTTATCATGTTAAAAACGGTGATAAAAAATGTGATAATTTTTAATAGATGGTCCATAAAATGATGTAAAATTTTGTATTTTTTAACAGTTTTTCGGAAAACATGTTAAAAACTCGTATTTTTTTCAAGTTTTTGTTTTCTTAGAGTGGTACAAAATATGTTAATTTTAATGGAATTTATGTAAAGCGATGAGCTTTTTATGTTGTTTTTTTCATATAATATTTAAAAAATCATGACACTAATACAGTTTGTTTTGTAAAACCGTGAAAAAAGATGACCCGGAAGTCATTGAAACGTCTAAATTTGTCATCTTTATACATCGTTGTTATTTATAGCATCGTAAAAATGTGAACCTTCTTACAGATGTTCTATAAAATGGTGTAAAATCTTGTATTTTTTAACGGTTTTTCGAAAAACATGTTAAAAACTTGCATTTCTTTTCTAGTTTTTGTTTTATTAGAGTGGTAAAAAATGTGATAATTTTTAAGAAATCTATCATGTTAAAAACGGTGGTAAAAAATGTGATAATTTTTTATAGATGGTCCTTAAAATGGTGTAAAATCTTGTATTTTTTAACTTTTTCGAAAAACATGTTAAAAACTTTTATTTTTTTCAAGTTTTTGTTTTTCTTAGAGTGGTACAAAATATGTTAATTTAATGGAACTTATGTAAAGCGGTGAGCTTTTTATGTTTTTTTTTTTCATATAATATTTAAAAAATCATGACACTAATACAGTTTGTTTTGTAAAACCGTGAAAAAAGATGACCCGGAAGTTATTGAAACGTCTAAATTTGTCATCTTTATACATCGTTGTTATTTATAGCATCGTAAAAATGTGAACTTTTTTACAGATGTTCCATAAAATGGTGTAAAATCTTGTATTTTTTAACGGTTTTTCGAAAAACATGTTAAAAACTTGCATTTTTTTATAGTTTTTGTTTTATTAGAGTGGTAAAAAATGTGATAATTTTTAAGAAATTTATCATGTTAAAAACGGTGAAAAAAATGTGATAATTTTTAATAGATGGTCCATAAAATGGTGTAAAATCTTGTATTTTTTAACAGTTTTTTCGGAAAACATGTTAAAAACTTGTATTTTTTTCAAGTTTTTGTTTTTTTAGAGTGGTACAAAATATGTTAATTTTAATGGAATTTATGTAAAGCGGTGAGCTTTTTATGTTGTTTTTTTCATATGATATTTAAAAAATCATGACACTAATACGGTTTGTTTTGTAAAACCGTGAAAAAAGATGACCCGGAAGTTATTGAAACGTCTAAATTTGTCATCTTTATACATCGTTGTTATTTATAGCATCGTAAAAATGTGAACTTTTTTACAGATGTTCCATAAAATGGTGTAAAATCTTGTATTTTTTAACAGTTTTTTTCGGAAAACATGTTAAAAAACTTGCATTTTTTTTCTAGTTTTTGTTTTATTAGAGTGGTAAAAAATGTGATAATTTTTAAGAAATTTATCATGTTAAAAACGGTGATAAAAAATGTGATAATTTTTAATAGATGGTTCATAAAATGGTGTAAAATCTTGTATTTTTTAACAGTTTTTTCGGAAAACATGTTAAAAACTTGTATTTTTTTCAAGTTTTTGTTTTCTTAGAGTGGTACAAAATATGTTAATTTTAATGGAATTTATGTAAAGCGGTGAGCTTTTTATGTTGTTTTTTTCATATAATATTTAAAAAATCATGACACTAATACAGTTTGTTTTGTAAAACCGTGAAAAAAGATGACCCGGAAGTCATTGAAACGTCTAAATTTGTCATCTTTATACATCGTTGTTATTTATAGCATCGTAAAAATGTGAACTTTTTTACAGATGTTCCATAAAATGGTGTAAAATCTTGTATTTTTTAACAGTTTTTCCGGAGAACATGTTATAAACTTGCATTTTTTTCTAGTTTTTGTTTTATTAGAGTGGTAAAAAATGTGATAATTTTTAAGAAATTTATCATGTTAAAAACGGTGATAAAAAATGTGATAATTTTTAATAGATGGTTCATAAAATGGTGTAAAATCTTGTATTTTTTAACAGTTTTTTCGAAAAACATGTTAAAAACTTTTATTTTTTTCAAGTTTTTGTTTTCTTAGAGTGGTACAAAATATGTTAATTTTAATGGAATTTATGTAAAGCGGTGAGCTTTTTAAGTTGTTTTTTTCCATTTAATATTGAAAAAATCATGACCCTAATACAGTTTGTTTTGTAGAACCGTGAAAAAAGATGACCCGGAAGTCATTGAAACGTCTAAATTTGTCATCTTTATACATCGTTGTTATTTATAGCATCGTAAAAATGTGAACTTTTTTACAGATGTTCCATAAAATGGTGTAAAATCTTGTATTTTTTAACAGTTTTTTTCGGAAAAAATCTTTAAAACTTGCATTTATTTTCTAGTTTTTGTTTTATTAGAGTGGTAAAAAATGTGATAATTTTTAAGAAATTTATCATGTTAAAAACGGTGATAAAAAACGTGATAATTTTTAATAAATGGTCCATAAAATGGTGTAAAATCTTGTATTTTTAACAGTTTTTCGGAAAACATGTTAAAAACTTGTATTTTTTTCAAGTTTTTGTTTTCTTAGAGTGGTACAAAATATGTTAATTTTAATGGAATTTATGTAAAGCGGTGAGCTTTTTATGTTGTTTTTTTCATATGATATTTAAAAAATCATGACACTAATACGGTTTGTTTTGTAAAACCGTGAAAAAAGATGACCCGGAAGTTATTGAAACGTCTAAATTTGTCATCTTTATACATCGTTGTTATTTATAGCATCGTAAAAATGTGAACTTTTTTATAGATGTTCCATAAAATGGTGTAAAATCTTGTATTTTTTAACAGTTTTTTCGGAAAACATGTTAAAAAACTTGCATTTTTTTCTAGTTTTTGTTTTATTAGAGTGGTAAAAAATGTGATAATTTTTAAGAAATTTATCATGTTAAAAACGGTGATAAAAAATGTGATAATTTTTAATAGATGGTTCATAAAATGGTGTAAAATCTTGTATTTTTTAACAGTTTTTTCGGAAAACATGTTAAAAACTTGTATTTTTTTCAAGTTTTTGTTTTCTTAGAGTGGTACAAAATATGTTAATTTTAACGGAATTTATGTAAAGCGGTGAGCTTTTTAAGTTGTTTATTTTCATTTAATATTGAAAAGTCATGACACTAATACAGTTTGTTTTGTAAAACCGTGAAAAAAGATGACCCGGAAGTCATTGAAACGTCTAAATTTGTCATCTTTATACATCGTTGTTATTTATAGCATCGTAAAAATATGAACTTTTTTATAGATGTTCTATAAAACGATGTAAAATCTTGTATTTTTTAATAGTTTTTTTCGGAAAACATGTTAAAAACTTGCATTTCTTTTCTAGTTTTTGTTTTATTAGAGTGGTAAAAAATGTGATAATTTTTAAGAAATCTATCATGTTAAAAACGGTGATAAAAAATGTGATAATTTTTAATAGATGGTCCATAAAATGGTGTAAAATTTTGTATTTTTTAACAGTTTTTCGGAAAACATGTTAAAAACTTGTATTTTTTTCAAGTTTTTGTTTTCTTAGAGTGGTACAAAATAAGTTAATTTTAATGGAATTTATGTAAAGCGGTGAGCTTTTTAAGTTGTTTTTTTCATTTAATATTTAAAAAATCATGACACTAATACAGTTTGTTTTGTAAAACCGTGAAAAAAGATGACCCGGAAGTCATTGAAACGTCTAAATTTGTCATCTTTATACATCGTTGTTATTTATAGCATCGTAAAAATGTGAACTTTTTTACAGATGTTCCATAAAATGGTGTAAAATCTTGTATTTTTTAACAGTTTTTTTCGGAAAACATGTTAAAAACTTGCATTTTTTTTCTAGTTTTTGTTTTATTAGAGTGGTAAAAAATGTGATAATTTTTAAGAAATTTATCATGTTAAAAACGGTGATAAAAAATGTGATAATTTTTAATAGATGGTCCATAAAATGATGTAAAATTTTGTATTTTTTAACAGTTTTTCGGAAAACATGTTAAAAACTTGTATTTTTTTCAAGTTGTTGTTTTCTTAGAGTGGTACAAAATATGTTAATTTTAATGGAATTTATGTAAAGCGGTGAGCTTTTTATGTTGTTTTTTTCATATAATATTTAAAAAATCATGACACTAATACAGTTTGTTTTGTAAAACCGTGAAAAAAGATGACCCGGAAGTCATTGAAACGTCTAAATTTGTCATCTTTATACATCGTTGTTATTTATAGCATCGTAAAAATTTGATAATTTTTAATAAATGGTCTATAAAATGGTGTAAAATCTTGTATTTTTTAACAGTTTTTTCGGAAAACATGTTAAAAACTTGCATTTTTTTTCTAGTTTTTGTTTTATTAGAGTGGTAAAAAATGTGATAATTTTTAAGAAATCTATCATGTTAAAAACGGTGGTAAAAAATGTGATAATTTTTTATAGATGGTTCTTAAAATGGTGTAAAATCTTGTATTTTTTAACGCTTTTTCGGAAAACATGTTAAAAACTTGTATTTTTTTCAAGTTTTTGTTTTTTTAGAGTGGTACAAAATATGTTAATTTTAATGGAATTTATGTAAAGCGGTGAGCTTTTTATGTTGTTTTTTTCATATGATATTTAAAAAATCATGACACTAATACAGTTTGTTTTGTAAAACCGTGAAAAAAGATGACCCGGAAGTTATTGAAACGTCTAAATTTGTCATCTTTATACATCGTTGTTATTTATAGCATCGTAAAAATGTGAACTTTTTTACAGATGTTCCATAAAATGGTGTAAAATCTTGTATTTTTTAACAGTTTATTTCGGAAAACATGTTAAAAAACTTGCATTTTTTTCTAGTTTTTGTTTTATTAGAGTGGTAAAAAATGTGATAATTTTTAAGAAATTTATCATGTTAAAAACGGTGATAAAAAATGTGATAATTTTTAATAGATGGTTCATAAAATGGTGTAAAATCTTGTATTTTTTAACAGTTTTTTCGGAAAACATGTTAAAAACTTGTATTTTTTTCAAGTTTTTGTTTTCTTAGAGTGGGACAAAATATGTTAATTTTAATGGAATTTATGTAAAGCGGTGAGCTTTTTAAGTTGTTTTTTTCCATTTAATATTGAAAAATCATGACACTAAGACAGTTTGTTTTGTAGAACCGTGAAAAAAGATGACCCGGAAGTCATTGAAACGTCTAAATTTGTCATCTTTATACATCGTTGTTATTTATAGCATCGTAAAAATGTGAACTTTTTTACAGATGTTCCATAAAATGGTGTAAAATCTTGTATTTTTTAACAGTTTTTTCCGGAAAACATGTTAAAAAACTTGCATTTTTTTTCTAGTTTTTGTTTTATTAGAGTGGTAAAAAATGTGATAATTTTTAAGAAATTTATCATGTTAAAAACGGTGATAAAAAATGTGATAATTTTTAATAGATGGTTCATAAAATGGTGTAAAATCTTGTATTTTTTAACAGTTTTTTCGGAAAACATGTTAAAAACTTGTATTTTTTTCAAGTTTTTGTTTTTTTAGAGTGGTACAAAATATGTTAATTTTAATGGAATTTATGTAAAGCGGTGAGCTTTTTATGTTGTTTTTTTCATATGATATTTAAAAAATCATGACACTAATACGGTTTGTTTTGTAAAACCGTGAAAAAAGATGACCCGGAAGTTATTGAAACGTCTAAATTTGTCATCTTTATACATCGTTGTTATTTATAGCATCGTAAAAATGTGAACTTTTTTACAGATGTTCCATAAAATGGTGTAAAATCTTGTATTTTTTAACAGTTTTTTTCGGAAAACATGTTAAAAACTTGCATTTTTTTCTAGTTTTTGTTTTATTAGAGTGGTAAAAAATGTGATAATTTTTAAGAAATTTATCATGTTAAAAACGGTGATAAAAAATGTGATAATTTTTAATAGATGGTTCATAAAATGGTGTAAAATCTTGTATTTTTTAACAGTTTTTTCGGAAAACATGTTAAAAACTTGTATTTTTTTCAAGTTTTTGTTTTCTTAGAGTGGTACAAAATATGTTAATTTTAATGGAATTTATGTAAAGCGGTGAGCTTTTTATGTTGTTTTTTTCATATAATATTTAAAAAATCATGACACTAATACAGTTTGTTTTGTAAAACCGTGAAAAAAGATGACCCGGAAGTCATTGAAACGTCTAAATTTGTCATCTTTATACATCGTTGTTATTTATAGCATCGTAAAAATTTGATAATTTTTAATAAATGGTCTATAAAATAGTGTAAAATCTTGTATTTTTTAACAGTTTTTTCGGAAAACATGTTAAAAACTTTTTTTTTTTCAAGTTTTTGTTTTATTAGAGTGGTAAAAAATGTGATAATTTTTAAGAAATTTATCATGTTAAAAACGGTGATAAAAAATGTGATAATTTTTAATAGATGGTTCATAAAATGGTGTAAAATCTTGTATTTTTTAACAGTTTTTTCGGAAAACATGTTAAAAACTTGTATTTTTTTCAAGTTTTTGTTTTCTTAGAGTGGTACAAAATATGTTAATTTTAATGGAATTTATGTAAAGCGGTGAGCTTTTTAAGTTGTTTTTTTCCATTTAATATTGAAAAATCATGACACTAATACAGTTTGTTTTGTAGAACCGTGAAAAAAGATGACCCGGAAGTCATTGAAACGTCTAAATTTGTCATCTTTATACATCGTTGTTATTTATAGTATCTTAAAAATGTGAACTTTTTTACAGATGTTCCATAAAATTGTGTAAAATCTTGTAATTTTTAACAGTTTTTTTCGGAAAAAATCTTAAAAACTTGCATTTATTTTCTAGTTTTTTTTTATTAGGGTGGTAAAAAATGTGATAATTTTTAAGAAATTTATGATGTTAAAAACGGTGAAAAAAAATGTGATGATTTTTAATAGATGGTCCATAAAATGGTGTAAAATCTTGTATTTTTTAACAGTTTTTTCGGAAAACATGTTAAAAACTTGTATTCTTTTCAAGTTTTTGTTTTCTTAGAGTGTTACAAAATATGTTAATTTCAATGGAGTTTATGTAAAGCGGTGAGCTTTTTATGTTGTTTTTTTTCATATAATATTTAAAAAATCATGACACTAATACGGTTTGTTTTGTAAAACCGTGAAAAAAGATGACCCGGAAGTCATTGAAACGTCTAAATTTGTCATCTTTATACATCGTTGTTATTTATAGCATCGTAAAAATGTGAACTTTTTTACAGATGTTCCATAAAATGGTGTAAAATCTTGTATTTTTTAACAGTTTTTCGGAAAACATGTTAAAAAACTTGCATTTTTTTCTAGTTTTTGTTTTATTAGAGTGGTAAAAAATGTGATAATTTTTAAGAAATTTATCATGTTAAAAACGGTGATAAAAAATGTGATAATTTTTAATAGATGGTTCATAAAATGGTGTAAAATCTTGTATTTTTTAACAGTTTTTTCGGAAAACATGTTAAAAACTTGTATTTTTTTCAAGTTTTTGTTTTCTTAGAGTGGTACAAAATATGTTAATTTTAATGGAATTTATGTAAAGCGGTGAGCTTTTTAAGTTGTTTTTTTCCATTTAATATTGAAAAATCATGACACTAATACAGTTTGTTTTGTAAAACCGTGAAAAAAGATGACCCGGAAGTCATTGAAACGTCTAAATTTGTCATCTTTATACATCGTTGTTATTTATAGCATCGTAAAAATGTGAACTTTTTTACAGATGTTCCATAAAATGGTGTAAAATCTTGTATTTTTTAACAGTTTTTTTCGGAAAACATGTTAAAAAACTTGCATTTTTTTCTAGTTTTTGTTTTATTAGAGTGGTAAAAAATGTGATAATTTTTAAGAAATTTATCATGTTAAAAACGGTGATAAAAAATGTGATAATTTTTAATAGATGGTCCATAAAATGGTGTAAAATTTTGTATTTTTAACAGTTTTTCGGAAAACATGTTAAAAACTCGTATTTTTTTCAAGTTTTTGTTTTCTTAGAGTGGGACAAAATATGTTAATTTTAATGGAATTTATGTAAAGCGGTGAGCTTTTTAAGTTGTTTTTTTCCGTTTAATATTGAAAAAACATGACACTAATACAGTTTGTTTTGTAGAACCGTGAAAAAAGATGACCCGGAAGTCATTGAAACATCTAAATTTGTCATCTTTATACGTCGTTGTTATTTATAGCATCGTAAAAATGTGAACTTTTTTACAGATGTTCCATAAAATGGTGTAAAATCTTGTATTTTTTAACAGTTTTTTTCGGAAAACATGTTAAAAACTTGCATTTTTTTCTAGTTTTTTTTAGAGTGGTAAAAAATGTGATAATTTTTAAGAAATTTATCATGTTAAAAACGGTGATAAAAAATGTGATAATTTTTAATAAATGGTCCATAAAATGGTGTAAAATCTTGTATTTTTTAACGGTTTTTCGGAAAACATGTTAAAAACTTGTATTTTTTTCAAGTTTTTGTTTTCTTAGAGTGGTACAAAATATGTTAATTTTAATGGAATTTATGTAAAGCGGTGAGCTTTTTATGTTGTTTTTTTCATATAATATTTAAAAAATCATGACACTAATACAGTTTGTTTTGTAAAACCGTGAAAAAAGATGACCCGGAAGTCATTGAAACGTCTAAATTTGTCATCTTTATACATCGTTGTTATTTATAGCATCGTAAAAATGTGAACTTTTTTACGTGTAAAATCTTGTATTTTTTAACAGTTTTTTTCAGAAAACATGTTAAAAAACTTGCATTTTTTCCTAGTTTTTGTTTTATTAGAGTGGTAAAAAATGTGATAATTTTTAAGAAATTTATCATGTTAAAAACGGTGATAAAAAATGTGATAATTTTTAATAGATGGTCCATAAAATGGTGTAAAATCTTGTATTTTTTAACAGTTTTTTCGGAAAACATGTTAAAAACTTGTATTTTTTTCAAGTTTTTGTTTTCTTAGAGTGGTACAAAATATGTTAATTTTAATGGAATTTATGTAAAGCGGTGAGCTTTTTAAGTTGTTTTTTTTCCATTTAATACTGAAAAATCATGACACTTATAAATTTTGTTTTGTAAAACCGTGAAAAAAGATGACCCGGAAGTCATTGAACCGTCTAAATTTGTCATCTTTATACATCGTTGTTATTTATAGCATCGTAAAAATGTGAACTTTTTTATAGATGTTCCATAAAATGGTGTAAAATCTTGTATTTTTTAACGGTTTTTCGGAAAACATGTTAAAAACTTGCATTTTTTTTCTAGTTTTTGTTTTATTAGAGTGGTAAAAAATGTGATAATTTTTAAGAAATTTATCATGTTAAAAACGGTGATAAAAAATGTGATAATTTTTAATAGATGGTCCATAAAATGGTGTAAAATCTTGTATTTTTTAACAGTTTTTTCGGAAAACATGTTAAAAACTTGTATTTTTTTCAAGTTTTTGTTTTCTTAGAGTGGTACAAAATATGTTAATTTTAATGGAATTTATGTAAAGCGGTGAGCTTTTTAAGTTGTTTTTTTCCATTTAATATTGAAAAATCATGACACTAATACAGTTTGTTTTGTAGAACCGTGAAAAAAGATGACCCGGAAGTCATTGAAACGTCTAAATTTGTCATCTTTATACATCGTTGTTATTTATAGCATCGTAAAAATGTGAACTTTTTTACAGATGTTCCATAAAATGGTGTAAAATCTTGTATTTTTTAACAGTTTTTTCGGAAAACATGTTAAAAACTTGCATTTTTTTCTAGTTTTTGTTTTATTAGAGTGGTAAAAAATGTGATAATTTTTAAGAAATTTATCATGTTAAAAACGGTGATAAAAAACGTGATAATTTTTAATAAATGGTCCATAAAATGGTGTAAAATCTTGTATTTTTTAACAGTTTTTTCGGAAAAATGTTAAAAACTTGTATTTTTTTCAAGTTTTTGTTTTATCTTAGAGTGGTACAAAATATGTTAATTTTAATGGAATTTATGTAAAGCGATGAGCTTTTTATGTTGTTTTTTTCATATAATATTTAAAAAATCATGACACTAATACAGTTTGTTTTGTAGAACCGTGAAAAAAGATGACCCGGAAGTCATTGAAACGTCTAAATTTGTCATCTTTATACATCGTTGTTATTTATATCATCGTAAAAATGTGAACTTTTTTACAGATGTTCCATAAAATGGTGTAAAATCTTGTATTTTTTAACAGTTTTTTTCGGAAAAAATCTTAAAAACTTGCATTTTTTTCTAGTTTTTTTTAGAGTGGTAAAAAATTTGATAATTTTTAAGAAATTTATCATGTTAAAAACGGTGATAAAAAACGTGATAATTTTTAATAAATGGTCCATAAAATGGTGTAAAATCTTGTATTTTTAACAGTTTTTTCGGAAAAATGTTAAAAACTTGTATTTTTTTCAAGTTTTTGTTTTATCTTAGAGTGGTACAAAATATGTTAATTTTAATGGAATTTATGTAAAGCGATGAGCTTTTTATGTTGTTTTTTTCATATAATATTTAAAAAATCATGACACTAATACAGTTTGTTTTGTAGAACCGTGAAAAAAGATGACCCGGAAGTCATTGAAACGTCTAAATTTGTCATCTTTATACATCGTTGTTATTTATAGCATCGTAAAAATGTGAACCTTTTTACAGATGTTCCATAAAATGGTGTAAAATCTTGTATTTTTTAACAGTTTTTTTCGGAAAACATGTTAAAAACTTGCATTTTTTTCTAGTTTTTTTTAGAGTGGTAAAAAATGTGATAATTTTTAAGAAATTTATCATGTTAAAAACGGTGATAAAAAATGTGATAATTTTTAATAAATGGTCCATAAAATGGTGTAAAATCTTGTATTTTTTAACAGTTTTTTCGGAAAACATGTTAAAAACTTGTATTTCTTTCAAGTTTTTGTTTTTTTAGAGTGGTACAAAATATGTTAATTTTAATGGAATTTATGTAAAGCGGTGAGCTTTTTATGTTGTTTTTTTCATATAATATTTAAAAAATCATGACACTAATACGGTTTGTTTTGTAAAACCGTGAAAAAAGATGACCCGGAAGTCATTGAAACGTCTAAATTTGTCATCTTTATACATCGTTGTTATTTATAGCATCGTAAAAATGTGAACTTTTTTACAGATGTTCCATAAAATGGTGTAAAATCTTGTATTTTTTAACAGTTTTTTTTCAGAAAACATGTTAAAAACTTGCATTTATTTTCTAGTTTTTGTTTTATTAGGGTGGTAAAAAATGTGATAATTTTTAAGAAATTTATCATGTTAAAAACGGTGAAAAAAAATGTGATAATTTTTAATAGATGGTCCATAAAATGGTGTAAAATCTTGTATTTTTTAACAGTTTTTTCGGAAAACATGTTAAAAACTTGTATTTTTTTCAAGTTTTTGTTTTCTTAGAGTGGTACAAAATAAGTTAATTTTAATGGAATTTATGTAAAGCGGTGAGCTTTTTAAGTTGTTTTTTTCATTTAATATTGAAAAGTCATGACACTAATACAGTTTGTTTTGTAAAACCGTGAAAAAAGATGACCCGGAAGTCATTGAAACGTCTAAATTTGTCATCTTTATACATCGTTGTTATTTATATCATCGTAAAAATGTGAACTTTTTTACAGATGTTCCATAAAATGGTGTAAAATCTTGTATTTTTTAACAGTTTTTTTCGGAAAAAATCTTAAAAACTTGCATTTTTTTCTAGTTTTTTTTAGAGTGGTAAAAAATGTGATAATTTTTAAGAAATTTATCATGTTAAAAACGGTGATAAAAAATGTGATAATTTTTAATAAATGGTCCATAAAATGGTGTAAAATCTTGTATTTTTAACAGTTTTTTCGGAAAAATGTTAAAAACTTGTATTTTTTTCAAGTTTTTGTTTTATCTTAGAGTGGTACAAAATATGTTAATTTTAATGGAATTTATGTAAAGCGATGAGCTTTTTATGTTGTTTTTTTCATATAATATTTAAAAAATCATGACACTAATACAGTTTGTTTTGTAAAACCGTGAAAAAAGATGACCCGGAAGTCATTGAAACGTCTAAATTTGTCATCTTTATACATCGTTGTTATTTATAGCATCGTAAAAATGTGAACTTTTTTACAGATGTTCCATAAAATGGTGTAAAATCTTGTATTTTTTAACAGTTTTTTTCGGAAAACATGTTAAAAACTTGCATTTTTTTCTAGTTTTTGTTTTATTAGAGTGGTAAAAAATGTGATAATTTTTAAGAAATTTATCATGTTAAAAACGGTGATAAAAAACGTGATAATTTTTAATAAATGGTCCATAAAATGGTGTAAAATCTTGTATTTTTTAACAGTTTTTTGGAAAAATGTTAAAAACTTGTATTTTTTTCAAGTTTTTGTTTTATCTTAGAGTGGTACAAAATATGTTAATTTTAATGGAATTTATGTAAAGCGATGAGCTTTTTATGTTGTTTTTTTCATATAATATTTAAAAAATCATGACACTAATACAGTTTGTTTTGTAGAACCGTGAAAAAAGATGACCCGGAAGTCATTGAAACGTCTAAATTTGTCATCTTTATACATCGTTGTTATTTATAGCATCGTAAAAATGTGAACTTTTTTACAGATGTTCCATAAAATGGTGTAAAATCTTGTATTTTTTAACAGTTTTTTTCGGAAAAATGTTAAAAACTTGCATTTTTTTCTAGTTTTTTTTAGAGTGGTAAAAAATGTGATAATTTTTTAAGAAATTTTATCATGTTAAAAACGATGATAAAAAATGTGATAATTTTTAATAAATGGTCCATAAAATGGTGTAAAATCTTGTATTTTTTAACAGTTTTTTCGGAAAACATGTTAAAAACTTGTATTTCTTTCAAGTTTTTGTTTTTTTAGAGTGGTACAAAATATGTTAATTTTAATGGAATTTATGTAAAGAGTGAGTTTTTTATGTTGTTTTTTCATATAATATTTAAAAAATCATGACACTAATACAGTTTGTTTTGTAAAACCGTGAAAAAAGATGACCCGGAAGTCATTGAAACGTCTAAATTTGTCATCTTTATACATCGTTGTTATTTATAGCATCGTAAAAATGTGAACTTTTTTACAGATGTTCCATAAAATGGTGTAAAATCTTGTATTTTTTAACAGTTTTTTTCGGAAAACATGTTAAAAAACTTGCATTTTTTTCTAGTTTTTGTTTTATTAGAGTGGTAAAAAATGTGATAATTTTTAAGAAATTTATCATGTTAAAAACGGTGATAAAAAATGTGATAATTTTTAATAGATGGTTCATAAAATGGTGTAAAATCTTGTATTTTTTAACAGTTTTTTCGAAAAACATGTTAAAAACTTTTATTTTTTTCAAGTTTTTGTTTTTCTTAGAGTGGTACAAAATATGTTAATTTTAATGGAATTTATGTAAAGAGGTGAGCTTTTTAAGTTGTTTTTTTCCATTTAATATTGAAAAATCATGACACTAATACAATTTGTTTTGTATAACCGTGAAAAAAGATGACCCGGAAGTCATTGAAACGTCTAAATTTGTCATCTTTATACATCGTTGTTATTTATATCATCGTAAAAATGTGAACTTTTTTACAGATGTTCCATAAAATGGTGTAAAATCTTGTATTTTTTAACAGTTTTTTTCGGAAAAAATCTTAAAAACTTGCATTTTTTTCTAGTTTTTTTTAGAGTGGTAAAAAATTTGATAATTTTTAAGAAATTTATCATGTTAAAAACGGTGATAAAAAACGTGATAATTTTTAATAAATGGTCCATAAAATGGTGTAAAATCTTGTATTTTTAACAGTTTTTTCGGAAAAATGTTAAAAACTTGTATTTTTTTCAAGTTTTTGTTTTATCTTAGAGTGGTACAAAATATGTTAATTTTAATGGAATTTATGTAAAGCGATGAGCTTTTTATGTTGTTTTTTTCATATAATATTTAAAAAATCATGACACTAATACAGTTTGTTTTGTAGAACCGTGAAAAAAGATGACCCGGAAGTCATTGAAACGTCTAAATTTGTCATCTTTATACATCGTTGTTATTTATAGCATCGTAAAAATGTGAACCTTTTTACAGATGTTCCATAAAATAGTGTAAAATCTTGTATTTTTTAACAGTTTTTTTCGGAAAACATGTTAAAAACTTGCATTTTTTTCTAGTTTTTTAGAGTGGTAAAAAATGTGATAATTTTTTAAGAAATTTTATCATGTTAAAAACGATGATAAAAAATGTGATAATTTTTAATAAATGGTCTATAAAATAGTGTAAAATCTTGTATTTTTTAACAGTTTTTTCGGAAAACATGTTAAAAACTTGTATTTCTTTCAAGTTTTTGTTTTTTTAGAGTGGTACAAAATATGTTAATTTTAATGGAATTTATGTAAAGCGGTGAGCTTTTTATGTTGTTTTTTTCATATAATATTTAAAAAATCATGACACTAATACAGTTTGTTTTGTAAAACCGTGAAAAAAGATGACCCGGAAGTCATTGAAACGTCTAAATTTGTCATCTTTATACATCGTTGTTATTTATAGCATCGTAAAAATGTGAACTTTTTTACAGATGTTCCATAAAATGGTGTAAAATCTTGTATTTTTTAACAGTTTTTTTCGGAAAACATGTTAAAAAACTTGCATTTTTTTCTAGTTTTTGTTTTATTAGAGTGGTAAAAAATGTGATAATTTTTAAGAAATTTATCATGTTAAAAACGGTGATAAAAAATGTGATAATTTTTAATAGATGGTTCATAAAATGGTGTAAAATCTTGTATTTTTTAACAGTTTTTTCGAAAAACATGTTAAAAACTTTTATTTTTTTCAAGTTTTTGTTTTTCTTAGAGTGGTACAAAATATGTTAATTTTAATGGAATTTATGTAAAGCGGTGAGCTTTTTATGTTGTTTTTTCATATAATATTTAAAAAATCATGACACTAATACAGTTTGTTTTGTAAAACCGTGAAAAAAGATGACCCGGAAGTCATTGAAATGTCTAAATTTGTCATCTTTATACATCGTTGTTATTTATAGTATCTTAAAAATGTGAACTTTTTTACAGATGTTCCATAAAATTGTGTAAAATCTTGTATTTTTTAACAGTTTTTTTCGGAAAAAATCTTAAAAACTTGCATTTATTTTCTAGTTTTTTATTAGAGTGGTAAAAAATGTGATAATTTTTAATAAATTTATCATGTTAAAAACGGTGATAAAAAATGTGATAATTTTTAATAAATGGTCCATAAAATGGTGTAAAATCTTGTATTTTTTAACAGTTTTTTCGGAAAATATGTTAAAAACTTGTATTCTTTTCAAGTTTTTGTTTTCTTAGAGTGGTACATAATATGTTAATTTTAATGGAATTTATGTAAAGCGGTGAGCTTTTTATGTTGTTTTTTTTCATATAATATTTAAAAAATCATGACACTAATACGGTTTGTTTTGTAAAACCGTGAAAAAAGATGACCCGGAAGTTATTGAAACGTCTAAATTTGTCATCTTTATACATCGTTGTTATTTATAGCATCGTAAAAATGTGAACTTTTTTACAGATGTTCCATAAAATGGTGTAAAATCTTGTATTTTTTAACAGTTTTTTTCGGAAAACATGTTATAAACTTGCATTTTTTTCTAGTTTTTGTTTTATTAGAGTGGTAAAAAATGTGATAATTTTTAAGAAATTTATCATGTTAAAAACGGTGATAAAAAATGTGATAATTTTTAATAGATGGTCCATAAAATGGTGTAAAATCTTGTATTTTTTAACAGTTTTTTCGGAAAACATGTTAAAAACTTGTATTTTTTTCAAGTTTTTGTTTTCTTAGAGTGGTACAAAATATGTTAATTTTAATGGAATTTATGTAAAGCGTGAGCTTTTTAAGTTGTTTTTTTTCCATTTAATAATTAAAAAATGATGACACTTATACATTTTGTTTTGTAAAACCGTGAAAAAAGATGACCCGGAAGTCATTGAAACGTCTAAATTTGTCATCTTTATACATCGTTGTTATTTATAGCATCGTAAAAATGTGAACTTTTTTATAGATGTTCCATAAAATGGTGTAAAATCTTGTATTTTTTAACAGTTTTTTTCGGAAAACATGTTAAAAAGTTGCATTTTTTTTCTAGTTTTTGTTTTATTAGAGTGGTAAAAAATGTGATAATTTTTAAGAAATTTATCATGTTAAAAACGGTGATAAAAAATGTGATAATTTTTAATTGATGGTCCATAAAATGGTGTAAATTTTGTATTTTTAACAGTTTTTCGGAAAACATGTTAAAAACTTGTATTTTTTTCAAGTTGTTGTTTTCTTAGAGTGGTACAAAATATGTTAATTTTAATGGAATTTATGTAAAGCGGTGAGCTTTTTAAGTTGTTTTTTTCCATTTAATATTGAAAAATCATGACACTAATACAGTTTGTTTTGTAGAACCGTGAAAAAAGATGACCCGGAAGTCATTGAAACGTCTAAATTTGTCATCTTTATACATCGTTGTTATTTATAGCATCGTAAAAATTTGATAATTTTTAATAAATGGTCTATAAAATAGTGTAAAATCTTGTATTTTTTAACAGTTTTTTTCGAAAAAAATCTAAAAAACTAGCAATTTTTTTCTAGTTTTTTTTAGAGTGGTAAAAAATGTGATAATTTTTAAGAAATTTATCATGTTAAAAACGGTGATAAAAAATGTGATAATTTTTAATAAATGGTCAATAAAATGGTGTAAAATCTTGTATTTTTTAACGGTTTTTCGGAAAACATGTTAAAAACTTGTATTCTTTTCAAGTTTTTGTTTTCTTAGAGTGTTACAAAATATATTAATTTTAATGGAATTTATGTAAAGAGTGAGTTTTTTATGTTGTTTTTTCATATAATATTTAAAAAATCATGACACTAATACAGTTTGTTTTGTAAAACCGTGAAAAAAGATGACCCGGAAGTCATTGAAATGTCTAAATTTGTCATCTTTATACATCGTTGTTATTTATAGTATCTTAAAAATGTGAACTTTTTTACAGATGTTCCATAAAATTGTGTAAAATCTTGTATTTTTTAACGGTTTTTCGGAAAACATGTTAAAAAACTTGCATTTTTTTCTAGTTTTTGTTTTATTAGAGTGGTAAAAAATGTGATAATTTTTAAGAAATTTATCATGTTAAAAACGGTGATAAAAAATGTGATAATTTTTAATAGATGATCCATAAAACGGTGTAAAATGTTGTATTTTTTAACAGTTTTTTCGGTAAAATGTTAAAAACTTGTATTTTTTTCAAGTTTTTGTTTTCGTAGAGTGTTATAAAATATGTTAATTTTAAAGGAATTTATGTAAGCGGTGAGCTTTTTAAGTTGTTTTTTCCATTTAATATTGAAAAATCATGACCCTGATAAATTTTGTTTTGTAAAACCGTGAAAAAAGATGACACCATCATTGACCGTCTAAAAATTTCCTTTTTACCACAAAAATTATCACATTTTTTACCATCGTAAAAAAACAAAAACTTTTTTTTTTAACAGATTTTTCGAAAAATGTTAAAAATTCAAGATTTTTATTTTATGAAACATCTATAAAAAAGTTCACATTTTTACGATGCTATAAATAACAACGATGTATAAAGATGACAAATTTAGACGTTTCAATGACTCCGGGGGTCATCTTTTTTCACGGTTATACAAAACAAATTGTATTAGTGTCATGATTTTTCAATATTAAATGGAAAAAAACAACTTAAAAAGCTCACCGCTTTACATAAATTCCATTAAAATTAACTTATTTTGTACCACTCTAAGAAAAAAAAAACTTGAAAAAAATAAAAGTTTTTAACATGTTTTTCGAAAAAACTGTTAAAAAATACAAGATTTTACACCATTTTATGGACCATTTATTAAAAATTATCACATTTTTTATCACCGTTTTTAACATGATAAATTTCTTAAAAATTATCACATTTTTTACCACTCTAATAAAACAAAAACTAGAAAAAAATGCAAGTTTTTTAACATGTTTTCCGAAAAAAACTGTTAAAAAATACAAGATTTTACACCATTTTATGGAACATCTGTAAAAAAGTTCACATTTTTACGATGCTATAAATAACAACGATGTATAAAGATGACAAATTTAGACGTTTCAATAACTTCCATGTCATCTTTTTTCACGGTTTTACAAAACAAACCGTATTAGTGTCATGATTTTTTAAATATCATATGAAAAAAACAACATAAAAAGCTCACCGCTTTACATAAATTCCATTAAAATTAACATATTTTGTACCACTCTAAAAAAACAAAAACTTGAAAGGAATACAAGTTTTTAACATGTTTTCCGAAAAAACTGTTAAAAAATACAAGATTTTACACCATTTTATGGACCATTTATTAAAAATTATCACATTTTTTATCATCGTTTTTAACATGATAAAATTTCTTAAAAAATTATCACATTTTTTACCACTCTAAAAAAAACTAGAAAAAAATGCAAGTTTTTAACATGTTTTCCGAAAAAAACTGTTAAAAAATACAAGATTTTACACCATTTTATGGAACATCTGTAAAAAGGTTCACATTTTTACGATGCTATAAATAACAACGATGTATAAAGATGACAAATTTAGACGTTTCAATGACTTCCGGGTCATCTTTTTTCACGGTTTTACAAAACAAACTGTATTAGTGTCATGACTTTTCAATATTAAATGAAAAAAACAACTTAAAAAGCTCACCGCTTTACATAAATTCCATTAAAATTAACTTATTTTTTACCACTCTAAGAAAACAAAAACTTGAAAAAAATACAAGTTTTTAACATGTTTTTCGAAAAAACTGTTAAAAAATACAAGATTTTACACCATTTTATGAACCATCTATTAAAAATTATCACATTTTTTATCACCGTTTTTAACATGATAAATTTCTTAAAAATTATCACATTTTTTACCACTCTAATAAAACAAAAACTAGAAAAATGCAAGTTTTTAACATGTTTTCTGTTAAAAAATACAAGATTTTACACCATTTTATTGAACATCTGTAAAAAAGTTCACATTTTTACGATGCTATAAATAACAACGATGTATAAAGATGACAAATTTAGACGTTTCAATAACTTCCGGGTCATCTTTTTTCACGGTTTTACAAAACAAACCGTATTAGTGTCATGATTTTTTAAATATCATATGAAAAAAACAACATAAAAAGCTCACCGCTTTACATAAATTCCATTAAAATTAACATATTTTGTACCACTCTAAAAAAACAAAAACTTGAAAGGAATACAAGTTTTTAACATGTTTTCCGAAAAAACTGTTAAAAAATACAAGATTTTACACCATTTTATAGACCATTTATTAAAAATTATCACATTTTTTATCACCGTTTTTAACATGATAAATTTCTTAAAAATTATCACATTTTTTACCACTCTAATAAAACAAAAACTAGAAAAAAATGCAAGTTTTTTAACATGTTTTCCGAAAAAAACTGTTAAAAAATACAAGATTTTACACCATTTTATGGAACATCTGTAAAAAAGTTCACATTTTTACGATGCTATAAATAACAACGATGTATAAAGATGACAAATTTAGACGTTTCAATGACTTCCGGGTCATCTTTTTTCACGGTTTTACAAAACAAACTGTATTAGTGTCATGATTTTTTAAATATTATATTAAAAAAAAACAACATAAAAAGCTCACCGCTTTACATAAATTCCATTAAAATTAACATATTTTGTACCACTCTAAGAAAACAAAAACTTGAAAAAAAATACAAGTTTTTAACATATTTTCCGAAAAAACTGTTAAAAAACACTATATTTTACACCATTTTATGGACCATTTATTAAAAATTATCACATTTTTTATCACCGTTTTTAACATGATAAATTTATTAAAAATTATCACATTTTTTACCACTCTAATAAAAAACTAGAAAATAAATGCAAGTTTTTAAGATTTTTTCCGAAAAAAACTGTTAAAAAATACAAGATTTTACACAATTTTATGGAACATCTGTAAAAAAGTTCACATTTTTAAGATACTATAAATAACAACGATGTATAAAGATGACAAATTTAGACATTTCAATGACTTCCGGGTCATCTTTTTTCACGGTTTTACAAAACAAACTGTATTAGTGTCATGATTTTTTAAATATTATATGAAAAAACAACATAAAAAGCTCACCGCTTTACATAAATTCCATTAAAATTAACATATTTTGTACCACTCTAAGAAAAACAAAAACTTGAAAAAAATAAAAGTTTTTAACATGTTTTTCGAAAAAACTGTTAAAAAATACAAGATTTTACACCATTTTATGAACCATCTATTAAAAATTATCACATTTTTTATCATCGTTTTTAACATGATAAAATTTCTTAAAAAATTATCACATTTTTTACCACTCTAAAAAACTAGAAAAAAATGCAAGTTTTTAACATGTTTTCCAAAAAAACTGTTAAAAAATACAAGATTTTACACCATTTTATGGAACATCTGTAAAAAAGTTCACATTTTTACGATGCTATAAATAACAACGATGTATAAAGATGACAAATTTAGACGTTTCAATAACTTCCGGGTCATCTTTTTTCACGGTTTTACAAAACAAACCGTATTAGTGTCATGATTTTTTAAATATCATATGAAAAAAACAACATAAAAAGCTCACCGCTTTACATAAATTCCATTAAAATTAACATATTTTGTACCACTCTAAAAAAACAAAAACTTGAAAGAAATACAAGTTTTTAACATGTTTTCCGAAAAAACTGTTAAAAAATACAAGATTTTACACTATTTTATAGACCATTTATTAAAAATTATCACATTTTTTATCACCGTTTTTAACATGATAAATTTCTTAAAAATTATCACATTTTTTACCACTCTAATAAAACAAAAACTAGAAAAAAAATGCAAGTTTTTTAACATGTTTTCCGAAAAAAACTGTTAAAAAATACAAGATTTTACACCATTTTATGGAACATCTGTAAAAAAGTTCACATTTTTACGATGCTATAAATAACAACGATGTATAAAGATGACAAATTTAGACGTTTCAATGACTTCCGGGTCATCTTTTTTCACGGTTTTACAAAACGAACTGTATTAGTGTCATGATTTTTTAAATATTATATGAAAAAAACAACATAAAAAGCTCATCGCTTTACATAAATTCCATTAAAATTAACATATTTTGTACCACTCTAAGATAAAACAAAAACTTGAAAAAAATACAAGTTTTTAACATTTTTCCGAAAAAACTGTTAAAAATACAAGATTTTACACCATTTTATGGACCATTTATTAAAAATTATCACGTTTTTTATCACCGTTTTTAACATGATAAATTTCTTAAAAATTATCAAATTTTTTACCACTCTAAAAAAAACTAGAAAAAAATGCAAGTTTTTAAGATTTTTTCCGAAAAAAACTGTTAAAAAATACAAGATTTTACACCATTTTATGGAACATCTGTAAAAAAGTTCACATTTTTACGATGATATAAATAACAACGATGTATAAAGATGACAAATTTAGACGTTTCAATGACTTCCGGGTCATCTTTTTTCACGGTTATACAAAACAAATTGTATTAGTGTCATGATTTTTCAATATTAAATGGAAAAAAACAACTTAAAAAGCTCACCTCTTTACATAAATTCCATTAAAATTAACATATTTTGTACCACTCTAAGAAAAACAAAAACTTGAAAAAAATAAAAGTTTTTAACATGTTTTTCGAAAAAACTGTTAAAAAATACAAGATTTTACACCATTTTATGAACCATCTATTAAAAATTATCACATTTTTTATCACCGTTTTTAACATGATAAATTTCTTAAAAATTATCACATTTTTTACCACTCTAATAAAACAAAAACTAGAAAAAAATGCAAGTTTTTTAACATGTTTTCCGAAAAAAACTGTTAAAAAATACAAGATTTTACACCATTTTATGGAACATCTGTAAAAAAGTTCACATTTTTACGATGCTATAAATAACAACGATGTATAAAGATGACAAATTTAGACGTTTCAATGACTTCCGGGTCATCTTTTTTCACGGTTCTACAAAACAAACTGTATTAGTGTCATGATTTTTTAAATATCTAATGAAAAAAACAACATAAAAAGCTCACCGCTTTACATAAATTCCATTAAAATTAACATATTTTGTACCACTCTAAAAAAACAAAAACTTGAAAAAAATACAAGTTTTTAACATGTTTTTCGAAAAAACTGTTAAAAAATACAAGATTTTACACCATTTTATGAACCATCTATTAAAAATTATCACATTTTTTATCATCGTTTTTAACATGATAAAATTTCTTAAAAAATTATCACATTTTTTACCACTCTAAAAAAAACTAGAAAAAAATGCAAGTTTTTAACATTTTTCCGAAAAAAACTGTTAAAAAATACAAGATTTTACACCATTTTATGGAACATCTGTAAAAAAGTTCACATTTTTACGATGCTATAAATAACAACGATGTATAAAGATGACAAATTTAGACGTTTCAATGACTTCCGGGTCATCTTTTTTCACGGTTCTACAAAACAAACTGTATTAGTGTCATGATTTTTTAAATATTATATGAAAAAAACAACATAAAAAGCTCATCGCTTTACATAAATTCCATTAAAATTAACATATTTTGTACCACTCTAAGATAAAACAAAAACTTGAAAAAAATACAAGTTTTTAACATTTTTCCGAAAAAACTGTTAAAAATACAAGATTTTACACCATTTTATGGACCATTTATTAAAAATTATCACGTTTTTTATCACCGTTTTTAACATGATAAATTTCTTAAAAATTATCAAATTTTTTACCACTCTAATAAAACAAAAACTAGAAAAGATTGCAAGTATTAAACATGTTTTCCGAAAAAAAGCATTAAAAAATACAAGATTTTACACCATTTTATGGAACATCTGTAAAAAAGTTCACATTTTTACGATGATATAAATAACAACGATGTATAAAGATGACAAATTTAGACGTTTCAATGACTTCCGGGTCATCTTTTTTCACGGTTTTACAAAACAAACTGTATTAGTGTCATGACTTTTCAATATTAAATGAAAAAAACAACTTAAAAAGCTCACCGCTTTACATAAATTCCATTAAAATTAACATATTTTGTACCACTCTAGAAAAACAAAAAACTTGAAAAAAATACAAGTTTTTAACATTTTTCCGAAAAAACTGTTAAAAAATACAAGATTTTACACCATTTTATGAACCATCTATTAAAAATTATCACATTTTTTATCACCGTTTTTAACATGATAAATTTCTTAAAAATTATCACATTTTTACCACTCTAATAAAACAAAAACTAGAAAAAAAATGCAAGTTTTTAAGATGTTTTTCCGAAAAAAGCTGTTAAAAAATACAAGATTTTACACCATTTTATGGAACATACGTAAAAAAAGTTCACATTTTTACGATGCTATAAATAACAACGATGTATAAAGATGACAAATTTAGACGTTTCAATGACTTCCGGGTCATCTTTTTCACGGTTTTACAAAACAAAGCGTATTAGTGTCATGATTTTTTAAATATTAAATGGGAAAAAACAACGTAAAAAGCTCACCGCTTTACATAAATTCCATTAAAATTAACATATTTTGTACCACTCTAAGAAAACAAAAATTTGAAAAAAATACAAGTTTTTAACATCTTTTCCGAAAAAACTGTTAAAAAATACAAGATTTTACACCATTTTATGGACCATCTATTAAAAATTATCTCATTTTTTTTCACCATTTTTAACATGATAAATTTCTTAAAAATTATCACATTTTTACCACTCTAATAAAACAAAAACTAGAAAAAATGCAAGTTTTTAACATGTTTTCGAAAAAAAGCTGTTAAAAAATACAAGATTTTACACCATTTTATTGAACATCTGTAAAAAAAGTTCACATTTTTACGATGCTATAAATAACAACGATGTATAAAGATGACAAATTTAGACGTTTCAATAACTTCCGGGTCATCTTTTTTCACGGTTTTACAAAACAAACCGTATTAGTGTCATGATTTTTTAAATATCTAATGAAAAAAACAACATAAAAAGCTCACCGCTTTACATAAATTCCATTAAAATTAACATATTTTGTACCACTCTAAAAAAACAAAAACTTGAAAGGAATACAAGTTTTTAACATTTTTCCGAAAAAACTGTTAAAAAATACAAGATTTTACACCATTTTATGGACCATTTATTAAAAATTATCACATTTTTTATCATCGTTTTTAACATGATAAAATTTCTTAAAAATTATCACATTTTTTACCACTCTAATAAAACAAAAACTAAAAAAAAATGCAAGTTTTTTAACATGTTTTCCGAAAAAAACTGTTAAAAAATACAAGATTTTACACCATTTTATGGAACATCTGTAAAAAGGTTCACATTTTTACGATGCTATAAATAACAACGATGTATAAAGATGACAAATTTAGACGTTTCAATGACTTCCGGGTCATCTTTTTTCACGGTTTTACAAAACAAACCGTATTAGTGTCATGATTTTTTAAATATCATATGAAAAAAACAACATAAAAAGCTCACCGCTTTACATAAATTCCATTAAAATTAACATATTTTGTACCACTCTAAGAAAAACAAAAACTTGAAAAAAATAAAAGTTTTTAACATGTTTTTCGAAAAAACTGTTAAAAAATACAAGATTTTACACCATTTTATGAACCATCTATTAAAAATTATCACATTTTTTATCACCGTTTTTAACATGATAAATTTCTTAAAAATTATCACATTTTTTACCACTCTAATAAAACAAAAACTAGAAAAAAATGCAAGTTTTTTAACATGTTTTCTGAAAAAAAACTGTTAAAAAATACAAGATTTTACACTATTTTATAGACCATTTATTAAAAATTATCAAATTTTTACGATGCTATAAATAACAACGATGTATAAAGATGACAAATTTAGACGTTTCAATGACTTCCGGGTCATCTTTTTTCACGGTTCTACAAAACAAACTGTATTAGTGTCATGATTTTTTAAATATTATATGAAAAAAACAACATAAAAAGCTCATCGCTTTACATAAATTCCATTAAAATTAACATATTTTGTACCACTCTAAGATAAAACAAAAACTTGAAAAAAATACAAGTTTTTAACATTTTTCCGAAAAAACTGTTAAAAATACAAGATTTTACACCATTTTATGGACCATTTATTAAAAATTATCATGTTTTTTATCACCGTTTTTAACATGATAAATTTCTTAAAAATTATCACATTTTTTACCACTCTAATAAAACAAAAACTAGAAAAAAAAATGCAAGTTTTTAAGATTTTTTCCGAAAAAAAAGCATTAAAAAATACAAGATTTTACACCATTTTATGGAACATCTGTAAAAAGTTCACATTTTTACGATGATATAAATAACAACGATGTATAAAGATGACAAATTTAGACGTTTCAATGACTTCCGGGTCATCTTTTTTCACGGTTATACAAAAACAAATTGTATTAGGGTCATGATTTTTCAATATTATATGGAAAAAAACAACTTAAATAGCTCACCGCTTTATATAAATTCCTTTAAAATTAACACATTTATGCCACTCTAAAAAAACAAAAACTTGAAAAAAATACAAGTTATTAACATTTTTTCCGAAAAAACTGTTAAAAAATACAAGATTTTACACCATTTTAAGGACCATCTATAAAAAATTATCACATTTTTTATCACCGTTTTTAACATGATAGATTTCTTAAAAATTATCACATTTTTTACCACTCTAATAAAACAAAAACTAGAAAAAATGCAAGTTTTTTAACATGTTTTCCGAAAAAGCGTTAAAAAATACAAGATTTTACACCATTTTATGGAACATCTATAAAAAAGTTCACATTTTTACGATGCTATAAATAACAACGATGTATAAAGATGACAAATTTAGACGTTTCAATGACTTCCGGGTCATCTTTTTTCACGGTTTATACAAAACAATATTTATTAGTGTCATGATTTTTCAATATTAAATGGAAAAAAACAACTTTAAAAGTTAACCGCTTTACATAAATTCCTTTAAAATTAACATATTTTGTACCATTATAAAAAAACAAAAACTTGAAAAAAATACAAGTTTTAACATGTTTTTCGAAAAAACTGTTAAAAAATACAAGATTTTACACCATTTTATGGACCATCTATAAAAAATTATCACATTTTTATCACGTTTTTTAACATGATAGATTTCTTAAAAATTCTCACATTTTTTACCGCTCTAATAAAACAAAACCTAGAAAAAAAATGCAAGTTTTTAACATGTTTTCCGAAAAAAACTATTAAAAAATACAAGATTTTACATCGTTTTATGGAACATCTATAAAAAAGTTCATATTTTTACGATGCTATAAATAACAACGATGTATAAAGATGACAAATTTAGACGTTTCAACGACTTCCGGGTCATCTTTTTTCACGGTTTTACAAAAAAATTGTATTAGTGTCATGATTTTTCAATATTAAATGAAAAAAAACAACTTAAAAAGCTCACCGCTTTACATAAATTCCATTAAAATTAACATATTTTGTACCACTCTAAGAAAACAAAAACTTGAAAAAAATACAAGTTTTTAACATGTTTTCGAAAAAAGCTTGTTAAAAAATACAAGATTTTACATCATTTTATGGACCATCTATTAAAAATTATCACATTTTTTATCACCGTTTTTAACATGATAAATTTCTTAAAATTATCACATGTTTTACCACTCTAATAAAACAAAAACTAGAAAAAAAATGCAAGTTTTTAACATGTTTTCCGAAAAAAACTGTTAAAAAATAAAAGATTTTACACCATTTTATTGAACATCTGTAAAAAAGTTCACATTTTTACGATGCTATAAATAACAACGATGTATAAAGATGACAAATTTAGACGTTTCAATAACTTCCGGGTCATCTTTTTTCACGGTTTTACAAAACAAACTGTATTAGTGTCATGATTTTTTAAATATTATATAAAAAAAACAACATAAAAAGCTCACCGCTTTACATAAATTCCATTAAAATTAACATATTTTGTACCACTCTAAGAAAACAAAAATTTGAAAAGAATACAAGTTTTTAACATGTTTTCCGAAAAAACTGTTAAGAATACAAGATTTTACACCATTTTATGGACCATCTATTAAAAATTATCACATTTTTTATCACCGTTTTTAACATGATAAATTTCTTAAAAATTATCACATTTTTTACCACGCTAAAAAAAAACTAGAAAAAAATGCAAGTTTTTAAGATTTTTCGAAAAAAATTGTTAAAAAATACAAGATTTTACACCATTTTATAGAACATCTGTAAGAAAGTTCACATTTTTACGATGCTATAAATAACAACGATGTATAAAGATGACAAATTTAGACGTTTCAATGACTTCCGGGTCATCTTTTTTCACGGTTTTACAAAACAAACTGTATTAGTGTCATGATTTTTTAAATATTATATAAAAAAAACAACATAAAAAGCTCACCGCTTTACATAAATTCCATTAAAATTAACATATTTTGTACCACTCTAAGAAAACAAAAATTTGAAAAGAATACAAGTTTTTAACATGTTTTCCGAAAAAAGCATTTAAAAAATACAAGATTTTACATCATTTTATGGACCATCTATTAAAAATTATCACATTTTTTATCACCGTTTTTAACATGATAAATTTTCTTAAAAATTATCACATTTTTTACCACTCTAATAAAACAAAAACTAGAAAAAAAATGCAAGTTTTTAACATGTTTTCGAAAAAAAGCTGTTAAAAAATACAAGATTTTACACCATTTTATGGAACATCTATAAAAAAGTTCATATTTTTACGATACTATAAATAACAACGATGTATAAAGATGACAAATTTAGACGTTTCAATGACTTCCGGGTCATCTTTTTTCACGGTTTTACAAAACAAACTGTATTAGTGTCATGACTTTTCAATATTAAATGAAAAAAACAACTTAAAAAGCTCACCGCTTTACATAAATTCCATTAAAATTAACTTATTTTTTACCACTCTAAGAAAAACAAAAACTTGAAAAAAATACAAGTTTTTAACATGTTTTCCGAAAAAAGCTTGTTAAAAAATACAAGATTTTACACCATTTTATGGACCATCTATTAAAAATTATCACATTTTTTATCACCGTTTTTAACATGATAAATTTCTTAAAAATTATCACATTTTTTACCACTCTAATAAAACAAAAACTAGAAAAAAATGCAAGTTTTTAACATGTTTTTCGAAAAAAAGCTGTTAAAAAATACAAGATTTTACACCATTTTATGGAACATACGTAAAAAAGTTCACATTTTTACGATGCTATAAATAACAACGATGTATAAAGATGACAAATTTAGGCGTTTCAATGACTTCCGGGTCATCTTTTTTCACGGTTCTACAAAACAAAGCTGTATTAGTGTCATGATTTTTAAATATTAAATGGAAAAAAACAACTTAAAAAGCTCACGCTTTACATAAATTCCATTAAAATTAACATATTTTGTACCACTCTAAAAAAAAAAAAACTTGAAAAAAATACAAGTTTTTAACATGTTTCCGAAAAAAAAGCATTAAAAAATACAAGATTTTACACCATTTTATGGACCATCTATTAAAAATTATCACATTTTTTATCATCGTTTTTAACATGATAAATTTATTAAAAATTATCACATTTTTTACCACTCTAATAAAACAAAAACTAGAAAAAATGCAAGTTTTTTAACATGTTTTCGAAAAAAAAGCTGTTAAAAAATACAAGATTTTACACCATTTTATTGAACATCTATAAAAAAAGTTCACATTTTTACGATGCTATAAATAACAACGATGTATAAAGATGACAAATTTAGACGTTTCAATGACTTCCGGGTCATCTTTTTTCACGGTTTTACAAAACAAAGCTGTATTAGTGTCATGATTTTTCAAATATTATATGAAAAAAAACAACATAAAAAGCTCACCGCTTTACATAAATTCCATTAAAATTAACATATTTTGTACCACTCTAAGAAAAACAAAAACTTGAAAAAAATACAAGTTTTTAACATGTTTTCCGAAAAAACTGTTAAAAAATACAAGATTTTACACCATTTTATGAACCATCTATTAAAAATTATCACATTTTTTATCACGTTTTTAACATGATAAATTTCTTAAAAATTATCACATTTTTTACCACTCTAATAAAACAAAAACTAGAAAAAAAATGCAAGTTTTTAACATGTTTTCGAAAAAAAATTTGTTAAAAAATACAAGATTTTACACCATTTTATGGAACATACGTAAAAAAGTTCACATTTTCACGATGCTATAAATAACAACGATGTATAAAGATGACAAATTTAGGCGTTTCAATAACTTCCGGGTCATCTTTTTTCACGGTTTTACAAAACAAACCGTATTAGTGTCATGATTTTTTAAATATTATATGAAAAAAAACAACATAAAAAGCTCACCGCTTTACATAAATTCAATTAAAATTAATATATTTTGTAACACTCTAAAAAAACAAAAACTTGAAAAAAATACAAGTTTTTAACATGTTTTCCAAAAAAACTGTTAAAAAATACAAGATTTTACACCATTTTATGGACCATCTATTAAAAATTATCACATTTTTTATCACCGTTTTTAACATGATAAATTTCTTAAAAATTATCACATTTTTTACCACGCTAAAAAAAACTAGAAAAAAATGCAAGTTTTTAACATGTTTTCCAAAAAAAACTGTTAAAAAATACAAGATTTTACACCATTTTATGGAACATCTGTAAAAAAGTTCACATTTTTACGATGCTATAAATAACAACGATGTATAAAGATGACAAATTTAGACGTTTCAATGACTTCCGGGTCATCTTTTTTCACGGTTCTACAAAACAAACTGTATTAGTGTCATGATTTTTCAATATTAAATGGAAAAAAACAACTTAAAAAGCTCACCGCTTTACATAAATTCCATTAAAATTAACTTATTTTGTACCACTCTAAGAAAACAAAAACTTGAAAAAAATACAAGTTTTTAACATGTTTTCGAAAAAAGCTGTTAAAAAATACAAGATTTTACACCATTTTATGGAACCATCTATTAAAAATCATCACATTTTTTTCACCGTTTTTAACATGATAAATTTCTTAAAAATTATCACATTTTTTACCACTCTAATAAAACAAAAACTAGAAAAAAATGCAAGTTTTTAACATGTTTTCCGAAAAAAACTGTTAAAAAATACAAGATTTTACACCATTTTATGGAACATCTGTAAAAAGGTTCACATTTTTACGATGCTATAAATAACAACGATGTATAAAGATGACAAATTTAGACGTTTCAATGACTTCCGGGTCATCTTTTTTCACGGTTTTACAAAACAAACTGTATTAGTGTCATGATTTTTTTAAATATTATATGAAAAAAACAACATAAAAAGCTCACCGCTTTACATAAATTCCATTAAAATTAACTTATTCTTTACCACTCTAAGAAAACAAAAACTTGAAAAAAATACAAGTTTTTAACATGTTTTCCGAAAAAACTGTTAAAAAATACAAGATTTTACACCATTTTATGAACCATCTATTAAAAATTATCACATTTTTATCACCGTTTTTAACATGAAAAATTTCTTAAAAATTATCACATTTTTTTACCACTCTAATAAAACAAAAACTAGAAAAAATGCAAGTTTTTTAACATGTTTTCCGAAAAAAGCATTAAAAAATACAAGTTTTTAATTTTACACCATTTTATTGAACATCTGTAAAAAAGTTCACATTTTTACGATGCTATAAATAACAACGATGTATAAAGATGACAAATTTAGACGTTTCAATAACTTCCGGGTCATCTTTTTTCACGGTTTTACAAAACAAACAATCTGTATTAGGGTCATGATTTTAAATATTATATGAAAAAACAAACATAAAAAGCTCACCGCTTTACATAAATTCCATTAAAATTAACATATTTTGTACCACTCTAAGAAAACAAAAACTTGAAAAAAATACAAGTTTTTAACATGTTTTCCGAAAAAACTGTTAAAAAATACAAGATTTTACACCATTTTATGGACCATCTATTAAAAATTATCACATTTTTTATCACCGTTTTTAACATGATAAATTTCTTAAAAATTATCACATTTTTACCACTCTAATAAAACAAAAACTAGAAAAAAATGCAAGTTTTTAAGATGTTTTCCGAAAAAAACTGTTAAAAAATACAAGATTTTACACAATTTTATGGAACATCTGTAAAAAAGTTCACATTTTTACGATGCTATAAATAACAACGATGTATAAAGATGACAAATTTAGACGTTTCAATGACTTCCGGGTCATCTTTTTTCACGGTTTTACAAAACAAAATGTATAAGTGTCATGATTTTTCAGTATTAAATGGAAAAAAAACAACTTAAAAAGCTCACGCTTTACATAAATTCTATTAAAATTAACATATTTTGTACCACTCTAAGAAAACAAAAACTTGAAAAAAATACAAGTTTTTAACATGTTTTCCGAAAAAACTGTTAAAAAATACAAGATTTTACACCATTTTATGAACCATCTATTAAAAATTATCACATTTTTTATCACCGTTTTTAACATGATAAATTTCTTAAAAATTATCACATTTTTTTACCACTCTAATAAAACAAAAACTAGAAAAAAATGCAAGTTTTTAACATGTTTTCCGAAAAAAACTGTTAAAAAATACAAGATTTTACACCATTTTATGGAACATCTGTAAAAAAGTTCACATTTTTACGATGCTATAAATAACAACGATGTATAAAGATGACAAATTTAGACGTTTCAATGACTTCCGGGTCATCTTTTTTCACGGTTCTACAAAACAAACTGTCTTAGTGTCATGATTTTTCAATATTAAATGGAAAAAAACAACTTAAAAAGCTCACCGCTTTACATAAATTCCATTAAAATTAACATATTTTGTACCACTCTAAGAAAACAAAAACTTGAAAAAAATACAAGTTTTTAACATGTTTTTCGAAAAAACTGTTAAAAAATACAAGATTTTACACCATTTTATGAACCATCTATTAAAAATTATCACATTTTTTATCACCGTTTTTAACATGATAAATTTCTTAAAAATTATCACATTTTTTACCACTCTAATAAAACAAAAACTAGAAAAAAAATGCAAGTTTTTTAACATGTTTTCCGAAAAAAAACTGTTAAAAAATACAAGATTTTACACCATTTTATGGAACATCTGTAAAAAAGTTCACATTTTTACGATGCTATAAATAACAACGATGTATAAAGATGACAAATTTAGACGTTTCAATAACTTCCGGGTCATCTTTTTTCACGGTTTTACAAAACAAACCGTATTAGTGTCATGATTTTTTAAATATTATATGAAAAAAAACAACATAAAAAGCTCACCGCTTTACATAATTCCATTAAAATTAACATATTTTGTACCACTCTAAGAAAAACAAAAACTTGAAAAAAATAAAAGTTTTTAACATGTTTTCGAAAAAAGCGTTAAAAAATACAAGATTTTACACCATTTTATGGATCATTTATTAAAAATTATCACGTTTTTTATCACCGTTTTTAACATGATAAATTTCTTAAAAATTATCACATTTTTTACCACTCTAATAAAACAAAAACTTGAAAAAAATGCAAGTTTTTTAACATGTTTTTCCGAAAAAAGCATGTTAAAAAATACAAGATTTTACACCATTTTATGGAACATGCATAAAAAAAGTTCACATTTTTACGATGCTATAAATAACAACGATGTATAAAGATGACAAATTTAGACGTTTCAATGACTTCCGGGTCATCTTTTTTCACGGTTCTACAAAACAAGCGTATTAGTGTCATGATTTTTTAATATTAAATGAAAAAAACAACATAAAAAGCTCACCGCTTTACATAAATTCCATTAAAATTAACATATTTTGTACCACTCTTGGAAAACAAAAACTTGAAAAAAATACAAGTTTTTAACATGTTTTCGAAAAAAGCTGTTAAAAAATACAAGATTTTACACCATTTTATGGACCATCTATTAAAATTATCACATTTTTTATCACCGTTTTCAACATGATAAATTTCTTAAAATTATCACATTTTTTACCACTCTAATAAAACAAAAACTAGAAAAAAATGCAAGTTTTTAACATGTTTTCCGGAAAAAAACTATTAAAAAATACAAGATTTTACATCGTTTTATGGAACATCTATAAAAAAGTTCATATTTTTACGATGCTATAAATAACAAGGATGTATAAAGGTGACAAATTTAGACGTTTCAATGACTTCGGGTCATCTTTTTTCACGGTTTTACAAAACAAACTGTATTAGTGTCACGATTTTTTAAATATTATATAAAAAAACAACATAAAAAGCTCACCGCTTTACATAAATTCCATTAAAATTAACATATTTTGTACCACTCTAAGAAAACAAAAACTTGAAAGAAATACAAGTTTTTAACATGTTTTCGAAAAAAGCTGTTAAAAAATACAAGATTTTACACCATTTTATGAACCATTTATTAAAAATTATCACATTTTTATCGCCGTTTTTAACATGATAAAATTTCTTAAAAAATTATCACATTTTTACCACTCTAATAAAACAAAAACTAGAAAAAATGCAAGTTTTTAACATGTTTTTCGAAAAAAAGCATTAAAAAATACAAGATTTTACACCATTTTATAGACCATTTATTAAAAATTATCAAATTTTTACGATGCTATAAATAACAACGATGTATAAAGATGACAAATTTAGACGTTTCAATGACTTCCGGGTCATCTTTTTTCACGGTTCTACAAAACAAACTGTATTAGTGTCATGATTTTTTAAATATTATATGAAAAAAACAACATAAAAAGCTCACCGCTTTACATAAATTCAATTAAAATTAACATATTTTGTACCACTCTAAAAAAACAAAAACTTGAAAAAAATACAAGTTTTTAACATGTTTTCCGAAAAAAACTGTTAAAAAATACAAGATTTTACACCATTTTATCGACCATTTATTAAAAATTATCACATTTTTTATCACCGTTTTTAACATGATAAATTTCTTAAAAATTATCACATTTTTAACCACTCTAAAAAAACTTGCAAGTTTTTAACATGTTTTCCGAAAAAAACTGTTAGAAAATACAAGATTTTACACCATTTTATTGAACATCTGTAAAAAAGTTCACATTTTTACGATGCTATAAATAACAACGATGTATAAAGATGACAAATTTAGACGTTTCAATAACTTCCGGGTCATCTTTTTTAACGGTTTTACAAAACAAAGCTGTATTAGTGTCATGAATTTTTAAATATTATATGAAAAAAACAACATAAAAAGCTCACCGCTTTACATAAATTCCATTAAAATTAACATATTTTGTACCACTCTAAAAAAACAAAAACTTGAAAAAAATACAAGTTTTTAACATGTTTTTCGAAAAAACTGTTAAAAAATACAAGATTTAACACCATTTTATGGACCATCTATTAAAAATTATCACATTTTTTTCACCGTTTTTAACATGATAAATTTTTTTAAAAATTATCACATTTTTTACCACTCTAATAAAACAAAAACTAGAGAAAAAAAATCAACTTTTTAACATGTTTTTCGGAAAAAACTGTTAAAAAATACAAGATTTTACACCATTTTATAGAACATCTGTAAGAAGGTTCACATTTTTACGATGCTATAAATAACAACGATGTATAAAGATGACAAATTTAGACGTTTCAATGACTTCCGGGTCATCTTTTTCACGGTTTTACAAAACAAACTGTATTAGTGTCATGATTTTTTAAATATTATATGAAAAAAACAACATAAAAAGCTCATCGCTTTACATAAATTCCATTAAAATTAACATATTTTGTACCACTCTAAGAAAACAAAAACTTGAAAAAAATACAAGTTTTTAACAAATTTTCCGAAAAAGCATTAAAAAATACAAGATTTTACACCATTTTATGAACCATCTATTAAAAATTATCACATTTTTTATCACCGTTTTTAACATGATAAATTTCTTAAAAATTATCACATTTTTTACCACTCTAATAAAACAAAAACTAGAAAAAAATGCAAGTTTTTTAACATGTTTTCCGAAAAAAACTGTTAAAAAATACAAGATTTTACACCATTTTATGGAACATGCGTAAAAAGTTCACATTTTTACGATGCTATAAATAACAACGATGTATAAAGATGACAAATTTAGACGTTTCAATGACTTCCGGGTCATCTTTTTTCACGGTTCTACAAAACAAACTGTATTAGTGTCATGATTTTTCAATATTAAATGGGAAAAAACAACGTAAAAAGCTCACCGCTTTACATAAATTCCATTAAAATTAACATATTTTGTACCACTCTAAGAAAACAAAAACTTGAAAAAAATACAAGTTTTTAACATGTTTTCCGAAAAACTGTTAAAAATACAAGATTTTACACCATTTTATGAACCATCTATTAAAAATTATCACATTTTTTATCACCGTTTTTAACATGATAAATTTCTTAAAAATTATCACATTTTTACCACTCTAATAAAACAAAAACTAGAAAAAAATGCAAGTTTTTTAACATGTTTTCCGAAATAAAGCATTAAAAAATACAAGATTTTACACCATTTTATGGAACATCTGTAAAAAAGTTCACATTTTTACGATGCTATAAATAACAACGATGTATAAAGATGACAAATTTAGACGTTTCAATGACTTCCGGGTCATCTTTTTTCACGGTTCTACAAAACAAACTGTATTAGTGTCATGATTTTTTAAATATTATATGAAAAAAACAACATAAAAAGCTCATCGCTTTACATAAATTCCATTAAAATTAACATATTTTGTACCACTCTAAGAAAACAAAAACTTGAAAAAAATACAAGTTTTTAACATGTTTTTCCGAAAAAACTGTTAAAAAATACAAGATTTTACACCATTTTATGGACCATTTATTAAAAATTATCACGTTTTTTATCACCGTTTTTAACATGATAAATTTCTTAAAAATTATCACATTTTTTACCACTCTAAAAAAAAACTAGAAAAAAATGCAAGTTTTTAAGATTTTTTCCGAAAAAAAGCTTGTTAAAAAATACAGATTTTACACCATTTTATGGAACATACGTAAAAAAGTTCACATTTTTACGATGCTATAAATAACAACGATGTATAAAGATGACAAATTTAGACGTTTCAATGACTTCCGGGTCATCTTTTTTCACGGTTTTACAAAACAAACTGTATTAGTGTCATGATTTTTAAATATTAAATGGAAAAAAACAACTTAAAAAGCTCACCGCTTTACATAAATTCCATTAAAATTAACATATTTTGTACCACTCTAAGAAAACAACAACTTGAAAAAAATACAAGTTTTTAACATGTTTTCCGAAAAAACTGTTAAAAAATACAAAATTTTACATCATTTTATGGACCATCTATTAAAAATTATCACATTTTTTATCACCGTTTTTAACATGATAAATTTCTTAAAAATTATCACATTTTTTACCACTCTAATAAAACAAAAACTAGAAAAAAATGGAAGTTTTTTAACATGTTTTCCGAAAAAAAAACTGTTAAAAAATACAAGATTTTACACCATTTTATGGAACATCTGTAAAAAAGTTCACATTTTTACGATGCTATAAATAACAACGATGTATAAAGATGACAAATTTAGACGTTTCAATAACTTCCGGGTCATTTTTTTTACGGTTTTACAAAACAAACTGTATTTGTGTCATGATTTTTTAAATATTATATGAAAAAAAACAACATAAAAAGCTCACCGCTTTACATAAATTCCATTAAAATTAACATATTTTGTACCACTCTAAAAAAACAAAAACTTGAAAGGAATACAAGTTTTTAACATTTTTCCGAAAAAACTGTTAAAAAATACAAGATTTTACACCATTTTATGGACCATTTATTAAAAATTATCACGTTTTTTATCACCGTTTTTAACATGATAAATTTCTTAAAAATTATCAAATTTTTTACCACTCTAAAAAAAAACTAGAAAAAAATGCAAGTTTTTTAACATTTTTTCGAAAAAAACTGTTAAAAAATACAAGATTTTACACCATTTTATGGAACATCTGTAAAAAAGTTCACATTTTTACGATGCTATAAATAACAACGATGTATAAAGATGACAAATTTAGACGTTTCAATGACTTCCGGGTCATCTTTTTTCACGGTTCTACAAAACAAACTGTATTAGTGTCATGATTTTTAAATATTAAATGGAAAAAAACAACTTAAAAAGCTCACGCTTTACATAAATTCCATTAAAATTAACATATTTTGTACCACTCTAAGAAAACAAAAACTTGAAAAAAATACAAGTTTTTAACATGTTTTTCGAAAAAACTGTTAAAAAATACAAGATTTTACACCATTTTATGAACCATCTATTAAAAATTATCACATTTTTTATCACCGTTTTTAACATGATAAATTTCTTAAAAATTATCACATTTTTAACCACTCTAAAAAAAACTTGAAAAAAATGCAAGTTTTTAACATGTTTTCCGAAAAAAACTGTTAAAAAATACAAGATTTTACACCATTTTATGGAACATCTGTAAAAAAGTTCACATTTTTACGATCTATAAATAACAACGATGTATAAAGATGACAAATTTAGACGTTTCAATAACTTCCGGGTCATCTTTTTTCACGGTTCTACAAAACAAACTATATTAGGGTTATGATTTTTCAATATTATATGAGAAAAAAACAACATAAAAAGCTCATCGATTTACATAAATTCCATTAAAATTAAGATATTTTATACCACTCTCAGAAAACAAAAACTTGAAAAAAATAAAAGTTTTTAACATGTTTTTCGAAAAAACTGTTAAAAAATACAAGATTTTACACCATTTTATGAACCATCTATTAAAAATTATCACATTTTTTATCATCGTTTTTAACATGATAAAATTTCTTAAAAATTATCACATTTTTTACCACTCTAATAAAACAAAAACTAAAAAAAAATGCAAGTTTTTTAACATGTTTTCCGAAAAAAACTGTTAAAAAATACAAGATTTTACACCATTTTATGGAACATACGTAAAAAAGTTCACATTTTTACGATGCTATAAATAACAACGATGTATAAAGATGAAAAATTTAGACGTTTCAATGATTTCCGGGTCATCTTTTTTCACGGTTCTACAAAACAAACTGTATTAGTGTCATGATTTTTTAAATATTATATGAAAAAAACAACATAAAAAGCTCATCGCTTTACATAAATTCCATTAAAATTAACATATTTTGTACCACTCTAAGATAAAACAAAAACTTGAAAAAAATACAAGTTTTTAACATTTTTCCGAAAAAAGCATTAAAAAATACAAGATTTTACACCATTTTAAGGACCATCTATAAAAAATTATCACATTTTTATCACCGTTTTTAACATGATAAATTTCTTAAAAATTATCACATTTTTTACCACTCTAATAAAACAAAAACTAGAAAAAAATGCAAGTTTTTTAACATGTTTTCCGAAAAAAACTGTTAAAAAATACAAGATTTTACACCATTTTATGGAACATCTGTAAAAAGTTCACATTTTTACGATGCTATAAATAACAACGATGTATAAAGATGACAAATTTAGACGTTTCAATAACTTCCGGGTCATCTTTTTTCACGGTTTTACAAAACAAACTGTATTAGTGTCATGATTTTTTAAATATTATATGAAAAAAACAACATAAAAAGCTCACCGCTTTACATAAATTCCATTAAAATTAACATATTTTGTACCACTCTAAGAAAAACAAAAACTTGAAAAAAATAAAAGTTTTTAACATGTTTTTCGAAAAAACTGTTAAAAAATACAAGATTTTACACCATTTTAAGGACCATTTATTAAAAATTATCACATTTTTATCACCGTTTTTAACATGATAAATTTCTTAAAAATTATCACATTTTTTACCACTCTAATAAAACAAAAACTAGAAAAAAATGCAAGTTTTTAACATGTTTTCCGAAAAAAACTGTTAAAAAATACAAGATTTTACACCATTTTATGGAACATCTGTAAAAAGGTTCACATTTTTACGATGCTATAAATAACAACGATGTATAAAGATGACAAATTTAGACGTTTTCAATGACTTCCGGGTCATCTTTTTTCACGGTTTTACAAAACAAACTGTATTAGTGTCATGACTTTTCAATATTAAATGAAAAAAACAACTTAAAAAGCTCACGCTTTACATAAATTCCATTAAAATTAACATATTTTGTACCACTCTAAGAAAACAAAAACTTGAAAAAAATACAAGTTTTTAACATGTTTTCCGAAAAAACTGTTAAAAAATACAAGATTTTACACCATTTTATGAACCATCTATTAAAAATTATCACATTTTTTATCACCGTTTTTAACATGATAAATTTCTTAAAAATTATCACATTTTTTACCACTCTAATAAAACAAAAACTAGAAATAAATGCAAGTTTTTAACATGTTTTCCGAAAAAAACTGTTAAAAAATACAAGATTTTACACCATTTTATGGAACATCTATAAAAAAGTTCACATTTTTACGATGCTATAAATAACAACGATGTATAAAGATGACAAATTTAGACGTTTCAATGACTTCCGGGTCATCTTTTTTACGGTTTTACAAAACAATTTGTATTAGTGTCATGATTTTTTAAATATCATATGAAAAAAACAACATAAAAAGCTCACCGCTTTACATAAATTCCATTAAAATTAACATATTTTGTACCACTCTAAAAAAACAAAAACTTGAAAGGAATACAAGTTTTTAACATGTTTTCCGAAAAAACTGTTAAAAAATACAAGATTTTACACCATTTTATGGACCATTTATTAAAAATTATCACATTTTTTATCATCGTTTTTAACATGATAAAATTTCTTAAAAAATTATCACATTTTTTACCACTCTAAAAAAAACTAGAAAAAAATGCAAGTTTTTAACATGTTTTCCGAAAAAAAACTGTTAAAAAATACAAGATTTTACACCATTTTATGGAACATCTGTAAAAAGGTTCACATTTTTACGATGCTATAAATAACAACGATGTATAAAGATGACAAATTTAGACGTTTCAATGACTTTCGGGTCAATGCTTTTTTTCACGGTTTTACAAAACAAACTATATTAGGGTTATGATTTTTCAATATTATATGAGAAAAAAACAACATAAAAAGCTCATCGATTTACATAAATTCCATTAAAATTAAGATATTTTATACCACTCTCAGAAAACAAAAACTTGAAAAAAATACAAGTTTTTAACATGTTTTCGGAAAAAACTGTTATAGAATACAAGATTTTACACCATTTTATGGACCATCTATTAAAAATTATCACATTTTTTATCACCGTTTTTAACATGATAAATTTCTTAAAAATTATCACATTTTTTACCACTCTAATAAAACAAAAACTAGAAAAAAATGCAAGTTTTTAACATGTTTTCCGAAAAAACTATTAAAAAATACAAGATTTTACACCATTTTATGGAACATACGTTAAAAAGTTCACATTTTTACGATGCTATAAATAACAACGATGTATAAAGATGACAAATTTAGGCGTTTCAATGACTTCCGGGTCATCTTTTTTCACGGTTTACAAAACAAGCGTATTAGTGTCATGATTTTTCAATATTATATGAAAAAAAACAACATAAAAAGCTCACCGCTTTACATAAATTCCATTAAAATTAACTTATTTTGTAACACTCTAAGAAAACAAAAACTTGAAAAAAATAAAAGTTTTTAACATGTTTTTCGAAAAAACTGTTAAAAAATACAAGATTTTACACCATTTTATAAACCATCTATTAAAAATTATCACATTTTTTATCACCGTTTTTAACATGATAAATTTCTTAAAAATTATTAAATTTTTTACCACTCTAAAAAAAACTAGAAAAAAATGCAAGTTTTTTAACATGTTTTCCGAAAAAAACTGTTAAAAAATACAAGATTTTACACCATTTTATGGAACATCTGTAAAAAAGTTCACATTTTTACGATGCTATAAATAACAACGATGTATAAAGATGACAAATTTAGACGTTTCAATGACTTCCGGGTCATCTTTTTTCACGGTTTTACAAAACAAACTGTATTAGTGTCATGATTTTTTAAATATTATATGAAAAAAAACAACATAAAAAGCTCACCGCTTTACATAAATTCCATTAAAATTAACATATTTTGTAACACTCTAAGAAAACAAAAACTTGAAAAAAATACAAGTTTTTAACATGTTTTCCAAAAAAACTGTTAAAAAATACAAGATTTTACACCATTTTATGAACCATCTATTAAAAATTATCACATTTTTTATCACCGTTTTTAACATGATAAATTTCTTAAAAATTATCACATTTTTTACCACTCTAATAAAACAAAAACTAGAAAAAAATGCAAGTTTTTTAACATGTTTTCCGGAAAAAAGCTTGTTAAAAAATACAAGATTTTACACCATTTTATGGAACATACGTAAAAAAGTTCACATTTTTACGATGCTATAAATAACAACGATGTATAAAGATGACAAATTTAGACGTTTCAATGACTTCCGGGTCATCTTTTTTCACGGTTTTACAAAACAAACTGTATTAGTGTCATGATTTTTTAAATATTATATGAAAAAAACAACATAAAAAGCTCATCGCTTTACATAAATTCCATTAAAATTAACATATTTTGTACCACTCTAAGATAAAACTAAAACTTGAAAAAAATACAAGTTTTTAACATGTTTTCCGAAAAAACTGTTTAAAATTACAAGATTTTACACCATTTTATGGACCATCTATTAAAAATTATCACATTTTTTTCACCGTTTTTAACATGATAAATTTCTTAAAAATTATCACATTTTTTACCACTCTAATAAAACAAAAACTAGAAAAAAATGCAAGTTTTTAACATGTTTTCCGAAAAAAACTATTAAAAAATACAAGATTTTACATCATTTTATGGAACATCTATAAAAAAGTTCACATTTTTACGATGCTATAAATAACAACGATGTATAAAGATGACAAATTTAGACGTTTCAATGACTTCCGGGTCATCTTTTTTCACGCAAAACAAACTGTATTAGGGTCATGATTTTTCAATATTATATGGAAAAAAACAACTTAAATAGCTCACCGCTTTATATAAATTCCTTTAAAATTAACACATTTTGTGCCACTCTAAAAAAACAAAAACTTGAAAAAAATACAAGTTATTAACATTTTTTCCGAAAAAACGGTTAAAATATACAAGATTTTACACCATTTTATGAACCATCTATTAAAAATTATCACATTTTTTATCACCGTTTTTAACATGATAAATTTCTTAAAAATTATCACATTTTTTACCACTCTAATAAAACAAAAACTAGAAAAAAATGCAAGTTTTTTAACATGTTTTCGAAAAAAAGCATTAAAAAATACAAGATTTTACACCATTTTAGTGAACATCTGTAAAAAAGTTCACATTTTTACGATGCTATAAATAACAACGATGTATAAAGATGACAAATTTAGACGTTTCAATGACTTCCGGGTCATCTTTTTTCACGGTTTTACAAAACAAAGCTTGTATTTGTGTCATGATTTTTTAAATATTATATGAAAAAAAAACTACATAAAAAGCTCACCGCTTTACATAAACTCCATTAAAATTAACATATTTTGTAACACTCTAAGAAAACAAAAACTTGAAAAGAATACAAGTTTTTAACATGTTTTCCGAAAAAACTGTTAAAAAATACAAGATTTTACACCATTTTATGGACCATTTATTAAAAATTATCACATTTTTTATCACCGTTTTTAACATGATAAATTTATTAAAAATTATCACATTTTTTACCACTCTAATAAAAAACTAGAAAATAAATGCAAGTTTTTTAAGATTTTTCCGAAAAAAAGCTTGTTAAAAAATACAAGATTTTACACCATTTTATGGAACATACGTAAAAAAGTTCACATTTTTAAGATACTATAAATAACAACGATGTATAAAGATGACAAATTTAGACGTTTCAATGACTTCCGGGTCATCTTTTTTCACGGTTTTACAAAACAAACTGTATTAGTGTCATGTTTTTTCAATATTAAATGGAAAAAAACAACTTAAAAAGCTCACCGCTTTACATAAATTCCATTAAAATTAACATATTTTGTACCAATCTAAGAAAACAAAAACTTGAAAAAAATACAAGTTTTTAACATGTTTTAAGAAAAAACTGTTAAAAAATACAAAATTTTACACCATTTTACGGACCCATCTATAAAAAATTATCACATTTTTTACCACCGTTTTTAACATGATAAATTTGTCAAAAATTATCACATTTTTTACCACTCTAATAAAACAAAAATTAGAAAAAAAATGCAAGTTTTTAACATGTTTTCCGAAAAAAAGCTTGTTAAAAAATACAAGATTTTACACCATTTTATGGAACATACGTAAAAAAGTTCACATTTTTACGATGCTATAAATAACAACGATGTATAAAGATGACAAATTTAGACGTTTCAATGACTTCCGGGTCATCTTTTTTCACGGTTCTACAAAACAAAGTTTGTATTAGTGTCATGATTTTTTTTAAATATTAAATGGAAAAAAACAACATAAAAAGCTCAACGCTTTACATAAATTCCATTAAAATTAACATATTTTGTACCACTCTAAGAATACAAAAATTTGAAAAAAATACAAGTTTTTAACATGTTTTCCGAAAAAACTGTTAAGAATACAAGATTTTACACCATTTTATGGACCATCTATTAAAAATTATCACATTTTTTATCACCGTTTTTAACATGATAAATTTCTTAAAAATTATCACATTTTTTACCACTCTAAAAAAAACTAGAAAAAAATGCAAGTTTTTAACATGTTTTCCGAAAAAAACTGTTAAAAAATACAAGATTTTACACCATTTTATGGAACATCTGTAAAAAAGTTCACATTTTTACGATGCTATAAATAACAACGATGTATAAAGATGACAAATTTAGACGTTTCAATAACTTCCGGGTCATCTTTTTTAACGGTTTTACAAAACAAACTGTATTTGTGTCATGATTTTTTAAATATTATATGAAAAAAAAACTACATAAAAAGCTCACCGCTTTACATAAACTCCATTAAAATTAACATATTTTGTAACACTCTAAGAAAAACAAAAACTTGAAAAAAATAAAAGTTTTTAACATGTTTTTCGAAAAAACTGTTAAAAAATACAAGATTTTACACCATTTTATGAACCATCTATTAAAAATTATCACATTTTTTATCACCGTTTTTAACATGATAAATTTCTTAAAAATTATCACATTTTTTACCACTCTAATAAAACAAAAACTAGAAAAAAATGCAAGTTTTTTAACATGTTTTCCGAAAAAAACTGTTAAAAAATACAAGATTTTACACCATTTTATGGAACATCTGTAAAAAAGTTCACATTTTTACGATGCTATAAATAACAACGATGTATAAAGATGACAAATTTAGACGTTTCAATGACTTCCGGGTCATCTTTTTTCACGGTTTTACAAAACAAAGCTTGTATTAGTGTCATGATTTTTCAAATATTAAATGAAAAAAACAACATAAAAAGCTCACCGCTTTACATAAATTCCATTAAAATTAACTTATTTTGTACCACTGTAAGAAAACAAAAACTTGAAAAAAATACAAGTTTTTAACATGTTTTCGAAAAAAGCATTAAAAAATACAAGATTTTACACCATTTTATGAACCATCTATTAAAAATTATCACATTTTTTATCACCGTTTTTAACATGATAAATTTCTTAAAAATTATCACATTTTTTACCACTCTAATAAAACAAAAACTAGAAAAAAAATGCAAGTTTTTTAACATGTTTTCCGGAAAAAACTGTTAAAAAATACAAGATTTTACACCATTTTATGGAACATCTGTAACAAAGTTCACATTTTTACGATGCTATAAATAACAACGATGTATAAAGATGACAAATTTAGACGTTTCAATGACTTCCGGGTCATCTTTTTTCACGGTTTTACAAAACAAACTGTATTAGTGTCATGACTTTTCAATATTAAATGAAAAAAACAACTTAAAAAGCTCACCGCTTTACATAAATTCAATTAAAATTAACTTATTTTGTACCACTCTAAGAAAACAAAAACTTGAAAAAAATACCAGTTGTTAACATGGTTTCCGAAAAAGCATTAAAATATACAAGATTTTACACCATTTTATGGACCATCTATAAAAAATTATCACATTTTTACCACCGTTTTTAACATGATAAATTTCTTAAAAATTATCACATTTTTTACCACTCTAATAAAACAAAAACTAGAAAAAAAATGCAAGTTTTTAACATGTTTTCCGAAAAAACTGTTAAAAAATACAAGATTTTACACCGTTTTTTGGATCATATATAAAAAAGTTCATATTTTTACGATGCTATAAATAACAACGATGTATAAAGATGACAAATTTAGACGTTTCAATGACTTCCGGGTCATCTTTTTTTCACGTTTCTACAAACAAACTGTATTAGTGTCATGACTTTTCAATATTAAATGAAAAAAACAACTTAAAAAGCTCACCGCTTTACATAAATTCCATTAAAATTAACATATTTTGTACCACTCTAAGAAAACAAAAACTTGAAAAAAATACAAGTTTTTAACATGTTTTTCGAAAAAACTGTTAAAAAATACAAGATTTTACACCATTTTATGAACCATCTATTAAAAATTATCACATTTTTTATCACCGTTTTTAACATGATAAATTTCTTAAAAATTATCACATTTTTTTACCACTCTAATAAAACAAAAACTAGAAAAAAATGCAAGTTTTTTAACATGTTTTCCGAAAAAAACTGTTAAAAAATACAAGATTTTACACCATTTTATGGAACATCTGTAAAAAAGTTCACATTTTTACGATGCTATAAATAACAACGATGTATAAAGATGACAAATTTAGACGTTTCAATAACTTCCGGGTCATCTTTTTTCACGGTTTTACAAAACAAACCGTATTAGTGTCATGATTTTTTAAATATCATATGAAAAAAACAACATAAAAAGCTCACCGCTTTACATAAATTCCATTAAAATTAACATATTTTGTACCACTCTAAAAAAACAAAAACTTGAAAGGAATACAAGTTTTTAACATGTTTTCCGAAAAAACTGTTAAAAAATACAAGATTTTACACCATTTTATGGACCATTTATTAAAAATTATCACATTTTTTATCATCGTTTTTAACATGATAAAATTTCTTAAAAAATTATCACATTTTTTACCACTCTAAAAAAAACTAGAAAAAAATGCAAGTTTTTAACATGTTTTCCGAAAAAAACTGTTAAAAAATACAAGATTTTACACCATTTTATGGAACATCTGTAAAAAGGTTCACATTTTTACGATGCTATAAATAACAACGATGTATAAAGATGACAAATTTAGACGTTTCAATGACTTCCGGGTCATCTTTTTTCACGGTTCTACAAAACGAACTGTATTAATGTCATGATTTTTTAAATATTATATGAAAAAAACAACATAAAAAGCTCATCGCTTTACATAAATTGCATTAAAATTAACATATTTTGTACCACTCTAAGAAAACAAAAACTTGAAAAAAATACAAGTTTTTAACATGTTTTCGAAAAAAGCATTAAAAAATACAAGATTTTACACCATTTTATGGACCATCTATTAAAAATTATCACATTTTTTATCACCGTTTTTAACATGATAAATTTCTTAAAAATTATCACATTTTTTACCACTAAAAAAAAAAACTAGAAAAAAATGCAAGTTTTTAACATGTTTTCCGAAAAAAACTGTTAAAAAATACAAGATTTTACACCATTTTATGGAACATCTATAAAAAGGTTCACATTTTTACGATGCTATAAATAACAACGATGTATAAAGATGACAAATTTAGACGTTTCAATGACTTCCGGGTCATCTTTTTTCACGGTTTTACAAAACGAACTGTATTAGTGTCATGATTTTTTAAATATTATATGAAAAAAACAACATAAAAAGCTCATCGCTTTACATAAATTCCATTAAAATTAACATATTTTGTACCACTCTAAGAAAAACAAAAACTTGAAAAAAATAAAAGTTTTTAACATGTTTTCCGAAAAAACTGTTAAAAAATACAAGATTTTACACCATTTTATGAACCATCTATTAAAAATTATCACATTTTTTATCACCGTTTTTAACATGATAAATTTCTTAAAAATTATCACATTTTTTACCACTCTAATAAAACAAAAACTAGAAAAAAATGCAAGTTTTTTAACATGTTTTCCGAAAAAAACTGTTAAAAAATACAAGATTTTACACCATTTTATGGAACATCTGTAAAAAAGTTCACATTTTTACGATGCTATAAATAACAACGATGTATAAAGATGACAAATTTAGACGTTTCAATGACTTCCGGGTCATCTTTTTTCACGGTTTTACAAAACAAACTGTATTAGTGTCATGATTTTTTAAATATTATATGAAAAAAACAACATAAAAAGCTCACCGCTTTACATAAATTCCATTAAAATTAACATATTTTGTACCACTCTAAAAAAACAAAAACTTGAAAGGAATACAAGTTTTTAACATGTTTTCCGAAAAAACTGTTAAAAAATACAAGATTTTACACCATTTTATGGACCATTTATTAAAAATTATCACATTTTTTATCACCGTTTTTAACATGATAAATTTCTTAAAAATTATTAAATTTTTTACCACTCTAAAAAAAACTAGAAAAAAATGCAAGTTTTTAAGATTTTTCGAAAAAAATTGTTAAAAAATACAAGATTTTACACCATTTTATAGAACATCTGTAAGAAAGTTCACATTTTTACGATGCTATAAATAACAACGATGTATAAAGATGACAAATTTAGACGTTTCAATGACTTCCGGGTCATACAAACTGTATTAGGGTCATGATTTTTCAATATTATATGGAAAAAAACAACTTAAATAGCTCACCGCTTTACATAAATTCCATTAAAATTAACATATTTTGTACCACTCTAAGAAAACAAAAACTTGAAAAAAATACAAGTTATTAACATGTTTTCGAAAAAAGCATTAAAAATACAAGATTTTACACCATTTTAAGGACCATCTATTAAAAATTATCACATTTTTTATCACCGTTTTTAACATGATAAATTTCTTAAAAATTATCACATTTTTTACCACTCTAATAAAACAAAAACTAGAAAAAAATGCAAGTTTTTAACATGTTTTCCGAAAAAAACTGTTAAAAAATACAAGATTTTACACCATTTTATGGAACATCTGTAAAAAGGTTCACATTTTTACGATGCTATAAATAACAACGATGTATAAAGATGACAAATTTAGACGTTTCAATGACTTCCGGGTCATCTTTTTCCACGGTTCTACAAAACAAACTGTATTAGTGTCATGATTTTTAAATATTAAATGGAAAAAAACAACATAAAAAGCTCACCGCTTTACATAAATTCCATTAAAATTAACATATTTTGTACCACTCTAAGAAAACAACAACTTGAAAAAAATACAAGTTTTTAACATGTTTTTCCGAAAAGCATTAAAAAATACAAGATTTTACACCATTTTATGGACCATTTATTAAAAATTATCACATTTTTTATCATCGTTTTTAACATGATAAAATTTCTTAAAAAATTATCACATTTTTTACCACTCTAAAAAAAACAAGAAAAAAATGCAAGTTTTTAACATGTTTTCCAAAAAAGCTGTTAAAAAATACAAGATTTTACACCATTTTATGGAACATACGTAAAAGTTCACATTTTTACGATGCTATAAATAACAACGATGTATAAAGATGACAAATTTAGACGTTTCAATGACTTCCGGGTCATCTTTTTTCACGGTTCTACAAAACAAACTGTATTAGTGTCATGATTTTTCAATATTAAATGAAAAAAAAACTTAAAAAGCTCATCCGCTTTACATAAATTCCATTAAAATTAACATATTTTGTACCACTCTAAGAAAACAAAAACTTGAAAAAAATACAAGTTTTTAACATGTTTTCCGAAAAAACTGTTAAAAAATACAAGATTTTACACCATTTTATGGACCATCTATTAAAAATTATCACATTTTTTTTCACCGTTTTTAACATGATAAATTTCTTAAAAATTATCACATTTTTTACCACTCTAATAAAACAAAAACTAGAAAAAAATGCAAGTTTTTTAACATGTTTTCCGAAAAAAACTGTTAAAAAATACAAGATTTTACACCATTTTATGGAACATCTGTAAAAAAGTTCACATTTTTACGATGCTATAAATAACAACGATGTATAAAGATGACAAATTTAGACGTTTCAATGACTTCCGGGTCATCTTTTTCACGGTTCTACAAAACAAAATGTATAAGTGTCATGATTTTTCAGTATTAAATGGAAAAAAAACAACTTAAAAAGCTCACGCTTTACATAAATTCCATTAAAATTAACATATTTTGTACCACTCTAAGAAAACAAAAACTTGAAAAAAATACAAGTTTTTAACATGTTTTCCGAAAAAACTGTTAAAAAATACAAGATTTTACACCATTTTATGAACCATCTATTAAAAATTATCACATTTTTTTTCACCGTTTTTAACATGATAAATTTCTTAAAAATTATCACATTTTTTACCACTCTAATAAAACAAAAACTAGAAAAAATGCAAGTTTTTAACATGTTTTTCGAAAAAAAGCATTTAAAAAATACAAGATTTTACACCATTTTATGGAACATCTATAAAAAAGTTCACATTTTTACGATGCTATAAATAACAACGATGTATAAAGATGACAAATTTAGACGTTTCAATGACTTCCGGGTCATCTTTTTTCACGGTTCTACAAAACAAGCTGTATTAGTGTCATGATTTTTTAAATATTATATGAAAAAAAACAACATAAAAAGCTCATCCGCTTTACATAAATTCCATTAAAATTAACATATTTTGTACCACTCTAAGAAAACAAAAACTTGAAAAAAATACAAGTTTTTAACATTTTTTCCGAAAAAATTGTTAAAAAATACAAGATTTTACACCATTTTAAGGACCATCTATAAAAAATTATCACATTTTTAACCACCGTTTTTAACATGATAGATTTCTTAAAAATTATCACATTTTTTACCACTCTAATTAAATAAAAACTATAAAAAAATGCAAGTTTTTAACATGTTTTCCGAAAAAAGCATTAAAAAATACAAGATTTTACACCATTTTATGGAACATACTTTAAAAAAGTTCACATTTTTACGATGCTATAAATAACAACGATGTATAAAGATGACAAATTTAGACGTTTCAATGACTTCCGGGTCATCTTTTTTCACGGTTCTACAAAACAAACTGTATTAGTGTCATGATTTTTTAAATATTATATGAAAAAAACAACATAAAAAAGCTCCTTAAACTTTACATAAATTCCATTAAAATTAACATATTTTGTACCACTCTAAAAAAACAAAAACTTGAAAGAAATACAAGTTTTTAACATGTTTTCCGAAAAAACTGTTAAAAAATACAAGATTTTACACCATTTTATGGACCATTTATTAAAAATTATCACATTTTTTATCACCGTTTTTAACATGATAAATTTCTTAAAAATTATCACATTTTTTACCACTCTAATAAAACAAAAACTAGAAAAAAAAATGCAAGTTTTTAACATGTTTTCCGAAAAAAACTATTAAAAAATACAAGATTTTACATCGTTTTATGGAACATCTATAAAAAAGTTCACATTTTTAAGATACTATAAATAACAACGATGTATAAAGATGACAAATTTAGACGTTTCAATGACTTCCGGGTCATCTTTTTTCACGGTTTTACAAAACAAACTGTATTAGTGTCATGACTTTTCAATATTAAATGAAAAAAACAACTTAAAAAGCTCACCGCTTTACATAAATTCCATTAAAATTAACTTATTTTGTACCACTCTAAGAAAACAAAAACTTGAAAAAAATACAAGTTTTTAACATTTTTTCCGAAAAAACTGTTAAAATATACAAGATTTTACACCATTTTAAGGACCATCTATAAAAAATTATCACATTTTTTACCACCGTTTTTAACATGATAGATTTCTTAAAAATTATCACATTTTTTACCACTCTAATAAAACAAAAACTAGAAAAAAAAATGCAAGTTTTTAACATGTTTTCCGGAAAAAAGCTTGTTAAAAAATACAGAATTTTACACCATTTTATGGAACATCTATAAAAAGTTCACATTTTTACGATGCTATAAATAACAACGATGTATAAATAAGACAAATTTAAACGTTTCAATGACTTTCGGGTCATCTTTTTTCACGGTTTTACAAAACAAACTGTATTAGTGTCATGATTTTTTAAATATTATATAAAAAAAAAACATAAAAAGCTCACCGCTTTACATAAACTCCATTAAAATTAACATATTTTGTAACACTCTAAGAAAAACAAAAACTTGAAAAAAATAAAAGTTTTTAACATGTTTTTCGAAAAAACTGTTAAAAAATACAAGATTTTACACCATTTTATGGACCATTTATTAAAAATTATCACATTTTTTATCATCGTTTTTAACATGATAAAATTTCTTAAAAAATTATCACATTTTTTACCACTCTAAAAAAAACTAGAAAAAAATGCAAGTTTTTAAGATTTTTTTCGAAAAAAACTGTTAAAATATAAAAGATTTTACACCATTTTATGGAACATCTATAAAAAAGTTCACATTTTTACGATGCTATAAATAACAACGATGTATAAAGATGACAAATTTAGACGGTTCAATGACTTCCGGGTCATCTTTTTTCACGGTTCTACAAAACAAAGTTTGTATTAGTGTCATGATTTTTTAAATATTATATGGAAAAAAACAACTTAAATAGCTCACCGCTTTATATAAATTCCTTTAAAATTAACACATTTTATGCCACTCTAAAAAAACAAAAACTTGAAAAAAATACAAGTTATTAACATTTTTTCCGAAAAAATTGTTAAAAAATACAAGATTTTACACCATTTTATGGACCATCTATTAAAAATTATCACATTTTTTATCACCGTTTTTAACATGATAAATTTCTTAAAAATTATCACATTTTTTACCACTCTAATAAAACAAAAACTAGAAAAAAATGCAAGTTTTTTAACATGTTTTCCGAAAAAAACTGTTAAAAAATACAAGATTTTACACCATTTTATAGAACATGCGTAAAAAGTTCACATTTTTACGATGCTATAAATAACAACGATGTATAAAGATGACAAATTTAGACGTTTCAATGACTTCCGGGTCATCTTTTTCACGGTTTTACAAAACAAAATGTATTAGTGTCATGATTTTTTAAATATTAAATGGAAAAAAACAACTTAAAAAGCTCACCGCTTTACATAAATTCCATTAAAATTAACATATTTTGTACCACTCTAAGAAAACAAAAACTTGAAAAAAATACAAGTTTTTAACATGTTTTCCGAAAAAACTGTTAAAAAATACAAGATTTTACACCATTTTATGGACCATCTATTAAAAATTATCACATTTTTTTTCACCGTTTTTAACATGATAAATTTCTTAAAAATTATCACATTTTTTACCACTCTAATAAAACAAAAACTAGAAAAAAAATGCTAGTTTTTAACATGTTTTCCAAAAAAAACTGTTAAAAAATACAAGATTTTACACCATTTTATGGAACATATATAAAAAAGTTCACATTTTTACGATGCTATAAATAACAACGATGTATAAAGATGACAAATTTAGACGTTTCAATGACTTCCGGGTCATCTTTTTTCACGGTTCTACAAAACAAAATGTATAAGTGTCATGATTTTTCAGTATTAAATGGAAAAAAACAACTTAAAAAGCTCACGCTTTACATAAATTCCATTAAAATTAACATATTTTGTACCACTCTAAGAAAACAAAAACTTGAAAAAAATACAAGTTTTTAACATGTTTTCCGAAAAAACTGTTAAAAAATACAAGATTTTACACCATTTTATGGACCATCTATTAAAAATTATCACATTTTTTATCACCGTTTTTAACATGATAAATTTCTTAAAAATTATCACATTTTTTACCACTCTAATAAAACAAAAACTAGAAAAAAATGCAACTTTTTAACATGTTTTCCGAAAAAAACTGTTAAAAAATACAAGATTTTACACCATTTTATGGAACATCTATAAAAAGTTCACATTTTTACGATGCTATAAATAACAACGATGTATAAAGATGACAAATTTAGACGGTTCAATGACTTCCGGGTCATCTTTTTTCACGGTTTTACAAAACAAAATTTATAAGTGTCATGATTTTTCAGTATTAAATGGAAAAAAAACAACTTAAAAAGCTCACGCTTTACATAAATTCCATTAAAATTAACATATTTTGTACCACTCTAAGAAAACAAAAACTTGAAAAAAATACAAGTTTTTAACATGTTTTCCGAAAAAACTGTTAAAAAATACAAAATTTTACATCATTTTATGGACCATCTATTAAAAATTATCACATTTTTTATCACCGTTTTTAACATGATAAATTTCTTAAAAATTATCACATTTTTTACCACTCTAATAAAACAAAAACTAGAAAAAAATGCAAGTTTTTTAACATGTTTTCCGAAAAAAACTGTTAAAAAATACAAGATTTTACACCATTTTATGGAACATCTATAAAAAAGTTCACATTTTTACGATGCTATAAATAACAACGATGTATAAATATGACAAATTTAGACGTTTCAATGACTTTCGGGTCATCTTTTTTAACGGTTTTACAAAACAAACTGTATTTGTGTCATGATTTTTTAAATATTATATGAAAAAAAAACTACATAAAAAGCTCACCGCTTTACATAAACTCCATTAAAATTAACATATTTTGTAACACTCTAAGAAAAACAAAAACTTGAAAAAAATAAAAGTTTTTAACATGTTTTCCGAAAAAACTGTTAAAAAATACAAGATTTTACACCATTTTATGGACCATCTATTAAAAATTATCACATTTTTTATCACCGTTTTTAACATGATAAATTTCTTAAAAATTATCACATTTTTTACCACGCTAAAAAAAAACTAGAAAAAAATGCAAGTTTTTAAGATTTTTCGAAAAAAATTGTTAAAAAATACAAGATTTTACACCATTTTATAGAACATCTGTAAGAAAGTTCACATTTTTACGATGCTATAAATAACAACGATGTATAAAGATGACAAATTTAGACGTTTCAATGACTTCCGGGTCATCTTTTTTCACGGTTTTACAAAACAAACTGTATTAGTGTCATGATTTTTTAAATATTATATAAAAAAAACAACATAAAAAGCTCACCGCTTTACATAAATTCCATTAAAATTAACATATTTTGTACCACTCTAAGAAAACAACAACTTGAAAAAAATACAAGTTTTTAACATTTTTCCGAAAAAACTGTTAAAAAATACAAAATTTTACATCATTTTATGGACCATCTATTAAAAATTATCACATTTTTTACCACCGTTTTTAACATGATAGATTTCTTAAAAATTATCACATTTTTTACCACTCTAATAAAACAAAAACTAGAAAAAAAAAATGCAAGTTTATAACATGTTTTCGGAAAAACTGTCAAAAAATACCAAATTTTACACCATTTTATGTAACATCTATAAAAGAAGGTCACATTTTTACGATGCTATAAATAACAACGATGTATAAAGATGACAAATTTAGACGTTTCAATGACTTCCGGGTCATCTTTTTTCACGGTTTTACAAAACAATTTGTATTAGTGTCATGATTTTTTAAATATTATATGAAAAAACAACATAAAAAGCTCACCGCTTTACATAAATTCCATTAAAATTAACATATTTTGTACCACTCTAAGAAAAACAAAAACTTGAAAAAAATAAAAGTTTTTAACATGTTTTTCGAAAAAACTGTTAAAAAATACAAGATTTTACACCATTTTATGAACCATCTATTAAAAATTATCACATTTTTTATCACCGTTTTTAACATGATAAATTTCTTAAAAATTATCACATTTTTTACCACTCTAATAAAACAAAAACTAGAAAAAAATGCAAGTTTTTAACATGTTTTCCGAAAAAAACTGTTAAAAAATACAAGATTTTACACCATTTTATGGAACATCTGTAAAAAGGTTCACATTTTTACGATGCTATAAATAACAACGATGTATAAAGATGACAAATTTAGACGTTTCAATAACTTCCGGGTCATCTTTTTTCACGGTTTTACAAAACAAACCGTATTAGTGTCATGATTTTTTAAATATCATATGGAAAAAAACAACTTAAAAAGCTCACTGCTTTACATAAATTATTTTAAAATTACCATATTTTGTAACACTCTAAGAAAACAAAAACTTGAAAAAAATACAAGTTTTTAACATGTTTTCGGAAAAACTGTTAAAAAATACAAGATTTTACACCATTTTATGGACCATTTATTAAAAATTATCACGTTTTTTATCACCGTTTTTAACATGATAAATTTCTTAAAAATTATCAAATTTTTTACCACTCTAAAAAAAACTAGAAAAAAATGCAAGTTTTTAAGATTTTTTCCGAAAAAAACTGTTAAAAAATACAAGATTTAACACCATTTTATGGAACATCTATAAAAAGTTCACATTTTTACGATGCTATAAATAACAACGATGTATAAAGATGACAAATTTAGACGTTTCAATGACTTCCGGGTCATCTTTTTTTCACGGTTCTACAAAACAAACTGTATAAGTGTCATGATTTTTAAATATTAAATGGAAAAAAACAACTTAAAAAGCTCACGCTTTACATAAATTCCATTAAAATTAACATATTTTGTACCACTCTAAGAAAACAAAAATTTGAAAAAAATACAAGTTTTTAACATGTTTTCCGAAAAAGCATTAAAAAATACAAGATTTTACACCATTTTATGGACCATCTATTAAAAATTATCACATTTTTTATCACCGTTTTTAACATGATAAATTTCTTAAAAATTATCACATTTTTTACCACTCTAATAAAACAAAAACTAGAAAAAAATGCAAGTTTTTTAACATGTTTTCCGAAAAAAACTGTTAAAAAATACAAGATTTTACACCATTTTATGGAACATATATAAAAAAGTTCACATTTTTACGATGCTATAAATAACAACGATGTATAAAGATGACAAATTTAGACATTTCAATGACTTCCGGGTCATCTTTTTTCACGGTTCTACAAAACAAAATGTATTAGTGTCATGATTTTCGAATATTAAATGGAAAAAAACAACTTAAAAAGCTCACCGCTTTACATAAATTCCATTAAAATTAACATATTTTGTACCACACTAAGGAAACAAAAACTTGAAAAGCTCACCGCTTTACATAAACTCCATTAAAATTAATATATTTTGTAACACTCTAAGAAAACAAAAACTTCAAAAGAATACAAGTTTTTAACATGTTTTCCGAAAAAACTGCTAAAAAATACAAGATTTTACACCATTTTATGAACCATTTATTAAAAATTATCACATTTTTTATCACCGTTTTTTACATGATAAATTTCTTAAAAATTATCACATTTTTTACCACCCTAATAAAACAAAAACTAGAAAATAAATGCAAGTTTTTAAGATTTTTTCCGAAAAAAACTGTTAAAAAATACAAGATTTTACACCATTTTATGGAACATCTGTAAAAAAGTTCACATTTTTACGATGCTATAAATGACAACGATGTAAAAAGATGACAAATTTAGACGTTTCAATGACTTCCGGGTCATCTTTTTTTCACGGTTCTACAAAACAAACTGTATAAGTGTCATGATTTTTAAATATTAAATGGAAAAAAACAACTTAAAAAGCTCACCGCTTTACATAAATTCCATTAAAATTAACATATTTTGTACCACTCTAAGAAAACAACAACTTGAAAAAAATACAAGTTTTTAACATGTTTCCGAAAAAACTGTTAAAAAATACAAGATTTTACACCATTTTATGGACCATCTATTAAAAATTATCACATTTTTTTTCACCGTTTTTAACATGATAAATTTCTTAAAAATTATCACATTTTTTACCACTCTAATAAAACAAAAACTAGAAAAAAAATGCAAGTTTTTAACATTTTTTCCGAAAAAAAGCTGTTAAAAAATAACAAGATTTTACACCATTTTATGGAACATACGTAAAAAAGTTCACATTTTTGATCCTTTATAAATAACAACGATGTATAAAGATGACAAATTTAGACGTTTCAATGACTTCCGGTCATCTTTTTCACGGTTCTACAAAACAAGCTGTATTAGTGTCATGATTTTTAAATATTAAATGAAAAAAACAACTTAAAAAGCTCACGCTTTACATAAATTCCATTAAAATTAACATATTTTGTACCACTCTAAGAAAACAAAAACTTGAAAAAAATACAAGTTTTTAACATGTTTTCCGAAAAAGCGTTAAAAAATACAAGATTTTACACCATTTTATAGACCATCTATTAAAAATCATCACATTTTTTTATCACTCCGTTTTTAACATGATAAATTTCTTAAAAATTATCACATTTTTTACCACTCTAATAAAACAAAAACTAGAAAAAAAAATGCAAGTTTTTTTAACATGTTTTTCGAAAAAAAGCATTTAAAAAATACAAGATTTTACACCATTTTATGGAACATACGCCATAAAAAAGTTCACATTTTTACGATGCTATAAATAACAACGATGTATAAAGATGACAAATTTAGACGTTTCAATGACTTCCGGGTCATCTTTTTTCACGGTTCTACAAAACAAACTGTATTAGTGTCATGATTTTTTAAATATTATATGAAAAAAACAACATAAAAAGCTCATCGCTTTACATAAATTCCATTAAAATTAACATATTTTGTACCACTCTAAGAAAACAAAAACTTGAAAAAAATACAAGTTTTTAACATGTTTTCCGAAAAAACTGTTAAAAAATACAAGATTTTACACTATTTTATAGACCATTTATTAAAAATTATCAAATTTTTATCACCGTTTTTAACATGATAAATTTCTTAAAAATTATCACATTTTTTACCACTCTAATAAAAAACTAGAAAAATGCAAGTTTTTAACATGTTTTTCGAAAAAAAGCTTGTTAAAAAATACAAGATTTTACACCATTTATGGAACATCTTTAAAAAAGTTCACATTTTTACGATGCTATAAATAACAACGATGTATAAAGATGACAAATTTAGACGTTTCAATAACTTCCGGGTCATCTTTTTTCACGGTTTTACAAAACAAACTGTATTAGTGTCATGATTTTTTAAATATTATATGAAAAAAAACAACATAAAAAGCTCACCGCTTTACATAAATTCAATTAAAATTAACATATTTTGTACCATTCTAAAAAAACAAAAACTTGAAAAAAATACAAGTTTTTAACATATTTTCCGAAAAAACTGTTAAAAAATACAAGATTTTACACCATTTTATGAACCATCTATTAAAAATTATCACATTTTTTTTCACCGTTTTTAACATGATAAATTTCTTAAAAATTATCACATTTTTTACCACTCTAATAAAACAAAAACTAGAAAAAAAATGCAACTTTTTAACATGTTTTCCGGAAAAAACTGTTAAAAAATACAAGATTTTACACCATTTTATGGAACATCTATAAAAAAGTTCACATTTTTACGATGCTATGAATAACAACGATGTATAAAGATGACAAATTTAGACGTTTCAATGACTTCCGGGTCATCTTTTTTCACGGTTTTACAAAACAAACTGTATTAGTGTCATGAATTTTTAAATATTATATGAAAAAAACAACATAAAAAGCTCACCGCTTTACATAAATTCAATTAAAATTAACATATTTTGTACCACTCTAAAAAAACAAAAACTTGAAAAAAATACAAGTTTTTAACATATTTTCCGAAAAAACTGTTAAAAAATACAAGATTTTACACCATTTTATGAACCATCTATTAAAAATTATCACATTTTTTTTCACCGTTTTTAACATGATAAATTTCTTAAAAATTATCACATTTTTTACCACTATAATAAAACAAAAACTAGAAAAAATGCAAGTTTTTTAACATATTTTCCGAAAAAAACTGTTAAAAAATACAAGATTTTACACAATTTTATAGAACATCTATAAAAAAGTTCACATTTTTACGATGCTATAAATAACAACGATGTATAAATATGAAAAATTTAGACGTTTCAATAACTTCCGGGTCATCTTTTTTCACGGTTTTACAAAACAATCTGTATTTGTGTCATGATTTTTTAAATATTATATGAAAAAAACAACATAAAAAGCTCACCGCTTTACATAAACTCCATTAAAATTAATATATTTTGTAACACTCTAAGAAAACAAAAACTTCAAAAGAATACAAGTTTTTAACATGTTTTTCGAAAAAACTGTTAAAAAATACAAGATTTTACACTATTTTATTGACCATTTATTAAAAATTATCACATTTTTTATCACCGTTTTTTACATGATAAATTTCTTAAAAATTATCACATTTTTTACCACTCTAAAAAAAACTAGAAAAAAATGCTAGTTTTTTAGATTTTTTTCGAAAAAAACTGTTAAAAAATACAAGATTTTACACCATTTTATGGAACATTTGTAAAAAAGTTCATATTTTTACGATGCTATAAATAACAACGATGTATAAAGATGACAAATTTAGACGGTTCAATGACTTCCGGGTCATCTTTTTTCACGGTTCTACAAAACAAACTGTATAAGTGTTATGATTTTTCAGTATTAAATGGAAAAAAACAACTTAAAAAGCTCACGCTTTACATAAATTCCATTAAAATTAACATATTTTGTACCACTCTAAGAAAACAAAAATTTGAAAAAAATACAAGTTTTTAACATGTTTTCCGAAAAAAGCATTAAAAAATACAAGATTTTACACCATTTTATGGACCATCTATTAAAAATTATCACATTTTTTTCACCGTTTTTAACATGATAAATTTCTTAAAAATTATCACATTTTTTACCACTCTAATAAAACAAAAACTAGAAAAAAATGCAAGTTTTTAACATGTTTTCCGAAAAAAAAGCTTGTTAAAAAATACAAGATTTTACACCATTTTATGGAACATACGTAAAAAGTTCACATTTTTACGATGCTATAAATAACAACGATGTATAAAGATGACAAATTTAGACGTTTCAATGACTTCCGGGTCATCTTTTTTCACGGTTTTACAAAACAAAATGTATTAGTGTCATGATTTTTCGGTATTAAATGGAAAAAAACAACTTAAAAAAGCTCACAGCTTTTACATAAATTCCATTAAAATTAACATATTTTGTACCACTCTAAGAAAACAAAAACTTGAAAAAAATACAAGTTTTTAACATGTTTTCCGAAAAAACTGTTAAAAAATACAAGATTTTACACCATTTTATGAACCATCTATTAAAAATTATCACATTTTTTATCACCGTTTTTAACATGATAAATTTCTTAAAAATTATCACATTTTTACCACTCTAATAAAACAAAAACTAGAAAAAAATGCAAGTTTTTTAACATGTTTTTCGGAAAAAAGCATTAAAAAATACAAGATTTTACACCATTTTATGGAACATCTGTAAAAAAGTTCACATTTTTACGATGCTATAAATAACAACGATGTATAAAAATGACAAATTTAGACGTTTCAATAACTTCCGGGTCATCTTTTTTCACGGTTTTACAAAACAAACTGTATTAGTGTCATGATTTTTAAATATTATATGAAAAAAAACAACATAAAAAGCTCACCGCTTTACATAAATTCCATTAAAATTAACATATTTTGTACCACTCAAGAAAACAAAAAACTTAAAAAAAATACAAGTTTTTAACATGTTTTCCGAAAAAACTGTTAAAAAATACAAGATTTTACACCATTTTATAGACCATTTATTAAAAATTATCACATTTTTTATCACCGTTTTTAACATGATAAATTTCTTAAAAATTATCACATTTTTTACCACTCTAATAAAACAAAAACTAGAAAAAAATGCAAGTTTTTAACATGTTTTTCGAAAAAAGCATTAAAAAATACAAGATTTTACACCATTTTATGGAACATAATAAAAAAGTTCACATTTTTACGATGCTATAAATAACAACGATGTATAAAGATGACAAATTTAGACGTTTCAATGACTTCCGGGTCATCTTTTTTCACGGTTTTACAAAACAAAGCTGTATTAGTGTCATGATTTTTTAAATATTATATGGAAAAAAACAACATAAAAAGCTCACCGCTTTACATAAATTCCATTAAAATTAACATATTTTGTACCACTCTAAGAAAAACAAAAACTTGAAAAAAATACAAGTTTTTAACATATTTTCCGAAAAAAGCTGTTAAAAATACAAGATTTTACACCATTTTATGAACCATCTATTAAAAATTATCACATTTTTTTCACCGTTTTTAACATGATAAATTTCTTAAAAATTATCACATTTTTTACCACTCTAATAAAACAAAAACTAGAAAAAAAAATGCAACTTTTTAACATGTTTTCCGGAAAAAACTGTTAAAAAATACAAAATTTTACACCATTTTATGGAACATCTATAAAAAAGTTCACGTTTTTACGATGCTATAAATAACAACGATGTATAAAGATGACAAATTTAGACGTTTCAATAACTTCCGGGTCATCTTTTTTCACGGTTTTACAAAAACAATTTGTATTAGTGTCATGATTTTTTAAATATTATATGAAAAAACAACATAAAAAGCTCACCGCTTTACATAAATTCAATTAAAATTAACATATTTTGTACCCTCTAAAAAAACAAAAACTTGAAAAAAATACAAGTTTTTAACATGTTTTCCGAAAAAACTGTTAAAAAATACAAGATTTTACACCATTTTATGGACCATCTATTAAAAATTATCACATTTTTTTTCACCGTTTTTAACATGATAAATTTCTTAAAAATTATCACATTTTTTACCACTCTAATAAAACAAAAACTAGAAAAAAAAATGCAACTTTTTAACATGTTTTCCGAAAAAAACTGTTAAAAAATACAAGATTTTACACCATTTTATGGAACATCTATAAAAAAGTTCACATTTTTACGATGCTATGAATAACAACGATGTATAAAGATGACAAATTTAGACGTTTCAATAACTTCCGGGTCATCTTTTTTCACGGTTTTACAAAACAAACTGTATTTGTGTCATGATTTTTTAAATATTATATGAAAAAAACAACATAAAAAGCTCACCGCTTTACATAAACTCCATTAAAATTAATATATTTTGTAACACTCTAAGAAAACAAAAACTTCAAAAGAATACAAGTTTTTAACATGTTTTTCGAAAAAACTGTTAAAAAATACAAGATTTTACACTATTTTATTGACCATTTATTAAAAATTATCACATTTTTTATCACCGTTTTTTATATGATAAATTTCTTAAAAATTATCACATTTTTTACCACTCTAAAAAAAACTAGAAAAAAATGCAAGTTTTTAAGATTTTTTTCGAAAAAAACTGTTAAAATATAAAAGATTTTACACCATTTTATGGAACATCTATAAAAAAGTTCACATTTTTACGATGCTATAAATAACAACGATGTATAAAGATGACAAAATTAGACGGTTCAATAACTTCCGGGTCATCTTTTTTCACGGTTCTACAAAACAAACTGTATAAGTGTCATGATTTTTCAGTATTAAATGGAAAAAAACAACTTAAAAAGCTCACGCTTTACATAAATTCCATTAAAATTAACATATTTTGTACCACTCTAAGAAAACAAAAACTTGAAAAAAATACAAGTTTTTAACATGTTTTCCGAAAAAACTGTTAAAAAATACAAGATTTTACACCATTTTATGGACCATCTATTAAAAATTATCACATTTTTTTTCACCGTTTTTAACATGATAAATTTCTTAAAAATTATCACATTTTTTACCACTCTAATAAAACAAAAACTAGAAAAAAAAATGCAACTTTTTAACATGTTTTCCGAAAAAAACTGTTAAAAAATACAAGATTTTACCCAATTTTATGGAACATGCGTAAAAAAAGTTCACATTTTTACGATGCTATAAATAACAACGATGTATAAAGATGACAAATTTAGACGTTTCAATGACTTCCGGGTCATCTTTTTTCACGGTTTTACAAAACAAACTGTATTAGTGTCATGATTTTTTAAATATTATATGAAAAAACAACATAAAAAACTCACTCTTTACATAAATTCCATTAAAATTAACATATTTTGTACCACTCTAAAAAAACAAAAACTTGAAAGAAATACAAGTTTTTAACATGTTTTCCGAAAAGCGCTTGTTAAAAAATACAAAATTTTACACCATTTTATGGACCATCTATAAAAAACTATCACATTTTTACCACCGTTTTTAACATCATAAATTTCTTAAAAATTATCACATTTTTTACCACCCTAATAAAACAAAAACTAGAAAATAAATGCAAGTTTTTAAGATTTTTTCCGAAAAAAACTGTTAAAAAATACAAGATTTTACACAATTTTATGGAACATCTGTAAAAAAGTTCACATTTTTAAGATACTATAAATAACAACGATGTATAAAGATGACAAATTTAGACGTTTCAATAACTTCAAGGTCATCTTTTTCACGGTTTTACAAAACAAAATGTATAAGTGTTTCAATGACTTCCGGGTCATCTTTTTTCACGGTTCTACAATAATTTGTCTATTAATGCTGATTTTTTATAAATATTATATGAAAAAAACAACATAAAAAGCTCATCCGCTTTACATAAATTCCATTAAAATTAACATATTTTGTACCACTCTAGAGAAAACAAAAACTTGAAAAAAATACAAGTTTTT